>BRZM01000079.1:6141364-6392351 GCA_033238685.1 Lates japonicus | reverse complement strand
GTGAAGTTTAATTGGTAGTTGCAGGTTGTATTGTATCAGTTCCTGTTCAAAACAGTCAAACAGGTTATTTTGTTGATTTCTTGTATAATTAAGGTAAAACCAGTATGTTGTAAAGATTAGTATATGCACTCACTTGGCAGTATATTAATCACGTTAAAACTAATTCTGATACTGCAGTCTAATACAACAGTCCTGCAATAAATCATCCCTGTTGAATTGTATTACATTATACAGAGAGATATTCCTAATATATTTTGTCCACCTCATTTATATCAGTCAAGGTCCCAATATTAGGAATACCTCAACAGAGGACAGTTCAGCAGGATGAAAACACTGCATCCTCCAATGACCATACAGTTGAATCAACTCTTTGTTTCATCAAACACTGAACATTATAACCATAATGACGGTCAGATTTATATCAGTATAAGATTGCATTAGTTTTATCAAGTGTATGCCAAACAGTTAGTACATAGGCGGAAGTGACACAGATAAGGAACCACAGACATGCTAGCAGCTCTGTGTATTTTATTTAATAGCTTGATGCCTGGAACTAGATGCTAACGTCAACCTGCTAACATGCTCACAGTGTCAATACTAACTTGCTGGGCATGTTTAGCAGGTACAATTTTTACCAAGTTCACCAGTTTAACATGTTATCATGCTAACCCTTGACCCTTGCGTTTTCTACTAACCCTAACCATCTCGCCATTCCTCAGGCCTAAACCTAACCAACCAACTCAAGCTGAGGCATTTTGATTGAGTGATGATTTGACTAAATGCAGAAAACTCACATTAGTCAAAACGTATTATCATATCATGAAATCATCACCAGGTATCAAACCAATATGCATAGTAATTAATTAGTAATTACTGTAACTAGTATGTTTTTTAGCAGACAGGTTATTTCATTACATGCTATGTTCATTAGCCAGTGAGGATTGATTTTATTGTAGCACATCATTACCATGGTCTATTTTGAAGTCAGCATCATGATGTGAAACAGCTCATCCCGAAGTCAGAGCCAAACATTGATTTACAGTGTGTAAGTGTGCTTCTGGAGAAACATATAACTACACACAAACTTTACGGTCTATGGTTTTACACAGGGAAATGACCACACTAGTAAAACCCACACCACTAGTATTTACATAATGTGCAAATTTCCACTCTGTGCCTCTTGGGGAAATTTGATCCCACGATAGTAATTTCACAGTGTTATTAATCTTTTCATTTCACATATCAAAGAGGCACTTGTCACTGGCTTGTGCTGTCAGATGGCACCGTGATTCACACACACACACACACACACACACACACTCACCCACATCACATTGAAATGTGCAATTGTCCACACACTTTTTGTCTCCCTAACATTGAGCTAAGGCCAGGAAGTTTCAGACAGAAGAAAGTTTTTGTAATCAGAGCCCGGTGGTGACTTGTAGTAGTTGTGTCATACTCATTACCAGAGGGTGCAGAGTCGTGTCAGAGCCTCTCCAGATGAGATTTATGACTCAAGTAAAGTTCATATTCATTGATAAGATGACAAGGTGGTCTCTCATCTGATAGAACGAGTGAAGAGTGTACTAATTCCTTGTGTGTGTGTGTAGTGTGCGCGTGTGTGTGTGTGTCAGAAACTGTGATCTGCTGCACTGAATTCAGATGAATCAAGCTGTCTTTGAGTAATACAGTGTTCCTTTCCAAAACAGTCACAGCCACAAAAACACTCTGCACAACAGTTTTCTGTCGAGGAGACTTTTCTATCTGACTTTTGATGATTAGGTTTGCCTCCTATGTTGTATACAGTATATTCTAATCTTCAACAGATTGGTGTTTTCTCTGTTCATCTTATCTGTGCTGAGTGTATTGCAGGCAATTTTCACCACGGTCCGCTGTCGTCCTGGTCTTTCTTGCTAATAGATGACCTTTCACTTGTGATACTCTCTGCGTACTGATCAATTTACATGAAGAGCTTTCTCCTTAATCTATTCTTCTCTAATCTCATTCATCTCCTCACGGCTTTCTTCCCGTTTCCTCATTTAGATTTGTGCTTTCTGCCAGTAAACATGTAAGTGTGAGGTGATGGATAAAAGAAGGATCTGATGGCAGCCAGATGTGGATGAGTCCCCTCAAATGACAGATTGTACTTTTTGTGTGTGTAGCAATGCAGAGCCAAATTCATGTTATTCAGTGTTAAAGGTATAGTCTGGCATTTTGAGGAACTGGATTATTTTGTATTTACCAGGAGTTTGATGAGATTAATGTCAATTGAATCTCTGCATGTTCAGCAGAGAGGATAAGCTTAGCCAAAGGAACAGTTAGCCTCTGTTAAAAGTTTAAACAAAATCCTGTCTAACAAATCCTAGTTTTGTTATTATACATTATTTTTTGTTAGCTAACAGTACATTCAACAGAGTTCTGATGACAGGACCTCTGAGATGCTGCATGGAGTCGCTGTTGTAGGTCAAGGAATGGTGTCAGTGCTCAAGCTAGCTGCTTGTTAAACAGTGTTTTTTAAAAGTTTAAAACATGCATGTACCTTTGACTGCCTTAGGTAAGCTGTTCCCCCACTAATGTAATTAACTAATTGTTGACCATTTTAACATATTATCGCCCTTTAAGGTTATATGATGAACTTTTTAGCATACAATTGGTTTACTTACAGATACAGAGCAATATTAGCATTTATTTGGACTCTCCTGATGAATAGGTCAATACTCACTTTCCTGTTTGCTCTGTTTTCACTCTAATCCAAATCCTGAGGGAAATATCTGGCTTCAGTCGCTAAATGCTCCACTTTGCATTTAGCTAGTCGCTAACTTTATCTGTCTGCTGTTTAGTGTTGATGCTGGGCAGGTAGCGTACAGTGGTTTGAGCTTAACCAATAAAAACAGGTGACGGTAACTGCAGAGTTTGGTGATAATTATCAGTGGATTCATTACAAGAAGCAACCCCTTTTACATACATGTAGCTGTTTGATCTGTCGTTAATATGGTGATTACACCTCAAAGTCTCAGCGACAGCCGCATAGGATCAAAAAATCTTCACTAAGACTGCCTTTTGATCCACTAAAAAATATGGATTAGAGGAGCTTTAATCGTTTTTTTTTCTTTCCACTATTGTTTTAATGGTCTTTTTATGGTTATTTATTTTTAACAACAGTCTTTTATTGGTTTGAGGATCATATTTTTACATTGTTTGAGTTTATCTTTATGGTTTTATTTCATGTTATTTTGTGGGTATATATATCTTTTGTAAACAGTGTTGGTTGATTAGGATGGGGGTGCTGAGATTTCCATGATTTTATGGATGAATAAATGGAACCTTGAACCTTTCTGTTTCTCTTCTAATCTAAGCTAAACATGTCCTGGAGCATATTGAATACACAGAGGTGAAAGTGAAATAAATGTTCTAATAAACTCTGAAAAATAGCAAAACTAAGTGCCAGGCCATTAGCTTTGGACTGGCAGCTGAGCCAGATACACATAATGACAGTTCATCCACCGTATCACATCTGGTGTGAAATATTCAGCTGCTTGAAAATGGCTGCCAGGGAATGGTGTTGTGTCACAATTTATTGTATTTGTCTCTTTCCTGGCTCCCACAAATTCACACTCATTTCACATATACCACATGTTTGTCTCTCACCACAGATTCTGGATGTGCGTAATGTCATGGTGGTCGTGTCTCGATGGTATGGAGGCATTTTGTTGGGTCCTGACCGCTTCAAACACATCAACAATTGTGCGAGGAACATCCTGGTGGAGGAGGGATACACTGCCTCCTCGGTGAGACACTCTGTGGGCCTCTTACATATTTCCTCTGTCATCTTCCTCTGACACATAATCAGTCAAATTTGAATTTACTGTCAGTTTTCTGATGCTGGAAACCACCTGGTTTCTTGTAGTTTAATTGACTTACATCTTTGTTCCTTTGTTCCAATTTTTTCTTGCTTTTCTGACAATCAGTATAAAGTTAGCTATTTCAACACTGTCAGACAGTATATAGTTACACAGGTTATATTGAGACATAGATTGATTATAATAATATAGAGTGTCTGTGTGTTTGCCTTCGTGTTCCCACAGTAACTGTCATATCAGAAATATTGGTTCATTTGAAGTGTCTGGTTGCCACATGTTCTGGAGATCAAACACTTCCTCCTCGCTTTCACCAGCCTGAAGTTAGGTCCAGTCTGCTTTGAAGCTGTCTTTGTGTTCTGCAAAGTTATTCCATTGAAAACACGATTGACCTTCGAGCTGCTGCCACAGATAGATTAAAGGTACTACAAACCTACTCTTAAAAGTGTCCTACTTCAAAACCCCATCAGCTCACTGTAAAAATCCACACTTAATTTCGCTCCCATCCTGACAGCAGAGGCTCCGGTTCCTCTGCCCGGATGTCAAGCTTGGACTCTGTGACAACTAATTAGGGGCTACTGCGGGGCCTGCGGATGGATGGACTTACAACCACTGCAGAATAGCCTTTCTTCAGTTCAGTGCTTTAAAAACGTTGCGATAAAAGTATGAAAGGATTCTAAAACAGCTTAGTTTTAGTTGGCCTGACTGAAGCCCATCTACACCTAAAAACGCAGTGAAATCATTCACTCCTGATGGATTTCTATATCTCTAAAGTAATGCTGTCAGCCAAGACTCTTTGAAAGAGGAACACAGGGCAAAATTTACCCTTGACGTACACCAATTTATATCTTCATCTATGAAGAAATATTGCTGATGGAAACATGAAACTTTCAAAGGAACAAAACAGTTCAGGTCAGTTCCTCATATTCTGTCTCAGCCAGACAAAGGTCTGTTGTATTAAAAACTGTGCAACGCTTATCAACAATTTATTCCAGTATTTTCAAGATAAAGGGTAAATTGAAAAACAGGAAAATAGTTTTGTGGAAGAGAGAGTGAAGACAATTTTCGCATAGGTGAGTGTAAAGATAAAATCTCTAACTACTTGGATTGGATGCAGGAGGAAAATGGACAAGAAAACAAGAGCTAACCATAAGGACCTCACAAGAGGAAAGGTTACTGCAAGTTATTTTGCAGTGTGTGAGTTGCTTATTAGAAACACTTACAAGGCGATTTCCTGGCAGCTAAAACGGGGGGACTCCAAAGCAACATGGGCAGCAACATTTTTCAATGCTTATAGGCACAAACAAAGAAGACAAGTATTGGAGAGTGATTGGTTTACAGCACCATTGCAAACACCGTATGAGTTATGAAGGGGCTGCATGAATATTAACGGTTCACATTTTCTTTCAGCATTTGTCACCCTGCTGTATGTTAGAGAATTATCATTTGTGCATGCTTTTTGTCCAGACAAGCTGTTAAAGTGTTGAGAGGTCTATGACTTGGCAGTCTAGATTGTCAGTAATAATTAGCAGACAATGTTTTATAAGAGTACTTAAGAATTCAATGTTTGATGCAATTATAGGAATACATTAAAGCAGTATGGTGCGTGCCAATCAGTACATTGTAAATTACACATTTCAGTAAGGCAGGAATGCGCAGCAGGAATTCAGGCAAAAAGTGTCTGTCAGGGGCTATAAAACAGTGCTCCAATATTAATTAATGTTGGAAAAAGCTTTGGCAAGATAAAGCGGAGTGCTAATGTAGGATAATTATGACTCTGTTGCTTCTCTAATCCTTTCCTCCTGTTTCACAGGATGAGGCCACCAGATCCGGAGCGAAGACCAAAAGGCCAAAAAGCAAAAAGACAAAATGAATTTAAAAGAAAAAAAAAAGACTTTTATTCAAACACAGTTGAACAGTTTTTGCTGCTAAATTTTGTTTTAATTGATTCAGATGTGTCTGGATGGAGACAAATAGTGATTTATTGCAATTACAAATAATTTATTCAAAACAACTAAGGTATTAAAATGTCTCCTAGGAATTTTCATTTGTAATTTCAGATGGTTGCTTTAACTCTGGAATTTTTATTGTACCATTTGGACGGGGAAGCCTTGAAATGAAATGTTTACTGTAGAACATTTTTCATTAACTCAATCAAACCATGGGGATTTCTGCAGAAATTGTGACCTTGACATAAACGGAATGTGATGTTTCTGTATGTATTTCTTTACATAAAACAATATAATGATCACACACCTGAATGAATGATGCACCACGTCTCACTTCTAAGGTCAGTTTGCATCATTCTGTCTTGATGCATTTATTGCCTAAGTGGTGAATTCATTAATCTTCAGCTTCAAACGCAATTCATTCAGCGTTTCCATGACAGACATCGCAGCTCAACAAAATTAAGTTCTCCGAATTTTCCTGACACATGGCTCTCACACACTCAGACACATAATTCACGTGTCTTTTCCTTAGTGCTTTTAACATCCACTTGAAGCCTGTTAAATATTCAACTTCTCACAGTTCCCTCTGAGCATTTACCTCACATTGGCTCCTGCGGGGCTTTGCCTCACCTCTCCGTTTTGGTGTCACTCAATCCCTAGAAAGACATGATCTGCATATTAACCAGTCCAGGATTGGCTTGAGGCAGTAGAGGACTGTTTTCTAAAAATATCCAGGGCTCATCTGTGCATTTGGCTGTTTGGTTTTCACTGCCACAACCGACAGTTGTAAAAAAAACCAGTTGACTTTTATCCGCATTCAGTATCTTGAGGGAATAATGCTGAGAGCATGATCTGAGAAGGACACTTCATTCAAATGACAATGCTGTAACACAAAATTTCCTCCTGTGTACAGAGCTGTCTGCTCATTTCAGCCACTGAGAATAATTACAGCTAATTCACTAAGCAGAGAGTTGTTACTCCCTGACAAGCTGTCATCACACTGAACCCATCATCTCAGCCCTTCATATTTTTTAGAGGCTTGTGAAGAAGTCATGGAGCTAATTTCATACTCAAGGCTGAGGGGAATAGTTGGACCACTCAGGAGATTTCAGATTTCATTCATAAAGTTGTTCCCTCTGTTGACTGTGACAACACGATGTAGCCTGGCTCCAGTCAGACTTTGGATTAAGCTAAGATTATTAGCAGTGTCAAACTGAAAAGCAAGTGCTAATGGCAGCAGCTAGTCAAACAGAGTCAAACAACAGTCTGTGAGTCTGAGGTTACTCTAACAGGATCTAGCTAGCTGGCAATTAGCATGTAATAGCATATGATTTCATTGTCATAAAAAGTGACATTATAAAATGTGACATGAAATAAAAGTGAAAAAGAAATTATCAAATAAAAACTAACTTGTAAAGATATATATTTTTAAAATTACTAATCTATAGTGAAATTTAAAAAAAAAACTCAAATTAAACAATTTTATTATGAAAATAAGAATGTTGAAATGACATTTCACATTTGTTTTTGTTTTGTTTTTTTCAATATCAGTTCTTATTTTTACAAATTTATTCCAGTGATTTTTAAATTCAAATATATTTAGTACTGACCTCTTTGGGACTCCATACATAAGCATCCAAGTTTTCAATTAAATCACTAAGTAGATGTAATCACCAGGATCAGAAGACTGAGCTAAGACTAAGCTACAGCTTTTTCTGAAATTAAATGGACTTTTCATATTGCAACAACCAACAACAACCAATATTATTCAAATGTGTTTCTCAATCATTAGATTGGTAACTGTGGTTTTAAATGATGTGGACTAATATAATCCTGGAGGGGAAAAAACTACAAAGAATAAGAAGGTAATTCCTCATTTACTCAGTGAATCTGTCAGGGCTATGATTTCCGAATCAGTTGATAAAATCACTGAACTTGTTGCTGGGTGTAAATGTCTGTGTGCTGATGATGACCAGCTCCCTGCAGACTTCCTGCTGCCTGCAGCTCAGGCCATTTCATCTCAGTCTGCTCCAGTCGTCTGAACTACTCTTGCTTTTGATTGCAGACTCCAGCCTTTGATCAGTCGCTGGGGCGGACAAAGAAACAAAACGTCAGGTGAAGAGAAATCACCCGATGAGGACCGGAATTTGTCTTACCTCCAAAATAAAAGCATTTGTCACACCTCTGACTTCGAAAACACACATGCAGAACATTTTGCAATGATTTGACAATTATTTGACATGTTGTTTGGATTGGTGAACCGCTGACATTGCTAAGAGGGACGGGGACAAGCATGTACGTATTTTAACCGTTGAATATCGTATGTACTGTTTGGTACAATGTCGATCAAACAGTCACTGTATTTTTACATATTGCATTGCTTCATGAATGCACATATAAACATTTTGACAGCCTTCACTCATCAAAGACATTTTAGCATTACGTTTATTTTGAAAATATGGCCGGATATAGCACTTATTTTTTACTCCAGCAGTATTGATATCTGTGACAAAAGCAACCGTGAGCTCCGTTGTACCCACACATCCAGCAGTCAGCGCTGATAATAAACCGGCTGACCAAGGAGAAGAGAGAGGGCACACAAAGGCAACACATTTATTATCACTTATTAAAAATTAAGCTTAAACTTCAGCTTGTGTCTGTCTAGATCACAGACTTATTCTTGGAGAAAAAAAATGGGAGCTTTGGAAAAAGTGTATTCATTAAATCACAGGTCCTCAGTCATGTTTGACTCCTTGGTAAAGTGGAGCGGAGGGTTTGAGCGCGCGGTTGGACTTGTCCCTTGTTTCTGTGCGTGAAATGAAAAAGGTCTACAATGGTTTTGGCTGTACATTAACTATGGGCGCTCAAATTCTGGAGTCCAACTCCAGCGGCAACTTGACTCCCGCGGTGTCTGAGGCTGGGACTGTCCTCCCGGGCTACCTGGTAGTGATCTTATCGGTCCTCATGGTGACTCTGGTTGTCGTTGTGGTGGCTGGGAACGCGCTGGTCATCATGGCTTTTATTGTGGATAAAACCCTGAGGAATCAAAGCAACTACTTCTTTCTGAACCTTGCTATATCTGATTTTCTCGTGGGTGAGTTGGTGCATTTTTTCCCCTCTTCTCCTTCTTTGTGTCTCCTCTGTCACTTCGCTCAAATTCAGCTTGTGTTCCTGCCTATGAATGAAAAACCATTAAAATGCTTACTGTGCACACCCCAAACACATTGTAATTTTCCTACAATGTAATTATAGTGAGTCACTATTGTTCAGTGTTGAGCTCATGGTGACCTTGCCGTCCTTTTTGCTTCATTCATGTGTTACATTACAATGGAGTATTGTCTGTAATTGTGGAATCCCTCTATTTTAGGCACTCGCACCTCTCTTACTGTGCTGCTCTTATCTGCAGCATTAGATGCATTATAACCTTTGCTTTAATAAAACAACAAATGCAGGCTGCCCTTGTTTCTTGAATATATTCACTTACACATACTGTGTGTGTGTGTGTGTGTGTGTCTGTTCCAGGTGCCTTCTGCATCCCGGTGTACATCCCGTACAACCTGACAGGCCGGTGGATGCTGGGTAAGGGTCTCTGCAAGGTGTGGCTGGTCATGGACTACCTGCTCTGCACTGCCTCAGTCTTCAACATCGTCCTCATTAGTTATGACCGCTTCCTGTCAGTCACAAGGGCTGTAAGTACAGGCTGTGGACGTGCTCATTACCACACAAACACACACAGACACTACATGTGTAATTGACATACTACCACAGTCAATTCTAAAATGTGTCTCTCTCAAGGGCAGTTTTGCTCTGCTGAGGGAAGTCATTTACATTCACAGCTTTATTCCTTTACAAGAGTGTCTGGCTTTGATCTATAATTTTGTTCAGTCAATTTGAAGACAGAACTTGAACTGTCTGGTGAATCTGGTCAGTAAATGTGGTCAGTTCAGACATTAGCAGTCAGCTCAGCAGTCTGTACTGATGAATATAATTTAGTTAAAGGGGCACATGTAAAGTTTCAGGCCAGTGTCCAAAATCACTTCCTGTTTACTAGATAGTGTACTACATTCACTGTCTGCCATTTTATTTAGGTCTCCAAATTCTGGGTGTATATCCACTAAATAGTGCCCTCAGAAAATTTCACAATAGAACATAGGTTTCTAAAAAACCATTTGCCCAAAATTAATAAAGTTACCAAGACACAACTGAACAGCTGACAGTGACGACACAAAATGACTAGTAAGTGTCAGAAATCACAATTTATTGCCCGCTACTGAGTAAACTACTATCTAATATATACAGAGTAGGGAATGAATGAAGAGGAAAGTGGATTTCAGACACAGCCTTTTGAAGAAATAACCCTGATGATGTCATAGTGAAGTCGTCAGGGTCATTTAAGTAAGGCTTTCACTCTTTTGCATCTTTTAGGAGGTGTAAGGTTTTGAAGAATTGAGTGTTAAGTGGAGTGAATTGCATTGTGGGAAATGTAGGATGTGGGGTTTTTGAAGCTTGACTCATACTAGAGATTAAAATTTTGGACATCTCAGCTTCCTCTGCTCTGATTTCCACCATTCTCTTGGTAATCTGTCTCTGGTGAGCCCCTCCAACTTTATGCAAGTGAAAGACCAATTTTTAAATTTCTAATTTTTAATTATCAATTATAACATTACTTTCCAAGGTTAAATCTTAAAATCTCCAAGACAATGTGTTGATTTGCACTTGGCTGGCATAAAACTGGAACATTTTCATGTGGATGGTTTTTATAGTCGCACAGCCTGTGTTATTTTTAATTTACTAATTTTGACACAGACGTGTCAAAGAAGAAGAACCCGCAGAAGATGATTTTTATTTAGCTGCTTACCAGGCAGTGTTTGGTAATTGCATGTCTTTGCTTGCGGCTACTTTTGTCTTCTTTTGATTAATGGTTTAATCTCAATAGCTCAGTATGAAATCCTATTTATTTCTGTATTTATTTTGAACATTAGTGACCAGGCTTTCTGTAATTTAAAATGGAAATTGGGATTGCTGTGCCTTTGTGATGAACACTCGAGACTGGGGCCAGAATCAGTTATTAGCATCATGAAGAGGTTCTGTTTCATTATTTCTTGACTCAAAAAAAGTGGATTAAAAAAAAGAAAAAGTTGGTCTTTAACCACAGTAAATAGAGGAGCCCTGCTAAACGGTAGAGGTTAGACTGAGAAAAGGTGAAGTGAAAAAGGAGCAAGCGAGAGGAGAATGAGCGACGGGTGATGATGAGGGAGGAGTGGATCGGGAGAAACCAGATGTCTCTTTCACACTCTTGTGTTGCATCAGTGAATGTGGCTCTCAGCCCGAATATATATAAGAGCCTCATGAGTGGGTTTTATTTACAGCATCTCTCTGCTGCTCTGAGGCAGCACAATACAAACAGGGCTTCATTTGAAGAGCAGCAGCAAGTGCATTTGTCAGCCAGTTAGTACTGTACGTACGCAGCTGTGGTTGTTTGAAATGTAACAGTGTTACTGTGTAGCAGTGTAGCAGAGTTTATGTTCATGGTGTGTCATTGTGAGTCACATTTGTGCCTTTTTTTTTGGCACAGGTTAAATACAGAGCACAAAGAAACATGACCCGCCGAGCTGTGTTCAAGATGGTGGCAGTGTGGGTGTTGGCCTTCCTCCTCTATGGCCCTGCCATCATCTTCTGGGAGGCAATCGTTGGCCAAAGCATCGTCCCAGCCCACGAGTGCTACGCTGAGTTTTATTTTACCTGGTACTTTCTGCTCAGCGCTTCTACCTTTGAGTTCTTCACCCCGTTCGTGTCGGTGGCCTTCTTCAACCTCAGCATTTACCTGAACATCCATCGCAGGAACAAGAACGGGGGCGCCTGTGCTGAGGACGACATCAAGACTCAGAGGAACAGTAAGAAGCACAGAGATGGAGGAGCCTGGTCTGTGTTTTTTGTCAAGACTCGGAAGGTGTCGTCCAGCGAACCCACTGCTATCTCGGCAGTCATCGAGGACGATGACGTCCTGTCCCCTTCTTCCAGCGGGGACCCAAACACTAGCCAGATATTCATGCAGAGGGAGAGGTTCTCCCCTACCAGAAAAGACTCCAGGCTCTTTCAGCACACAGCCTCCTGCGTGGTGCCTGGCCGTAGGACACAGGGATCTCGCCTTTCCCGAGACAAAAAGATTGCCAAATCTTTGGCCATCATTGTCTGCATTTTTGGGATTTGCTGGGCTCCCTACACCCTACTTATGATTATCCGTGCTGCTTGTAGTGGTGAATGTGTAGCAAACCACTGGTACGAGATAACATTCTGGCTTCTGTGGCTGAACTCTGCCATCAACCCGTTCTTGTATCCTCTGTGCCACAGCAGCTTTCGAAGGGCTTTCTCAAAGATACTGTGTCCTAAAAGACAATCAGTGCAGCCTCAGATTGAGGCTCAGTCTTGTTAGATGGACTCAATTGCACTTCCATGGTTTATGAATGTAGTAACTGTTGTTGGTCAAACACTGTAAAAATCCATTACTGTTCTTCCATCAAAAAATATCCAGTTTTCAAAAACAAGACAAATGTTTGCATTAAAGTGAGGATTGTCAAAGCATATCTGACAGCAATACAACAACACAACATAGTCAGGAAATGTGTGTGAGAAACGGAAACTGCAGTTGTAATAATCTTAATGATGGGGTAGCGCTGTGGACTCTTATGGCACCTTTAAAAGTGGATATAATTGCTCTTGATTAAAGTGCCCCTAAGAGCAGATGTCAGATTTTTCAAATGGTGTACATCTTCATTTCAAAATGTATGCTACCCATCACAGACTCTGTAAGTAGGACAGGAAGGAGTGATGCGGTTTATGCTTTCTCAACACTGAGTTCTTTACGTGCTGAAGGCTGTGAAATGATCACTTACACAAATAGAAGGTGATTATCCTAATTTTGTCTAAGATGTTATACGAGAACTACAGCTCACCAAGTTAATAAATTATGGTCTGTCTGAATGAAGGCACAGCGGAGGGAAACAATGGCAGCAGCGCGCATCCAGTTTTTCACAGGGTGGCTGTGACTAGAAAACCTTTCAACTCCTGTCTAGATCAAATTGATGTGAAGGAAGGGTTTCATGGTCTTTCATGGTTTTATAAAGTTTCATATCCTCTCTGCACATGAAATCCTTTCACTTTGAATTCAGAGCTGTTAATCTGAAAAAAAAAGGCCCTCAAGCTTTTCATCATGCAGCAATAGAACTTGACACAATTGCAAATGTGGAGTCTTCGAAGCACCTGTAAAGAAGAGAATAACCAGTATTTGTTTACCACTGAGTGTACTTTTATCACAGTGATGTTTTATATCATTTTATCTGAAAACTAGGGGAGGGGGAGTCAGCTGTCATTTGCCAACACTGAATCTGCACTTAATTTTAAAAAGGCAATTTTTGTTGATGTTCAAAATGTACAGCACTATAAGATGAGAGCAGCATTAAAACTTTCGTATAGTAATATCTATGCCAAGCTAGATGGTTGTGTTCTTTGAGTGCAGTATTTGTTTAAAGACTTGACTGGTTTATACCAACCAAACTATTACTTGACTACTTTGTATCTTGGCTATGAATGTGTGTCGGTGTAAGTAGCCAATGAAAGAATAAAAAGAAGACTGCCTAGAGGCTTTGTAACTGTACATATTATTGGTCAAATTTGGAACACGGGTAGTGTAAAAGAAATAGTTTGACATTTTGGGAAATATACCTGTTCAATTTCTTGCAGAGGGTTATATGAGAAGACTGATAACACTTGCGTGTCTGTACACTAAATATGAAGCTACAACCAGGAGATGGTTAGCTTACCTTAGCATAGCATAAACAGTTGAAATCAGCCCCTTTTAGAAAAAAAATCTATGCTAATCCAGAGGCTTTTAAATGTCCATTAGCTAGCTAACAGTCCAAACAAACATGGACTACCCAACGTAGGAACAACGCAAGATGAAAATTTGCTTCACTTTTTGTCTGAACACATGTTAAAGTTCACTAGTTAAACGTACCGTATTGTAGATGGTGAGGTTTCCATGTCATTATTTCATTATAAACGAGGTCCAGGTGCTGTATAAATGATGCAAAAGAACCAAACACTGAATCTACAGAGAGATGCACACCGGCCGTATTCAGAAACTGTGCCTGTAAACAAGCCATCAGGACTTCCCTTCCCCTAATTGTGATGATAAAACGATCGAACCTTTTTTGGTTGTTAAATTTATTAACAGCACAACACCAAACAGTCATTCAGTTGGATGTTTGGAAGCCAATATATTATTGTCTTCCAGAGAGAAATGTGAAATAGGAGATGTAAAACTATACTGAGATGGTGTTTGGTACTTCAAACCACAAATATATCTTTTTACAGTATTAAAACTTAAAATAAAACACCAGAAAACTGTAAAATATTGGACCTTTAACACATTACAGTTCCTTTGTTCCAGGAAGTCACTGCAACCAGCCAAGAAATGGTCATAAATCCCTGTAAAACTGTAACTAATCATCTGTAAACAGTTTTTGTATAAATTATTAGTTACTGAGATTTTCTGGTAAGTGGATTTTGTTAGCAGTTTCCTCATTTCCAGTCATAATGCTAAGCTGACTGTCTGCTAAGCTAACTGTCTCTAGCTGTAGATTCATATTGACCGGACAAATACATGAGTGGTATCGATCTTTTCATCTAACTCTCAGCAAAACTGCATGTAAAATGTGAAATGTGAAATGTCGAACTACTGCTACAAGTGCTTTATGGGAGGTTTCTGTTTTCTGTGATAAGATAGGATAAGATAAGACTGACATCAGGTGGTTCAAGTGAGGTGAGTGGGTGGAGAAGAATCATGTGCTGTATGTGTCATAGTCAGCTGTTGTCTGAGTATGATACATACCTGGCAAAAAAAACTCAAATATAAAGGAATACTGATATTGCTTTTAAAAAGTTCTTCAAAAAACCATCTTTATAAAAGACTTAGTGAAAATAAAGAGTTCTTGTTTCAAAGAATGCTGTCAAACTTCTATCATCTGATAACAAGTACATGATAACTGAAAGGCGTGACAGGACTGTAGGGCTTTGACCTTTGTTACATATTTCCAGCACAGATGAACAGAATCAAAATATGTCCGGAAGAGCGTCCTTAGGGATTTAAGACCGCCAGGAAACAACACTATCGCTCTGTGCTGTGGGAATAATGTGGGATATTTTACTTTAGAGAAGAAACAGACCCTTGGAGACTGTTGAACCCTGGGACACACATACTGTAGCAACCAATTCATGGTGCTGAGAGAAGACCTTATACTAAATGGATGATGGCGGCTTTTGTTTTGCCTCCCTCCAGCCAACAAATTCAACTTTATGTCTTGAAAGTCAAGAATAGTAATAAATAGAGAAACAGAAAGCATGCAGTGTGTGTAAATTGTTTAGATGGCAAGTTCATAAGTTCAGCAGTGTGCCATTTTTAACACAGGGACAGATGCAGAAGATCAGTACCTTTCAAAGCATTTAGCGGCTTCTGTGAGCAGCATCTCTGTTAAACTTTGGAAACATTCCCATCATCAGATTTTCCATCTCTACTTCTGACTGTGGATACAACACACCACATTAAGTGGCTTTTGTTTTAACAAAGTTCCTTCTATTCAAACACAAACCAGTGAAAAAAACAGATTTGTTCTTTTTTTAAGCTGCCCACTCTCTTTCTCTCCCAGAGCTCTTGAGGATAAATACATTTTATGTGATTTTATGTGATGGTGTTGTTCTCCCACTGACCCCATTTAATAAAAGTGAAAAGTGAAAATGCCCTACCTAAACTGATTTTTAAAAAAATGTAAAACACATGAGACATGAATGTCATAAGTGCTTCTCAAAATGCATTCGTTTGACTGGAAATGGACCTCTGAATCGAGGAGTACAAGTGGCTTTTTTCCAACAACCCACCCCAAAAAAATGGTGACAAAGTCAATTTACAGGCATTTCTTAAAAGGTCAGCCAAGGATGAGATGAATACACTGTGGCTTAGGTGACCTGTGCAGAGACGCAGGTGGACTTGCAAATAGAAAACAAATTGCTCAGCACGAGTATTGACACTGTTTCTGTGCGCTGTGGGAGAGCCAAGAACCAATATTCACAGCCCTTCACAAAGAAAATTGGAAGCGGTTCACATCCTTCTGGTTCACATTCGGATTGCTCTGGGATACAAATATGGTGACAGTAATATAATTGTTATTGAACCAAATATCTGGTGAACACAAGACACAGATGACATCCTTGAGGACTGGAGAGTGAATACGCAGACCTCTGGCTTTTTTTCTTTTTTTGTTGAACAGATGATTGTTTGAGAGAGAGAAGTACCAGGAGCACAAATGTAGCTGCTGCTCACCAGACAAAACGGCATGTGTTTCAAATGCGATAAGCGACATGCAAACATCAGTCATTTGGAGGAAACGAAAGAAATAGAAGCTTTGATAATATTTCACTGGGAATGCTTTTGAAAGCAGCATCTCCCACTGCTCGCTTTCTTCAATTTGGGTTACTGTCACTATTCACAGTCACAATTGAAAAGCTGTTTTGGAAAGAACTGCCATTGTATTATAACTGAGAGTAAGTGTAGTACTGAGACATAAAAAGGTTTGTCTTAAGAAAATTATTATATATGTATATAATCATTGCCATTGTCAACTCTTGAATGGGATCCACACAGCACGGAATAATGGTTTATATGGTGATGTGGCTTCTTCATCCTCAGGAACTTGATGAAAAACAAAACTGCGGATGTAGGACACAGCATCCTGCAGCTCACCCACCTTGAGGTAAGTGTAAAAAGCATCACAGGCTGTTCTTCCAGAGCTCTTAATTAACCCATGTGCCCTAAACATGCTAATTACCTGCAGAGAAAAACACCATGAAATTCTCTTACCACAAGAGGTGAATCAAACATGTCTTTTTCCATTTTTTATATCAGTGGAGTAAATAGCATGTTTCTGTTTAACTCAAAACCAAAAAGCCAAAAAACACCTTCCCTGTTTGAGCCGACAACGTCTTGAACTTATTAAAGTAAAATTGTGGTTGAGGACTTGGGAAATTTTATATTTGACTTTTCAACTACATGCTTGTCTTTTATGACTTTGAGTAAACTAGCACAGTCTGCTCTCTGATGTCAGAGCAGAGTTTCCCCGCCACAGGGTTTGTGCTCGTCTGCTGTTATTAGTGAAGTTGTGTCAGGCTGAGTGACAGCCAGTGAAGGGACACAGACAGGAAACATCCCGCTTGTCTTTCCCATTGGACACTGGTGGACAGTTTCTAGGAAACACTTGTTATAAATCACGAACCTCAACTGTCATTTCATGACCACTGATGACAAATAATGATTTATGCAAGTTTTCTTTTTTTCATCACGTTAAAACAAGATTTAGAGTCACAGCCATGCTAATGGCTCTGTGAGAATGGGGACAGCAGCGTTTTGAGCTAAATGCTAATATCAGCATGCTGACATGCTCATGTTGTCATGTTGATGTTAAAGCAGTTATAATTATTTTACAATAACCGTGCATGGCATTTTGAAAACAATGTGAATAGGGTTGCTTGTGGAGATAACCTGAAGAGAATTATCTTCTGAATCTACAGCTCCCTTCGGCCTTAAGGTGAATTTTGGCACAATGTTTAGGTGCCATGCATGCAACATTACTGTCCCTGCTCTCATTGATTCTGACAGCAGCAGGTGACTGTTTGCAGAGAAAAAAACTCTACCTGCTACCTGTTCAGCAGCAAACAGCAGACACACATAAGCCAGGTTTCCATTCCTACGTAATACAAATTAAGGCTGAATTTCAGGAAAAAAATGGCAAAAGAAAATGTGAATCACTGTGTTATTCCATTAGTTGTTGGTCATTGTTTGTCAAACTGTTGCTGGCTCTGAGTCTGCAGCTGAGTGCCATTACAACCATTGCTGAAGAAGAGGGTGCAGCAAGGTCGTGCAAGTCAAACCTCAAACAGTGGAGAAAACAAATAGATGAAAAGGGATGAAAACTTGGTGAAAATGTGATAGAAATATGCCATTCATGCTTGTTTCTTGTATTAAATGAGGAATGCTACAGCTTCTTCCCGGTTTCACACAGATCTGATGTTTCCATCTATTTTTAGTCTCTTCAGCGGAGCAGAAGCTTCAGTAAGTGTGCAAGTGACAGGCTTCGTGTGCAACAAGAAATAAAAAGATATTTTCCTCAGGCGTAGGTAGAGAGAAAAGGCAGAGCAACGGGAGAATGAATATTGTTAAAATTGCCAGGTGGATAGGAATGTTAGCAGTTAATACTTTAATTATCACGACTATCATTACTACTACTGTATTATTGGTATCACCTTACTTTTTTTTACATGGAACCCGTTTTATGTTATGTTCTTCTCCCGCTATTCTGTACATGATGTGACAATGTTATGTACTGCCAGTATTAGTGTCTATGAGCCAAAGCTTAAGCGTTTTCTGATCTTCAGCTTTGGCAGCTCATGGAGATCGATTGTTGCCCTTTAAACTACTCATGATATTTGTCAAATATTTACAGGAAAGCGACCTTTTCCGGTGATAATACATTGTGTTGCAGTGGAGAAGAACCTGTCTATGGCAGGTTCAAGAGCAATCTATCTGACTAGAAAAATCTGATTTTGCCTTTAAGAATTATTGGCTTTAACCTTTTGACAGGGAAGAGGAGCACTAGATGTTATTAGCACAAAATCTTTTTAATAAATTGTTATTTCTTGTGTGTTTTTGTAACAACTACTGTTCTGAATGAAGCATGAGGCACTGAAATATACATGGGAAACAGGCAGATCAGAAAAAACTGCAAATACAGAGTGCTTGTTAAAATTCTTATTCATCCACAAAATGTCATGCTCTGTTACAGCAGCACCCAAATTATACAGTTTAATTCACTCACACCAGCAGTGGTTTGGTGGCTGAGTACCTTATTGCTCAGGAAACACAACAGAAAGTTTCTCTTCAGACAAGCAATTCAAACTACTTCAGATATTACATCGCCTATCAAAAGGGTTGGCTAAAGAGTTAGAGGGCAATACAACTAAATTCCACATTATTAAGCTTTACTTCAGTTCACCAAGACAATACCATCTCCAGTGACATCATTACTAGGTCCCTAAAAAATGAGTTTTTCCACTCCTGTATTTTCCATCGGAGTTAGCAACACCTGGGATTTTGCACTTCATTGAAAGTCATTTTTCCAGTCAGGAGACAATTTACAGGGGATAAGGTTCAATGGGTAATTTTGATTTGAGATCTCATGCAAGCCGATCCTCTACTGTAATGCCCCTAATGCTCTCTGCTCTGTGTTTCAGAGGGATCCTGTTCCCAAATTTAGACTGAAGCGTCCAAGACCAGAGATACATGAATAATAAAATAATGAGTATGATCAGGTTGCCAAGCAGTGGATTTGACAAACAAAGCCTGACACTATAATATTGCTTCTGTCTGGGGTATTAATATTACATTTCCCTCCAGTTTGCTCATTCAGAACCAAAGATAACTCTCTCTCTCTAACAGTGTTGTTCAAACTACGTTTCTCGATGCTATTGATTTGTTTCTTTTATTTGACAAAAAACATGGAGAACTGACATCTTGATCTGATAGCTTGTTATTTTTATAATGGCATAGATCAAGTGTTTCAAATAGTTGGCCTTCTGCTCCACTCAGTTACAGTCTGAGCCAGTCATCGGCTGCTCTCTACACTGTCACTGCTTATGCTGGATAGTGTCTGAAAATACTACCAGTACTATTCAGTTTCCACAAGCAACACTGATTTTCACAGATTTCTCTTCAGGTTCAGGACATGGATGACAACTACGTTAAGAAATAAATGATTTTATCGTCAACAGTTTTCAGGGTATATCATTATTTCGTGTGTCGTCCATAATTCTGTTTCTGCTAACCTTTGTCCTCAATTTTTAATCACTCTGTAATTTGTCTGAATGTTACTATAACAATCATAACTAATTAATGTCAAAGGTCACCTGAAAGGTAAAGCTAGATCACTCTGAAGCTTTGGCAAACATTTCAGTTTCACAGCCGGTGTTTTGATGAATTTGTAATATCATGAATTAGTTGTGTGTTGTGAAGCTTTAGCATAAGAAAGTAGGACATTTATACAAGTGGTTATCTTGTATAAACAGCATCCCCTGTGTAATAATCAAACCACAGCAGCAGCTGTTGCCCACAAAAAATTATGCATGTGATTACTTTCAGTCACGATAATCTCTTTTAAAATAATAATGGTATGAGGGTCACACAGGGTTTTAAATGATCAATCACAAACTGAGGGGACTAATTAAATTGTTATGACAAAAGTCTTTTTGCCTTTATCAATGTTTCTACACAGAGGTGAACTGAGGATAAGGCAAACTTAAAAAGTAGCCTGATGTTTTGTGCCCCACATGTGTCACTCATCTATCACTTGTCACTCACTGACACTGTAATTAGACCGTTTTCCATTTGTAGCCTGATTACTTTTGACCTCGTTTTGTATGCTAATCCAGCAGACAGAGGGGGAAAAAACAAACAGCTCATCCAGATGAGTATGCAGAAGAGTAATTTGCCCGGAATGAATACACAGATGCCATTTAGGGTGATGACGCACCTACTGTACTTCCCCCCTACCTGGCATCTGTCCTGAGAAGTCAAACACTGAAGTGGAGGACGCCTGCTCTAACTGTGAAACATGACGTGATCACAGTCATCAGGACCGCTGCTGTCCTCTGATTGACAGGTTTCATATGCAGATTTCCTGATCATCTGAACACAAAACAAGAATTTTAATTTGCACAGCAAGGTTTTTTGTTGTTGTGGTCATATCAACTTGATGTATTATCTTAATGGCCTTCCATGTGTTTGTAAATCAACAATTAAGGCGAGTGATTACAGCATCCACATGAATGGAGCCATTACATGAAAATAAAAGGCTCAAATTTCATTGTTATTTTTTAGTACAATAGAAATTAACACAGATATTCTCACTGATGACATGACGAAAATAATGAAAAGGCTTTTTTGTCCAATTTATATAATTAAATCACCTATTATCAATATTCCTATATTAAGAATGAATCACATGACTACTTATATGAAAGAGAAATACGGTACTTTTGGTTTGCGGTTTTGGTTCACTTTCACTGCACTCTGCAAGTGTTATTCACCCAGCACCAAACAACAGACACAGTTAATGAGTAGCTTGTGCACCAAGTGGCTAAAAAAAGAGAGTGAATATTGGATTTAGATTCATCAAATGGACACAAATACGAACTCTGAATTAATGCTAACGTTGCTCTGTAACTACTGGATGTGTACATAGCCAACTGTTTGCTACCACGGTCTACATATGTCAAGTGTCAAACTTGTGTTCTGTTGCAGCTAATTTACACATTCAGCAGTTACAGAGCAACATTAGCATTCCTATTATCTATTATATATCTTTTTTAGCTGTGTTTTTGGTCTCTACCAATTCCTGAGGGAAATATCTGGCTCTTGAGCTGTTTA
This sequence comes from Lates japonicus, assembly GCA_033238685.1. NCBI lineage: Eukaryota > Metazoa > Chordata > Actinopteri > Centropomidae > Lates > Lates japonicus. Next base: position 6,371,016 of record BRZM01000079.1, on the reverse strand, counting down.
TGCTCCATGTTTACCAGCTAGTTACTGTGTCTGTCTGCTGTTTGGAGCTGAGCAGGTCGTGTACAGTGGATTTTAGAGCTTTATCACTGAAAAAGCTGCATCCTGAGACTGAAAACAACACATTGAGAGCAGTGAGTCTGAATGAAAACATCAAAGTTGCAGAGCCAGACAGCTAAACAGTGAACTGAAACTCACTTTAAAGCTCTCGTAAAGCTGAAGGAAGCTGCAGATTCGGGTGACAATTCTCAGTAGGTAACACTACAACCCTTTTTTTTTTTGTCTGTGGGTTCACTCCGAGTGACACCTCATATTGTGACTCATCTGATACATTGCTATTTTAAAAAGATATCAATTATAGCCACTCAATGTAATAATTCTAGAAATCAAGCGCCCTTAACCCCTGTACTGATGCATCCTTCATGTTTGTTGTCTCTAAGTCAGCTGAGAGACTCTAAGCCTCAAGTACTGTTGATTCTGAACAACCTTGTTCAGAATCATTACAAGCTGAGGTCTGGGCTCCGAGCTTGTTGACTGCTGTTTGTGTCTCTGCCACTAACATACAAAACCTCTTCATTACTTGTGGCATGATGAGGCTGCAGACTCCACCAGCCACGAACTGACAATATTTACACGTTTCCAAAAAAAAGTTACACTGTCACACTTACAAAAGTTACCCTTTTTTTTTGTTGTTGTTGAAATGGTCACATATGGGATTTCAACCCTTCTCCTGTCTCCTGTGACATACCCTCAGACCTGTGTTGTTGACTGTATTATGCACATGGTGTTCAACATTGCAGCTGTGTTTCCGTCATCCTGCAGAGATCACATCTTCCTGAGACACACAGCTACCTGTACTTTCACACATGTGCTCCCTGAATCCAGGCATTTCTCACATTATCTGTAGGAAGAAGGAAGAATTTAATAAGGAAGAATTTAATAATGTATCACATAACAAACAGTGGCTTGTAGCTGCTTTGTGTTCCTGCAATGACAGCCTCGACCCCAAAAAATCACATCCTGTGCTGATCTAAAAAAAAAAGATTAAAAAAAAGCACCTGGTCTTTTGCAACACAAAACATTTTAAACATAAGCACCCCTGAAGTCTTCGTTTTCTGCACACACACACACAACCCACTGTAGCTCCAGCTCCTCGTTACTTGTCACTCAGTACAAGGTGATGCAGTGAGCACAGTACAGCATGTTTAACACACAGCGTGGCCTGTAAAGATACGCTAAATCTCTGCTCCGAGTTGTCTTGTAATTGAAATGAAAGAACCAGCTGTGCCAACAGGAATTTTGATACAACATCTGCCACAAGCTGGAGTCCCAAGGCAGGTAGTCTTCAAAGGAGGAAAATGTCAAAACACAACCACTTAGACTGGCGTGAAGAAGAAAACCAAAGTCCCTCGAGGGGCTGTATTGATTCCAGAGCCAGCCATTCGAGGCATAAATGTTGCTGTTTGGCTGTTGGTGCAGATATTTTATCAGTAAAGAGCATATTGCAGTATTGATGGGTGTTCATCCTCCACATTCTGGCACAAACAACATCAGGTTATGGATTCAAAAAACTAAATATCTCCCATTTCCCAAGATTTATGTCAGCTTGAATGTGTATCAGATCAGTCCTCTTGCCTGAGCTAAGAAAACTATTATTACATTATCAGTTTGACCTTTTCTGTTTTCAGAATATTTTGTTGTGTATATAATGTCACTGTCCTCCAGCTCACATAGAAACACATTTTTCACATTCTAGTTTTGAACATTTGTATCTCAATCCTCCATCCCCAGTTCTTTGCCAAGGGGCATTCACAGTATGATACGAACCACACAGTTTCACTGGGGATGTCCATCCCCCGGAGCTGTAAAACATATACAGCAAAAACAAATTAGGCTAATATACAAAAGACTGAGAACATAATCTGATTATTCAATGAGCTTTGTGCATAAATGTGTTTTATTTTTCATCTCTGACACTGCAGCTTCTTTAACCAACACAAACCTCTCTCCGCCTTGCTTCACAACAAATCCTGAACCATCCTCACCCAATGTAGGAGAGAACAGATCTTTTCGCTCATGTGATTTGGTAAATGTGATGCCTGAGGAGGTGTATAGTTGTAGAAAACAATAGTATTGACTTGACAGTCAACTGTGAATTACCTGCAAACAGATCCACTAACCTTCTCAGTGACTCCATGTGCACGGCTACAGAGAGGGAACATCGGGCTTCTCTTTAACAGTGACACACTCTATTTTTGCAAATGCTCTGTGGCTGTCTTTCATCATAAATCGCTCCATCTCCAGCTTCGCTTGTACAGTAATCCCCCCGCGCAGCGAGAGATGTTGCCGGACGCCACAGAGGTTCATAAGGTTAACGATATCTGTGCTAACGTCCAATCAAAATACCCCTAACAATACAGGAGACAAGTTTGAGTGAATACGCTGAACAAAGTGCTACTGTTACACACAGAACAGTCATAACTAAATTGGTTTATTACTCAGGAAAAAAAAAACATCTGACATAAAGATTAGCTCAGTGGCCATAATAATAATTTAAAAAAAACAAAAAACAGATCTGATCAAAGTGCAAGCAATCTGCCTTTTCATATCCTCCTGCAGTGTATGCCACCCTGTTACAGGAGACTGCTGGTACCAAGGTACAAACATAATATTCTCTTATAAGTGAAACTAATCAAATTATATATATAATATATAATCCATTTTATATTTAGACAGAGAAGGCATGGACGGCCTACTGAAATGAGTCACAACATTGATATACAGGTGGGGTCACTGAACATTTTTAAGGTTGTCTACACACAATGAATAGAGGAATTGCTTTGTGCCTGCTTGAATCATTGTCTCCCAGTAGAGTGAGCAATGAATCTGAATATTTTGGCAGCACAATATAATCTATTTAAACTTTAGCCCTGTCTGCCACTGGCCTTTAACACCACGTCCAATCAGATTACAGCTGAGCAAGGAACTTAGAAATGTAGACAGCAGCACTGATTTTCCAGATACTGTATATAGTGTTAAAAATTATTTTTGTTTATAAAATGTAAAAGTTATATAATGGCATACTGGCACTGAGCCGAATCATATCATGGTAAGGTGGCCTCCGACTGATGTACTGATATTTGTAGCACAGACAGTCGATTAGTTCATTTGTAAGGCTCCTTTTCCTCCTTTATATCTTTTATATTATATATTTTATGTCATTCTATATCTTTAAAAATGTTGTATCTTCGGGTTTTAGATTGTTTGTTGGAGAAAACAAACAAAATGAAGACGTCACCTTGGACCTGAGGATGGAGCCCTAGACATGTTTTTGATATATTTCCATGGAAAAGTTAGAATTACAGGTCTAATGTGAATTTTGTCACCCATAAAAACTGATCTAGTGAGATCCAGTCACAGGCCTCAACATTCTTCACACTCATCACCACTCCAACTCTTTGTATTATATAACAAATGGGAAACTAGGCTGCTTTAAGTGTCAGAAACAACTATTCAAATTGAACTTCATTATGTAAAACACCAAACTCAAATGCACATCTCCACAGGGGAAGCCACTCACATTAATCAGCACACACCCCATCAACAACGTCTGACACACTGCACAACTATGCATGTCAGACATGAGAGCTTAATTACCTCTGCTCAGGAGGCGTCTGCTTCAAAAACTACTCAACAGATTAATGAAATTTCCTGAAAGATTAGGCAATGGCCCAAGATACAGCATAATAGTTTTTAGTTTGGATTGCGCCACCATGTGGGCATTCAGAAACCAGCTTACATTTGTGCTCATTATCCTTGGACTTAAGGAGCAGAACTAAAATTCTTCCAACTGTGTTTATGCGTGTAAGACATATCCACATGTCAACACTTTTTAGCGCCTTTTAGTTTTTTGCAAACTCTTTCCACAGATTTCATGAGGAATATTTTTTAAATTCTACTCAGGCGTCATTAGTGTGCCTCTTGAAATTTTAAACTATTCATGCTTATGCAAAACCAGCATTAAGGTATTTTAGAAAATCAGTGTTATTGTCTGTCTTTATGTATATTTGATACAGATCCAGATGCATGTTAAAAACATCTAACATTTAAATAACAAATTTAGAGGATTCAAAGGCATTCATCCTCTGAGTGGTTTTAGCTGAATGATGTGCAGCACATTTGCTTTTACCTTTGAAGCTTCTATGTTTTAGTTTCTTGCTGCTTGTCTTGCACTGCCCACATCTTGCCTGACCATCAGTAGTGAAATATTAATGACCCATATTAACAGAGGGTATCTGGTCAGGATTTGAGACATCATATATTATGTCAGGAGCACCTGAAAAATACAATACATCAAAATAACAGCCAGGGTTTGCCTCACACATACTGATATACAGTACTTATGGTAAAGGTCTTCAGGCAGACTCTGTCCCCTGAGGAGCTGAACTGAACCAGTTCACCAGCCACCACTCTTTGTAATTCAAAGAGGACTCCACAGAGAGTGTAATAACATGGCTATTGGACAGCTTCAGTGAATTTCTCCATATATTGTACAAGCCTACAAACCTGACAGCTACACAGTTTTCTGCACTCATTATGCATAGGTACTGCTTCCACAGAGGGAAAAAAAAATGGCAGTGGAGCTTTTAGACATTTTACTCTTCAGTATATGCTCTATTAATTAACCAGAGAAATAAAAACACCTGTATGATACAATATAATCAGATACAACAGTCCTGCTCCGATATGTATTTGGAAAATAAAACCAGTAACAGACCTTCTTAACAAAAGCAGAACATTTCAGTGAGGTAGTATTTCTTGCAGGACTAGTGTGCAGCATTGAATTATATTGTACAGGTGTTTCTGTAAACCTGTTTCACAGAGGATGTTTGGAGATTTGTGAAACACAGGTGTAGCTAACAACATAAAGAACGGCTGAGTCATCATTAACATTATTGATTATGCCTGTGATCTTCCACCATGCGACTATACACAGTGGGAGTAGTCTAGTTTTCTTTTTTCGAAGAACAAAGTAGGTGTTCTGTCAAAGTCTTGTTTTCCCATTTAGACGCCCATTCATCTCAGCTCAGAAAACGACAGAGAAAGACAGATGAAAGTGACCTTTTTTGTAGAGATATTTTGCAGAGCAGAGGCTGGATAGGAAAGGGGGCAGACACAGTTTAGACTCAAAGAGACTTGAAATTTACTGCACTCTATATGTTAACACCATGTTAACACCCCCCTTGCAAACAATACACGTGCCAGCAAGTGGTTAGGCTTTTGCCATCTCTGTCTGGCATTATGACAAAAATGCACACACACACAGTTGTGTCTGTGTGTAAAGTAAAAAATGGCAGAGTTACCTGCATGGATGCTTCATGGAGATACTCATTATTTTGACCTGTCAATAATCTGTCAATGACAGCAAACTCAGAATGGCAAAAACATACCCACATCTAGTTTGTGGCACAACACCTTCGTCCCATTATGCATAATAGCAAGAATGTCACACATCCCCGCTCAGTGACTTTAGTTTGTGTCCAACTGTTTTGTTGCCTTGTTAGTAAGAATGATATAATGTGTTCCATAATGGAAGAGTTTCTTCATGTACCTGTATGATGAATTTGCTCTGCATCCCTTTAGTCCTGGAACCACCAGCTAAACCCCAAATGCAATCAAACACCCGTTGTTCACACCCGCTCTGAGGTGGGTGGGAGGTAGGAAAGATTGAGTTGGACTCTCATGAATGCAGCATGAGATTCCTCATGGAAACCCTCCACTGTCAGCCTGCCATGTGTCTAAAATGAGAATTAGCTAATCATTAACTTAACTGCATAAATACATCACACTAACAGGAACTTAAAATCTAAAACAAAACCTGCAAATAGGGCAACTGTGACACCTGTGACACACAGGGGCACTAACATTAGCCACTTAGCACAGGCACTGACTTGTTTCAACTATCTATGCCAGGCACGACATTAATAAAACTACAGTAAACAAGAATATGTCACTGTATGCTAAGCAGAGGAAATGTCGAGTTTAAAGCAATGTAAGCCTCAGCTTAGAATAAAATCTAATCACTGTCTGTGTTTATGACACCATCACTCTATGAACATGAAGACACTGTCAGGTTGTCAGTCAGTCCCCCGCACTGAAACATTTACCGAACATTACTCACTGTAAATTAAAGAAAAATCTGTGAGAAGCTTTAGACAAATTAGGTCAATAATCAATGAATAATCATTTCTCTGATCTCGCTGATGAGACGTTCCTATCATAGTTATCACTGTATATGCTGTGATATTTCTGAGTGAGCATGATTATAGTGCAGCTGAAAAGATTTTAACATTAAACCATTGGACTAAATATAGTTTAAAAGAGAGTTTTTGAATATAAGCTCCAGATAGTCTCAACTTCTTTTGACAGCATTTCAGTTTCTATATTTAAATTCACTATTTGTTTAAATAAAGCCATTTAATGCTGTTGAGCAAGATTTTAGAATGTAAAATAGATATCTGACAATGCTTCTTCAACTGCAGGTCACCAAAATCATGAGGCTATTACTAGGTCAGACGAGGTTACGATCATAGATCAATAAGCTTATGTCTTCTCTGTTGGATCTACATTTTCATCTACTGCTTTAACACTTTATCATCCATTGAGGAAATTAAAGTCTGGTAAATAATGTGGTCTAGTGGACTATACTGAATTAAATGTAACAGCATTGAATTATTGACTCTTTTCTCCTACTCTGGCCCTTTCACTGCTTCAGTTGTTTTTTTTTTTAAAGATAAACGTGTATTGCCACACATTCAGGCTTCACTGGATTAAAATGGAGGCTCCGCTCTTTATCTGCTCCGTTGCCATGGTGAAACGGATCTTTCATTGATGGTGGCTTTTTTTTATTCACACTTCCTCATTCAACATTCTCAGAGTTGATTGAACGAACTTAGATCAGCTGTTGTGGAATGGAAATCTCAGAGTTTCCAATCTCAGGGTTAGTCATTTCAGAGATCAGGGTTAGGCTCTGAGTTTGTTAGACCTGCTTTCTTGTTATAAGGAGCCCCAGTTTATATGGAGCCAAAATACTGTTACCTTGTGGCCATTTGCATGTAATGTCACTCAGCTCTGCAACTTGTGGAAACCCATTTCTGCCAATGTGGTGAAAAAAGAGAGATCCTTTACATTATTATTGCCCATAAAGAAGCTGAAAGAAATGCCAACACTATCAGTCAGTAGCCAAAGATCAGCACTAACTCTCAGGCTCAGGCACATCTGAGTTTAACTTACTTTAATACTCTAACACTCACCTTTGATGAAGTGAACAGAGCAGATGGAGGTAGTGGTGGTTGTCCTTTAGTTTCAGGTTTCCATTCTGCTCTGTGTTTCATGGTCAGAAGATACATCTTCTCACCTTGGTGGTTCACTGCACTCAGTATCCTGTGAAATATTTCAAGCAGCCAACCACTGCACAGAAATTAGGCATGCTGAATGCTCTTATCTTAACTGTACCTTAGCATTGTGTTGCTGTTCACCCTCTATACCCCCCACTATTAGCAACCACTAGGGATTCCATTGCAACCAAACATCCCATGACACAGGACACCAACACCTTTTTAATTATTTGTGTTTTAATAATACAAGCACTTGCAGCAGTATTTAGATATTTAAATAGAATAATTCTTCACATATGGCAAAGTCAACAAAATAAATATATGGTGTATATAAATACAAAACATGATCTGAACAGTGAACCTGTCCTTACAAAAGTATACTTCTTTCATTTAAGCTGCCACACTGTTTAACCACTGTGGGACCCTGGAATAGTAATCATAATCACACCTTATACTTTACCTTGATGTGGGCTAATACTGGTTTTCACTATAAAAGGCTGTCTATTCTGAGGTGAAATCCCACAAATCCCACATTTTTTCTTAGATGTTTCATAATTAGTTGTCTGACTGTGGTCATTGGTCTTTATTAAAAAAAAAAAAAAGCAGTGTCATACCTTGTATATTTCACTTCGAAAAAAATAAAGTCAGTGCCTGCATGAAGGAAATGACAACATTCAGTGTCAAAGTGCCTCTGTTTTCAAATCACTATAGAGCAGTATTTTTTTTTTCCTCCACAGTAATGTCGGTCACACCGTGAACCTGAGTGAGTTGCTTGCAGTCCAATGAAGCCAGTAATTTCCTTGATCCAGGCAGGGTGGGGACGAAATGCTCAGTGAGAGACACTGAGGCGTGGCTGCCAATATCTCTGAGGGTAGGACAGGAAATGACAGTGGTGGTCACAAAAGAGAAAGACAGACAAGGTAGGAATAAAGATATCAAGTATATTTTTCTCCTCACCCATAATTAATCTTGTGAGCAGTTTGGAGGCCCAGTCCTTCCACATGGAATATCACTGCTTTCAGCACCTGTGGCAGTGGATTTGTAAATGAAATCTCCACTGCCATCTTCTCTCCTACCACAGCCTTCCCGATTGGCTGTGTGACAACAGAGGAAAGAGGGAAACCAAGGTCAGATCTGAAATGCCATTTTTCATCATTTTACCAGTAATAGTTTCCTGTTAAGCTGCGTGACTGACCTTTAGGATGAGGTCTGGGGTCCTGAGTCGGAAACTGTACTGAATGGCCAGGACCTGCTGTGTTTCTTTGACCCTGCCTGTCAGTGTCAGCATCAGGGTGGCCTGATCTATCAACTGGTTCTTGTAGTCTTTGTACTCCAGGGACCACTCCAAAACCTTTTCTGTATGTAGCAAATGGCAACATGTTGAGTGCTGTTTCAATGATGCTATAAATGTTTTTTTATTTTTTTATTTATCTGTCATCTTCTGTCATTTCCCAAAATGTTGAACTCTTCCTTTAAGCAGGACAAAAAAAGCCTCATTCCCTCTTACAGCTTTTACTTTACTACCAAGGAAACACCAATTACAGATTCACTTTTTTAGAATTCTTTTTGATGGTGAGAGAAGCCTTTTAATGCTGCCGAGGGAACCTGTAGGCAGTGATTTAAAAAAAGAACCCCAGGTGCCACAACCTCCATCTTCCTCCTGAAAACCACACTAAAACCATCCACTCACCCTCATTGGGCAGCACGTCAATGTCTGTGCTGTCTTTTCTGACCGTGGCCTTGTGGACACCGGTGTAGTACATGACGGCCGCCTGGCTGTGCAGCATGACTGTGCGTTGCTCTGAGCTGCTGTTTTGTAACTTGATGGTCAGCTCTGCGTCACTTCCCATTTTCGGACCTTTACCATTCATGGTCACTTCCACAGAGATGTCCTCTGCTGTGGGAGATGAATAGGCCTCTGCTTTGGAGCCGTAGCGACATGCTGTTTCCACAGCAATGCGTTCCTCCTCTGTGCCTGAGAATGACCGCAAATGTCAAGTTCATTCAAAAATGCAGTTTCGTAGAGAGAGCTGTGAAACCCTTTGTATCCCATACCCTGAGTGCTTGTGATTCTTAAGTGAACATTTCAGTGTGTGCAATTTATTTGATGATACCTTCAGGATGTTTGTAAAGGTGTGTGATGTCACTGCGCTCATCAGAGCCAACAGCCTTGGTGCTGATTTTGTGGCCCACGACCTTTTTCTCACTGTAGATTTGACTGAAGGTCCCATCTGCATTCTTCTGCCAGTAGATTTTATCACTGTTTACCTGACAATATACACAGAGGGGGAGAAAGAGAGCGAGAGGTTAGATTGGGAGTTAGAGAGGAAAGGAGTTGGAAAATAAAGCCCTGAACAGATGGGAAACTGTCACGCATCTTTTGATGTCTACCATATGGCTCATTATTAGCACACAGTACACACATAGTCTGTCAACACAAAACAACAACTAAAAGATGATCGGTCCCTCCTGTAGGTCACATATGTGAGGAAAATTTGTATTTTAGAAGTTTTATTTCTGCTGCATTGATTTTGACCATTGTTATTCTGTAACTTTGTAAATGTGCAATTGAGAATTTCTGTATGTGCTTTTTTAGGATAAATGATGTATTCCACTAACCTCAGCAAACACAAACGGACAGTCGTGTTTTAGGTAGACCTGACCATTGCGGACAGCAGCGAGAGACGCAGGACCACAGCGAAATGTTCCCTGACTGGTCTCCTGAGGCGTGGCGTCGACAGCTTGCCAGCCTCCGTAGCCTGGAGGCAAGTCTGGACGAGCCATCCAGCAGTCGTTCCACACATGGAAGTTCCTTCAGGAAAACGTTTGAAGGTCAGGCTTAATAATCTAGACAGTATTATATGTCTGATAAGTAAAAGTGTAGTTATGTATAGCAGCATTACAAAGATAGTGACAGAACGCACCAGATAGAGTCAGCATTGAGGTGACCTAAAGGCTCAAGGTTCTCGTCCAAGTACACATCTGTTGTCAAGGAGACGTCTGTGTCATGAGCTGAGCTGTAGTTGGTCACAGTCCGACTGGAGATGCCCAAACACCGTAACACTGGGTGATAAGGCATCAGGAGTCAGTATCTGTGTGACATTCACTTGTCCCACACAAATACAGCACATGTCACATTAACACATGATAAGAAAAAAAAGCTCAAACAATAAGCTCACCTGTGGTGAATACACCAGCAAAGACCCAGCACTGGCCATACTTAACAGGGGTGCCACTGTTTTTATGGTATTCCGTCAGGATCTCCACACTGCCACTCCACACTGTTGGACTAGTCCCACCTGAATAGTCTCCCGACCAATTTCCCTCCAGAACACCATGGTCATCAGGGGAGTTGATCTGGATAAATAAAGTGTTCTTCTGTTTGTTTTTCATATGCACTTTTGAATCTGAAGCAATAAACTAGAAAAATAGAAACCCTGTCCCTGCAGAATCGATCTAGTAGACATTACATCATTTCACAGGGTTAGTGACCTGCTGGTGGTACTAGAGGAAAGGTCAGAAGCTCAGCAAAGTCAAGGGGTTTCATCCTCTATTGTGACACAGTATCTGTACCAAATTTCATGGCAATGCATCCAGTAGTTGAGAAATGTCAACCTTATGGTAGCACTAAGAAAAAGTAAAGGGATCTGCAGAGTTAGTGGGCTTTATCCTCTGAATTTCATGTCAATCCATCCAGTAGCTGTTGAGATATTTCAGTCTGGGCCTGCCTTCCCTCAGCCCATGCTGCTACCTTGTCAAAAACCACATGATTATGTTAGGAGGTCATATTTAAACACCGTTTTGTCTGAATGTCCCATTCTGTACTGGTGCCCAAAAAGGATGGAAAAAAATCCATCAGCCTAGACCCTGTGATGCTGCAGACATTCTGCTGACCCACTACTGTGATGTGTGGAGACCGTTATCACGGCCGAAGGTTGTTGAACATAACATACTGAACAGAGGGTTGTATTGTTATGGTCAGAGTATACTGGTATATTAGGAAGAGAAACATAAATCCAGATAGATCAAGTGTATAAAAGAAACTTAGCGCATTCTTACCATGGCTGAGATGATTCGCACCACATTAACCGGGTCTCCCCAACCAGATTGGGGAGTTTCACTCTTTTTCAGGACAAAGAGGCAGGCATCCAGAATCCCATCATCAAACTGAACACAAAACAGAGACAAACACAAGGTAGGTGGGAAAAGCCATCCAGTTTCTGTTGCTCAGTTCAAACACTGATGTGGGAAGATAATGCAGCCCACTCACCTGTCCGTAGCTCCAGGTCCTGACTCCAATTTGATTCTCTGTGCCATAGTAGATTCGTCCAACATCGTTCAGAACATACTCCTGCCTCTCGTCTTCAGAATCCATGAACACTGCGTCATCTGACAGAGAGCAGGTAAGAACAGCTTTAAAATTGGGAATAACATAACTCATAGCATAAAATCACTCTGAGCAGTGGGTGAACTGTCTAAATCCTACAGCATGGCCTCTGGCATACTGACATAAGCTTCAGCTCACTTTTTTTTACTTCTCTCTCTCTATGTTATTATTCCCGTTCTTCTTGACCACAATTTTATGGGATTTTTTTTGGTCAGTTGCTAGTATTATATCAGTAGTATGTCCCTAGTTTCACTATTGTAAAACCAGTGCAGGTAAAAACAAGATACTAAACAGTACAAAAGCCCTGCAGTAAGTATCCACTTAAGTTTGTAGTTTGTTTTTTGAAACTATCTGTGTCTGACAGTGTGTCTGTGAGGGCTGAGTTTGAGTTGTTTTTAAGCAAATACCTCATCAAAGTGTATCATTGTTTCAGCATGTGTCTGCCTCCTACACATTTTTTCAGAAATGATTGTGAACACTGTTGTGGACTTGAGACCTATATCTGAACTTCCATTTCTTTCTAAGATCCTTGGGAAAGCAGTCACCAATCAGTTGTGTGACTTTCTGCAGAACAATAGTTTATTTGAGTCAGGATTTCAGGAGTCAGGAGTGCATCACAGCACAGAGACAGCACTGGTTTAAATTTCAAATTATCTTCTAATTGCATCACACAAAGGACTTGTGTCTGTACTGTGTCTTGATAGATCTTTACGTTGCATTTGACAACACTGATTGTCTTGTCCTAGAGCAGAGACTGGAACATTTAATTGGCATTAAAGGAACCTCAATGTTAAAGTCTTTTTGCTTCCTTTGAACAATATTTTTAGGAAACATTATAAACTTTTATTGTTATGCAGATAATACCCAGTTATATTTATCACTGAAACCAGATAAAACCAGTTAACTAAACTTCAAACATACCTTAAGGACTTAAAGACCTGAATTACCTGCAACTTTTGTATATTAAACTCAGACAACACACTACCTAATGATATCATTACTATAGATGGCCTGGTGACCTCGTCTTCAGCACCACCATAAGGAATCTCTAAGTTATCTTTGATATGTCCTTTAACTACAACATAAAACAAACTTAAAAGACTGCCTACAAAAATCAGGCACACCTGTTGCAAAAAATGAGCTAGCAAGTCTATAGTTAAGGCTGGCTTTGGCTTGCCTTGAACCAACCCCTAGTTATGTTGCTATAGGCCTAGACTGCCAGGGGACTTCCCATGACACACTAAGCTCCTCTCTCATCCTCTCCCTCTCCCTCTGTATGCATTCATATCCCTTTAAGTATTCCTGCCTCTGGAAATGTAGAGTCTAGATTTGTGATTGTAAGCCACCTACTGACCCAAGATCCTGCTCAACACCCACTGCTGATAATATTAATAATAAATTATTATTGTTACTATACATCCCTTTGTGGAACTTGCATTGCACTATGTTCTCTTTCCTCCTGCTCTCTCAGGTTAACAGGTTAGCTGTTTCCTCCAACATATTTCATTACATATACATACATTATGCACTTCACCAAAGTTTCTATTAACTGCAGTGATATATGGTGTTGTATTGTAATGTTTTTCAGTAGACACCACTCTTTGTAGAGATCCAGCTGAAGCAGTTACAATATAATTTTTTTAAAGTCCCATGTTTACCTTCACACCAGGGGTTGAACAACATGTAGATGTCATTAGCAGGGTCATGTGTGGAAATGGCCCGGCCGTTTGTACAGTTTGTTTCCACCGTGAGCTGATATTGGCCAATGACCGCTGTGGGTGGAGAATTAACTGACAGCCTTATCCTTTTGTCATCCTTTTTCACAATAGCAGCCTCCCAATGACCGTCTTCCAACTCTTCCACTAAAGGGATGATCACATGGGTTCCCTTTGACACTGTTGGCAGTGGCCCTGAGGCAGAAAGAGGAGGCACATTAACATGTGAAGGGGTAGCATGCCCAAACAGAAGCAGAGCACCAAACTGTTCAATGACTGTATTTTTTTTTTTCACCACAGTTCACCTCCCTCCCTTAATGCCACACCCAGATTCCTGCTTTGTTGTGTGTGTTTGAATAAACAGAAACCAAATAAAAAGAATACAGAATGTACTGTGACAAGCACACATGCACACACAACACACACACGTAACGCACACCATGCACACACACACACACACACACACAGCATGTCATGACAGCATTCAATCTTAGCATAGCTAAATGACATCTTTGCTTAAACGGCAGTTTGCTGTCAGGTTCAGTGTTACTGCCAAGAACAATATTTATTTCCAAAGTAAGTGGAGAGATACCAGAACTGCCAAATCACAGTGCACTCTATAATGAAGAAACTCACAATTTCCAATATTACATATAACTGAAGCTAAAATGCTGAGCTCCCCCTCTAAAGTGAATGTGGATAACTACAGCCCTCTCTGGTTTTTATCCTCTGTTCTCAGTGGGTGTAATTTCATCTTTCTTTGCTGTGTTTACAAATGACTTCACAGAACCAAATCACAAAGCAGAAATTTCACAATGCGATGTTAATTTGGACAGACGGACCACTGATTGTGTGTGACAACTGGAAACAGAACCTGCTTCCATAGAGATGAGTGAAATGAAAGAAACAACCACTGTGAACAGAGATGTATGAGCCACGGCATTACGCTGTCTAAGAAACTGAAAAACAGCAAGGAGACACAAGGGCAGCAGAATGAGTCACCAGCTGACAGCGAAGCAGCGGCTGTGTTTAGTGTTAAGAAATTTTGATCTGCTAAAGTCAAAAGGTCAAATTTTCCCCTGGACACAAGTGGTTAAAGGGGATCTATTATGTTCATTTCTAGCTCTATATATTTATTCTGGGACTCCTCAAAGGTAGCTTTGCATGATTCACAATTTAAAAAACGCCTCGGTTAAGCCTCTAACTGAAATATCCAATATTAGCTCCAGGCACTTTAAGGTCATTCTCCCTAAGACTCATATTCTTCTGTTTGGTCAACTTCCGGAGGCAGCACCCAGTGCTTCTGAGCACTAGTGTGGAGGTTCTGAAGCCACTGAATAATACAGTATAATTGATTGGTAATGGCAAATTCTCAAAATCCAGCCGCACACGTTTGAGCCTGAAGCTGATCTGGGATATGACAGTGGACAGCATAAACATCATCAGCAACAATGACAATAGCAAGACAACTCTGTTTATTTAATATTATGCCCATCATCTACTTATTGTATGACATAACAGTGGATTTAGTCTTTCAATCAGGAACCATGTATAAACATTTTTCTATATATGACTGAAGTGACCAAGTAATGTCAGCTTGTTGTGAAAGATGAAAAAACGCTGGAAAGCTTGTGTTCAGAGCAGGATGACGCCTGATCTTTTGTCTCAAAAGGATTACTTATACATACATTTACCTCATTATTTGAAACCTTTGTACAGAGCAAGTCTAACTATTTCTTGAGTTAATGCTACGCTACACTAACCAGCTGCTGGCTGTAGCCCACAAATGTGAGGGTGGTATTGATATTCCCATGTAACTTTTGGCAGAAAAGTGAATAAGCCTATTTCCCAAAATGTAAAACAATTATTCTATCATTCTAAATCATCATACACAACCCTAAAGCCCAAATGTCAACTTTCACTTAACGTTTCTCAGAATTTTTGAAGCAGATTTTCATGAAATCCTGTGAACACATTCATGCTCCCATGAGGGATAAACCCTTTTGTTTCTCCTGACATCAGGGCCTTTCATTCAGCACTCCTTCAGGAAAAACTCAATATTTTCAGTCCTGCGACAGATAAGACAGACAGAGACACTAAGAACAACAAAAACTGTGCCACGTGCAGTTCAGTCTGCCCCAGACTTTCATTCTGCGAGGTGTTATGAAAATTGTAGCCACTCTGAGCCATAAGCAGGCGTTTGAAATGCACAGCAAACCACAAAGTCAGAGCATTCAAGTGTTGACTTTCACTTGAATTTTAAAAACAACAGACTGAGCTGTGATTAGCTTCATGCTGTGGGGGCCCGCCTCTCAGAGTACACGGTTTTGGCTGAGTACAGGGTGCTGTAGGCACAGCTGAAAACAGATTGATCTGAGATGTGAGTGGAAAAGTGGCACTTGTCTGTTAGACAGTTTGTTTTGAAATGAAATATCCACCATTTGGAGAGCGATGGCATTATTTTCAAAGGCGTTAAAATGTGCATTATCTGCAGCTGCCATTGTCCTCCTGCTGATTGCTGGTATGACAGATGGCTTTTTAATGGCTTTTTTAAATTACTTGATGATTATTCATGATCAGTGTTCATTTTGTTATTACATCACACTGTGGGCTACATAGGCTGAAACAACATACATTCCGTTTTCTCTAAAATACAATATAGAATATAATTTGAGAAAAATAGCTTTACTTTTACCATATATTCCTCAGTATTAACCAATAAATAAAGGATAAAAATTTCATTCCTATGAGCATGCATAGCTTTGCTGTAAAAAAGACAGTGTACTTGTTCTCTTTAAGCTTCACTTGTTATCACACACAGCTGTAATTGCAGGATCTATATTGGTCTGTGTCCCCTCTGCCTTACAGCACTACACACAATGGGAGAGGGAGCTGAGACAGAAATGAACAGTACATAAAAAGGTGGTGGGCTGAGGCTGAGACAGTCGGTAGTGGCAGCATTGATGGTGAATTGTCAGTATATGGGAGTTTTAGTTAGAACAGGAGTAAGGACATGGCATCTGTGAAACGCTCTACCTGAAGCATAGCAACCAGAACGGTTACCATAGCAATAGTAACCAAAAATCTCCCTCCCCATCTCTTTGTCTCTCTCTCTCTCCCTATCCATCTGTCTCGCACACAAATGCAACAGAATCTATATACTCCTCACACACGCACAAGCAGCCAAATGAACAGCATGCAACTTGCTGGCACATCTTCACATCCTTCCACAGCCCTCAACATCCTTCCTCGTTTTCCTGTGACTGCCCAGGAACAGGGACTCTCAATTATCATGTGCAGCTCTGCACAGGGTTTCTTAGAGGGTCAGGGAAGCATGTGAGTGTGCTCTGGTCGAGCTGGATTGTGTCGATCCAGTTTCATGATATAAATTGAATTAAGCATTAGCTGTTGCCTATGGAATATGAATCTCTAGTGTTGTTGTGAAAATATCTATATATTTTTATAATTTTATTCTGATGCCAAGTTCTGTGTTTGGATTGATCCTGGTTAACAAGAACTGCACAGTTTCTGTCAAGGACTCAGACTAACCTGTTTTAAGTTCAAGGTGAAGTTCATCAGTGCTGGGGTTAAAAGGTCGAGACAGGGTAATCCACATCTGGAAGGTCTGCCCTCTGCGGATAATAAAATGATCACTTTGGTAGAGATTTGTGTGATGCTCTGTGCGGTTCACCCCTGATTTACTTTTCATCAGGTCTATCGATCGCACTTTGAGAAGGAGTTCTGTGAAAACAAGGATACGAAAGAGGGAAGTCTATCAGATGGCTGGAATTCATTTTGTGTGATAAATGACACGACTGTGAGCTCTCCAAAATGCCAGTTACCATCAAGCTCGCTGTCACCGGGAACAGGCTTCTCGCTATTTATCCCCTCTTCCTTATCCAGCTCATCAATCCCAGTGACCAAAGTGTCTGTGATGTCGTCGTCATTTGGCTGGGGACAGCAGCACGGACAGACCTTTCGCAGCCACCGCCGACATGCATTTTCTTTCTGGGCATTGTCTTCTTCTGGTTGTTCTTTTTCTTCCTCTGTGTCCTCTCCAAATCCAAGAGTGACAGATGGAAACCGACCCACTGCAGCTCTGTCTCTGATTGATCGCGGCTCTACAGGCATCCTGAGAAAAAAACAAGCACAGTAATGAAATTTAGGGCTTTGTCAGTGATTATGCACCAGTTTCCTATAAAATATCACCATTTTTTATAGATGCAGCCCCAAAACAAGTAACCTCTAATAGGAGTTAACATCCTGTAAGATTTCACACTGTGTAAGCTGTTCAACACAAATCTGATGGCTCAAAAAGTGTCACGTCACGGTAGACTGATTTCGGACTTAACCCATTGTCAGATTTCTTTAGAAGAGAAAGAAAGAGGCTTTCATACACAGAGTGTAGCATCACTGTTAATCCGTCTCATCAACACATCGTCATGATATGGGCTGACAGCCCCATTACAGATGGCTCCTGTACAACACTTGTTTTAATTAGTCTGAGATTGAGAGTGAGAAATTTCTGATTTGAGTCCTGAATGTGGTGGCAAATATTATCTTTAGCAATATCTGTCTGTTTGAACGAATATCGCAAAGAGGTACTTATGTATTGTTCAAATTAAATTCTACTGGTGGATAAGATTTCTGTTTGCTACCTTGAGAGTGACAGAGAAATTCTTAACTTGTGTATAAAGCTGAAAATCTTAAGTAGGCTAATGGATTTATCACAGTGGTTCCCAACCTTGTCAGACAAACCACAGCCCTGTCACATGAAGTCAAGCCTTCAGTGAAAGCATTCATCATGTTTGCCAGTAGTGTCCAGATGTTACAAGTGAAAATATTTTTAAATTTAAGATAAAATTGTAATTTTTCTCTTTTCAAATAGTTGATCAATCATTCCATGTGTGTACCCACTGGCAACTGCAGAAGTACCCTCTAAGTACCCCCGGTTGGGAATCACTGATTTATATGAAGAAACACAGAAACTTTTATAACATTATACACTATACTGTCACATTAATATTCCTCCTCTTGCCTGCCTGTGAATTTGAGGCTATGTGATATTGATGCAGCCAATACATTAACTGAAATTATTATGCAGATATTTTGATGATGTAACCGCAAAGAGGAATTCATCATATGATTGACAATTCTCTTACATTAAGAATGAAACAACATCATAAATACTGATCCGAATATTGCTGCTATCATGAATTGGTCATCCTCGTTCTGTACACATACAGAATTATCCCTCATGGCAGGAAGCAGGAAGGATGCTTTGACTCTGTGATACCATCAGGACACATCTGGAGCTGATTCACTGATGCTAAATTACAGTCTGATTTATGAGTCACTAAAGGCATCCAGGAGGTCCTCTCGGGAGGTGAGCACGTGCCCTGATTTACAACTGTGCTATGAAACAAATTCATTTCTTTGTGTAAAAGCTCAAAACACTATGCTTTGTCACCTCTTGACGACAGAGATTACAGTCACATTTCTCAGATGAAATGTCAGAGAAAAACGTGAATGAATTCTGCTAAAGCAGCTAAGGATGTTTCCTTCCTATTTCTATCTCATTTTTGCCTTTCCTTTGCTCACCTGACTCTGCTTTACCTTTCATCTTTCTAGGAGCAATGCCACCATCAAGGAAAACCAACTGAAAGCCCTTCCCACTCCCACTTACATTCCTCAGCAACAGTGACTAGTACATGGTGACCAAACAGGCTCAGATGAAGCAATGGCAAGACTGACAATGAGTTCAGTGAGTACAGACAGACACCGTAGTAGGTGAGGGAACGCCCCCAGTTCAGGATTGTGCGTCATTTTTACAGCTGACAGACAAGGCAAAATAGATCTTAACAAAACAAGCTGCATTGTAAAATATGCAACAACCTGATAATCATGCTAAGTATGTGCATTATGACAACCTCCTACTGTTTCTTCTTCTCTGACATGAAAGTGAAGAGTACAAAGCACAACAGTTGACATTACCTCAGGTGCTTAGCAGCTAAAACTGGGTTCGTTGATAATATACTGTATACATTTTACTGTCCGCTAATGTAGGAACCAAATGTTAATCCATCTAATTGCTATTGAGATATTTCAGTCTAGAAATAGTAAAACTGCTCCACTAAATCTGCTCTGCTTTTTCTCACTAATGTATTCATAATCTCCATATCATCACAGATGTTATAACTTGGAAGCCTTGGTGAGTTGTGAAAGTTTACTACAGGGTGGGCCCTCACAGTATCCACCACAGCACATCCCTCAATGCCAAAAATACAGAGAGAGGTTGGGGAGAAAGACTGCATGGAATTGTGCTCCATATGATTTAAATTAGATCTCGCAGGGTATCTCAGATCCAGAAAAGTGACTCGCCCACACAAATCAACAAACTTATTTACAATAATCTTTTAAATAAAAGATAAAATATTTGCACTATGCTGTAAACTAACACAGTGAGATGAGGAAGTACACTCCTCACCAAGCCCACACAACTGTGACAGTGAGACTGTGTGATATGCTGTGGAAGATAAGATGCTTGACAGCTGAACCTGCTATGACATGAGATTCTCATCACTTTGTCATCTGCTGTGTTACATCCCAACTACTCAAAGCAGACCTTCTCTGCCTCCCACTGGACTATGGCACATGTCTGGGTGACTGTATCCAACATGCAGTGTGAGACTTTGTACATACAACTAAATTATACATATAGGTCTGGAAAAATTCAGTCAGATGTCAGATGAAGTGGGTCTAAGTTCACCCCCATGATGTCAACAGCAGATATGCCCATGCACTATTCATCAGAGTTGAATATTTTCCTCCAGGAGGGTGATGATCCAGGAAGCATCCCACAGCTACACTCATGACCCATTTGCCTAGGGGCCACTCATTTAGAGCCACTGAGAGAGAAACAAAAGGACCTTCACTGATGTCTAGTTAATATCAAAATGAAAGCATTCACAGGGTTCAGCTTATAATGCTGACTTTTCATTTGACAAGTCAAATAATGTAAATATTTTGTCAGTATTGCATTAATTAGGACATATTTATTTAAGGAAAGAGCGCTTAGGAATCTCTTCCAGTCAGGTCATGGGGTTTAAAAAATATATACTTTATAGCTGTCTCATGCAGTTGTGAGTGAAGAATGAGAATCCCTTCAAGGAAACAGAACGACATTAAAAACAAATTCTAACAGAGGTAATCATGCAAGAAATGGCAGTCACTAAACTCTTAGGCTATTACATGCATAATCCTGGCATGGTAGTAAGACAACAATACAGAACTTGTAGCTGTCTCCTTTCCCTATAAATCAAGTGAATTACTTGGGCATCTGTCAGTGTAGTGCTAGGGAGAAAAGTTTGAATGCAAATGAATCTGAGCCAAATAGATATTCTTAACACTATACAGTCATATTAATCAAAGCCTAGTTATCAGGCTATATATAGACAAGAGCTACATGTGAAACAGCTAATTCAAACTCACTCAGTTCAATGGCAGGAGAAATGTGACAATGCAGACTGAAGGAAGAAATCTTCTGTTCACTGCTACAAGTTCAGGTCTCCTTTAAATACTTGTGAGCTAAGACAGACACGCCTTTCTGCTGCAAGAGAGGAGTCATGTCAAATATTTCTTCCAAACAACAACTGAAATCATTTGGGTAGGGCACAAGCACGCATTTAAATTTCATGGGAAAATCTGAAAGTTTGGCAAGCAATACCTTTTTTGTCATCCTCACTCTGTATTATTTACTCATATATTGGGTCTACACTCAATCCGTATTGAACAACATATTTGTGATATGTCTGATCAGTTAATGTCTCATTATTTTTACTATTTATAACTCTCTATGATTATAGGTCATTAAAGGGGCCATTTGTAAGTTGTCTCCAAATATGGTTTCTTGCAGGGAGAGGGTGGTGGTAATGGTTGCTTGCCAAAAGCTACAGCCATCATTACATTGACAATACAGTGTGACGGTGAGCCAGCATGCACAATACCAGGACCCTGAAACTGAAGCAGCGACATGGAATTCATTAATAAAAGTAATTATAATATTATAATTAATAAGAAAAGAAAAAAGAAAACTTCAGACTCGTTTTATTGGCACGCAGTCAACTCAGGTGTGATGTCAGTCCCAGCTCCGACTTCCAGCATAAGAGATAAATGGAACACAGCCAGTCAAAGTTGGCCAACCCACTGTGTGGGAGGGTCCACACCTTATTCATAGAAAGGTTTGACTCTTTGTAGGAGAGTGGGTGTCCATCAGTTAAAATTTCATGCATATGACAAGAGCTGAATAAGTGAATTATCTGAGCTATGTATCTACACCGACTGGTTGAGTAGGTTTTCAGTGGGTCTCTCAACTGCGTGACAGGTCAACTCTGAACAAAAGCTGCATAATTCTATTGCATAATTTAGGGGGATGATAATGACTGTGTTTCATAGAGATTTTTGTGATGCCACTGTAAATGGATAAACCAATGAAGACTGGAATGTCATTTGAAAACCTCTACCAGACCTCACGGCAATTACATACAAAATATTACTCATTACATGACATGAACGCATCGACCGGACTGTTTTTAACTGGGCCAGAGGTGTGGTTCTATGGATGGCAAAGACAGTTAGTCCCTGAAATACTGCCCAGATATTCATAGTCCCCAGTGATGCCCTCTGTCTTTAGTTATTACCAATCTTTTACTCCAGCACCACTGGTTTACATGTGGATTCTCGTGAAATGTCAGCTATTGAATGAATTTCCATGTAATCTTACACAGATGATAAATCCTAATGACTTTGCAGATCCAGATTTCCTCTGTATTTTGTTTAGATAAGCATAAAGTAAGAATAAAATTTAAAAAAATAACTTTGGTGATCCTCTGTTCACATGGCAACACAATCAGGTCAAAATTTCAATTTGCCCAATATTTTGGTTTAATTGAATTATGTATATTAGCATGCTATCATAATAAAAAAAAAAACATGGTCAATAAGGTAAATATTACCTGCTAAACATTAGCAGGTTAGTATTTGCTGTGTCTTGCGTTATGGATTCATCAGGACGACTGTATGAGTGCAGAATTTGTTGTGTGAGGATTAAAATACCGTGTCGAGACAACATCACACCACACACATAATGTCCTTATTTATGTGTTTGGTGTATGGGCACTTTTGTATTAGCAGGTGTCAAATCAGACATATCAAAGCTTTCAGAAAGTTTTCCAGTCATAATTACGACCTGCAAGTTGACATAAATGTTATTTACAAGTTGAAAACTCGTGATTACAGTGATTCTGATATGAAATGGCGCAGCTTTCGTACAACCTTGCTGAGGTGCTAGCATGGCTGTGGACTTAGTGTTCTTTCTCTGTTGGTGGGGAATTGGAGTTTCCTAATCAGTGAAATGATATGGAAGAAATTGAAGGCAAAATCATCTTAATGCTGTTTTTCCTTTTCTGTTAGGAGTTGAAAGGTGTGGTAATTCCATTTCATTTCACCCGTTTGTTTGGTTAGACACTCCCAAAGGACAGGTTTTGTGTAATGGTCTCCCATTTATAAGCCATGACATCAGAGTAAAACAAACATCCACCTGATATGTTGCAAAATTGAATTTATGAAATGAACAAAGACATTGGTGTAACTACAGGTCGAAACAGGTGACACACTCCTGTGGCCCCGGCACACCTTTTGAAGATGCAATCAGGACAGCCTGTACATCTATTATTAAAGATTCTTTCGCAGCAGAAAAACCACGAAAGACACTTTTGGAAGGCAGTGACACAATGTGTGCTGTTTATTACTGGGTCTGTGACATACTGTGCAACAGTATATTGTCGTATATTAAATGCTTTACACCTTTTAAAAAATGTGCATGAGAACTATGCAATGCTCTGATGATCAGTTATAAGCTTCTCTTCTTATTGAACCGTTTTAAAGCTTATAGAAGCGATAAGCCAGCATTGCCGCACACTAATTCAAATACAGTCAATTTATTCCATTGTCAGTGTTTCTGCATGCATTTGAGTGTGTTCTACTAAGGACTTCCTTACAGACAAACAATTGAAGAAAAGCAACATTGGTTGGTAAGCACTCACACACACATAAATCAGTTCACTTAAGGTGTTAGACAGGTTTCTGACATATGCTCTGAAGCATCAGGCGTTCAGGCCCTCTGGGGTCTCTTTGATTGACATTCTCCCAAACAAGCGGAACAAACAGAGCCACAAGACACTTGAAAAAACACCCACTTGCTCTTTTCACAAACAAACACGCTTGAGAAAGTGAAGGACAACTGAATGACAGGACGATGGTGGCAGTGATTCCTGCCCTCTGTCTGATCAGAGCAGGAGATCTGTGACTGAGGGCAGCAGCTCAGCTAACTCTGACCCGATGTTGGCCGTCTGAGTAACAGGGTTGCCACGGAGATCAAGGTGCTTCAGCTTGGGGCAGGAGGCCAGCGGCTGAAGATCTGCCAATGAAGAGATTTCTGTGCATTTGGGTTAATGAAAAAGATTTCCCTGCGTGCTGTGGTGATACCAGCAGCAATGAATAGAAGGAGATATGACTCACATATTCCCAACACTGGTGTAAAAGTAAGGTTAACATGTCAAATGTCACACTGGGATATTAATTATTTTTTCTAAATACAAAAAATGGAAGCCTAAATTTCCATTAGACAGGTCTGCACTGAAATTGTAATTCAACTGTCACTGGAAAAAAAAAAAAAAAAAAACAAAAAAAAAAAACAAAACTTGAATGTAGCCTCAATGTCATAACCTGCAGCCTTCATTAATTCCTCTCACATGTATCAGGGGAAGTGAGGCATGAAGGGGAATGAATCTGATGTGTTAAGTGTCTTTTCCCTTCTTAATGATGCTGTTTGTTCTGTGAAATTGCAGCACTGTTTTTGTTTACTCAATCTCTACATAAAGCTTCAGGTATAAACCAATTATTCATGCATCGAGCTGAAGAGTCTTGTTACCGCTGCAATTTTCGTAACTCTGTAAACACCGTCCTTGTGTGTAGTGCGTCTTTTACATCACACTCTTCACACTCCGTCAGCTGCTAGCGCTCTTTACTGGGGTTGTTTTGCAGCATTGAGCCTTGTGCACTCAGAGCTGATTCACACATTTCTTGAGTCACTAGTACACTGTGAGAGGAGCATAGAGCTATAATATAAACTGATCCCTTTGACACTGGTGATGATGCAGAACAGGAGGTTCTTCAACAAACAAGACTAATGAATATACATCTTTGATTTAAGGATACTGTTATTCTTCAAGTAGACTTCCTCCAGTTTGGGAAGGTGATACAGTCCCTCCAGATTTTCTATGCAGTTGTTATCAGCCTCCAAGACCTGAAAGTGTGAGGAGGTAATTTAATTGCAGAAAGAAGTAATCAATATGTACCTTTCTTGCTGTTATCTTCCAATTGTGGGACATACAAAATAAGAAAACAAACACTGCCCATGTAAGAGAGACAATTTGAATTGCAGCTTCATCACCTCCAGGCACTGCAACATAGCAAACTGAGGAGGCAACTGCTGCAGCTGATTGGAGGACAGGTTGATATGGGTGACCAATAACAGCTGGTCCAGATGGCATAAAGTGGTCAGGTTCTGTTACAACAACAACAACAACAACAAGGATGAATAACTCTTCATAACTTCCCTACAAAGCAGATACGATTAAAGATAAAGACATATATGATTTTCTTGTCACTGTTCTGAACCAACCTTGTCAGAGATGCTGAAGACGCGCACTTCAGCATACTCCATTTTCAGGATGGTGTTTTCAATCATGAACTTGCTGCACAGGTCACTGTAATATGCAGAGCGCATGGAATCCACTTCCTAAGGGAGAAAATAACAGCATTCAGTCAGTGATTTCTGCCTTTTTCAGGTCAGTACCACAGACTGTATTATGCTTGGTACTCACTTTAAGTGTTTGGAAATGATCAAGTGTCTCCTTTTCATATCCCAGGGGGTCTAGCGCCCTCATCAGGAGGATAATGGTCAATAAGCACCCTGCCAGGACAATGAGTGTGTTTCAGTGGCTCCATGAAAACATTACAATCAGCAACAACAACCTTCAGTACGATGTATTTATCTGTGAAGTTAATGATCTCACTCTGTAAAGTATGTGAAGCTGTGTGAATGTAATGAATTTAAAAGTGCTCACACTTATTGAGCGGCTCCAGTTCTTGTAGCTGATTGCATGATTGTAGCTCCGACTGTAACACTGAGGTCTTCTCTACTGAGAGTTCACTCCTATTAGGGAAACAGAACACTCAGTTACTGCTTTAAAAAATCTACACAGTGTGCTGCTATTGTGCCAAGACAGTACCTGAAAAGTTCCTGATCTGTAGCAGAGTCCCGACAATAACTTTCAGTTCGACCTGGGAAAGTTAAAATAGTGTAAGGAAGCTTAAGGGAATAAATGTGATGGAACATGAAATGCAAAGATATATGTATCACCTGTGTAAAGAGCGCAGTCCCTGTGAGTGTGTTTTTCAGTCCAGTGCACGGTCAGATTATGTTCGTTGGTGATGTCGCTTATTGTTCCAGGAGGAAGATCACAAATCTGAGTCAGTGTTAAGGTTAAAAAAAAAAAAGGACAAAATGAAGATTATTTATTCCACAAGTGAAAGAAGGAAAACATAAAACCCATGAGGCCTACAACATGAGTGTGCATATTAAATCCATGGCTCTTTTCTAGTACCAATACAACAGAGTAGCAGGACTGGGCAGCATGACTGAAATACAACATCCTTGCTAGAGTGAGCATTTTGATTGTGTTTTAAACACAACTGAATTAAAATGCAAATTTTGAGGCAAAATAATCAAACTATGGCAAAGAGAAAAGTAGCCTAAATGATTCAGTAAAGTTTTAAGGCAAACTGCAGGTTGATGCAACTTTCTCACAGAGTTCACCTACAGTCCCTGAGTGAGTGAACACAACAGACAAATGTCTGGCCACAGTCACATCTGGGAAAGAAAAAAAATATTAACAAGGAACTAAGAATATGAATATGAATGAACAGATGAAATCATAACAGCTACTGAGCTTGCATGTCAACAGAATCATTTCAATCACAAATGAGCAAACTGTATCCATTGATCTTGATTTGTGATTGCTTAAACCAAAATATTAAAAACCCACTATCCTATAATATTAATTAAAACAATCTTTATAAAAAGTTATTTTCGAAAACAGAATCATTCATGTTTTCAAATATCACTTTTCATATTTTGGTCGAAACCATCATTTATTCAGTGTATGACGAAGTCCCCTCATGTCTAGAGACAAAACAACATTCCAAATCATTGACTAAATTATGATGATCTCTTCCTTTCAGTGCACATCACCACAGTGCTCATCAACATGTGGTGCGAGCAGAATGAGGAGAAGCAGAATGTTAAACTAGTAATCTGTTGAATCAGCAGCACACAGACTGCCAACATTAATGTCTGTGGGTAACCCGTCAATTTCTGGAGTCACAAAGAAAAAGGATACCAGATCAATAAATGAAAGTGATGGACACCTCCACTCCACTCCTCTGGGCTGACCGTCATGACCAGCAGAGGCCACTGACTGCCACTGACAGACAAAGGCAGGAAGGTGCTCACTGAGTCAAAGTGAGGGTTTACTTTTTACAGTTTTTTTTTTTTCATACACAGTCTATGTTTTCAAAACTTTCTGTACAGTAAATACAAAACAGCATATTGTTTCATGCATGTCATATTTTGTACAAACCAATGCCACCTGTTCATGAGTAGTATGTGTTCCTGAGATAATTAGTATAATAATGATCTCAAAAGAGCTATTTATATATTTACAGACATTTAAGGCTATCTGTTCATGTTTAAAAAGTTTCATTCACAAAAACTAAAAAGGAAAAACAAATGACTCAAAGATCAATAATAGTGAGAGGTATGCACAGTCACAGATATTAGATAGGATAATATTATAATCCCATAATAGGTGCTGTTGCCCAGTGTAATAGAGGATGAGACCCCAAGCTGTTGGAGTGAGAAAATTTTCTATAAATGTTCAAATCAAGAATCTATAATCTATTCTGTGCTGAGTCTTACCAAAGCTTAAGTACTCAAAAACCTCTCTCAGTAAATTGGCAAGTCATGATGATGGTGGTATGTTAGAATATTAATTCGGGTATTGAGCTTGTAGATCATCTGTTCATGACACACGCAAGGCAATAAGCTCTGACCATCATGTGTCTCTAGTTACATTATTATTACACCTCATACAAACCAAATGCAAGAGCCAGTGAATGCCACAAATTTCTCACCTACTCATACGTACACTCAGAACAAATCTCACTGTGGCAACTGTTTTTTACATGAGGGTTTGCAACGTGCACCTCAGCTGTAGATCACTTCTTCCTTTCTTTCAAATTTCATGAATTGTTCTCTCAAACAACACATACTATTTTAAAAACTGTGCATTTGCTACAGCTTAGGCCCAAAAACAACTACAACAAAACAAAACAAAAACATAAACTGCTAATTGGTCCATGAGGAAGGGACGGCAAGAGCAGAGGGGACAGGTTGACTTTGTAATAGTTGTATATCTATATCTGTAGTTGTGGTACACATGTATCTGTGGTAAATATAATATTTGTTTGTATTGCTTCACTGAATTATTTTAGCTTAGGAAAATACTTAACATAAAATAAAGATAGCAGAATAGCAACAATATTATAAAAATATTATCATGCTCTGACTATGAGATATGCATAAAGTGGTGGTTGCATTTTTGTATTGTACTGTTTTGTTGGTGAAGAGTTTGAGAAGTGAACATAATAGAAATTTGTGTAACTAATCACAGTAAAGTCCCTATGTTTTTATTTTAGAGAGTAAATAAACATACTCATTAACAGGCCTAGAGAGAAGGCAACAGCTACTCTCTCCTCATCCTGACTGACATACACACAACTTATCATCTCATTGTCTGGGCTGTTAAAAAGACAGAAAACTTAGGATTGCAGGTCACGCTTGATAATGAGCCTGACCAGGCACAGCAATATTAACCTGAAACTGGTGTGTATCACATATATTTGTACATAAAGATACATAAAGACAGACATATTTCTACCTAGCAACCACCGATAGAAATCCATGCACTCTGGTCATTGGGGTTTCAGGAAGAAAGTATCTGTACAAGTTCATATTCTGGAAATAACAAAATAAATAAAACAAAACAAGGCTACAGTTAGATGCTGGAATGTGCTGGAATCACACAACAAGACATCACTAAAGCACTCATATTAGTCATGATAAAGCCCTCAGACTGCCCACATCTGGTCCTAATGGGTATTGCTGATTACACAACCAGGACATTTATTTGCTGGGTTGTTGTTACGCTTACTCTTGAGTAGCTGCTCTTCACAGGACGGGATGGGAGTGAGTTTATGAGAAGGTGAGGTGAGGTCTGGGAGACTCCCAGGCATGGTGGATCGGGGCCTCGGGAGATTCCGGGTGGAGAAGCCGCAGCAGGTGCCACGGGTAGTGCCAGCTGGAGAAGCAGGTGCTGAGCTAAGACGATCAGAAGGCCAACCCTGATCCACGTGGGCACACCAGGACATCTTCTACAACCATCCGCGATAATCCCAGCAATGGACTGGAGAAGGATACCAGTTAATGGAAATAGGGATTTACTATATCTGGATAAACAGACACACAGTGTCTCAATATCTCAATTTCTTTGCTTGTCCTTTTCTACTCTACTCACAATTATGGTCATCCAAGTTGAGGCATGATCACACAGACTCAGCCTTCTGGCCCAATCCCGTCGTGAGGTGCTGTGGTTGAGACCCAACCTCGTGGTGCTAACTGCCATAGGGACTTGGGTTCACCTTTCAGGCAGGACTCCAAAAATGACAGCTCACCCTCATAAATCTTTGCACTTCATCCTCGCCCTTGGAGCAGACATCAAGAAACACAATAAATAATTATTCACCTGTCAAATCTAAGATCATAAAAATGGATAAATCAGATATTCTAAATCTATAAGGATAAAATAACTGGTATGATTTTACTCACAGTCTCTCGAGGTGCATTAGATCTCTTCTGTAGTTCCAGAGGTTGCAAAGTCAGGATTGATGACAGCAGCTGCTGGGTCAGCTGAGAGCCTTATCATTCCAACACCTCTTCCTCTATCACACGGAAAGAGGGAGTGTGGAGGAAAATAAACAAAGGACAGACAGGCAGACACAAAAGGCACTACTCAGTTGGAAAACAGTTCACCAAACACTGAATATGAAGACATTTAGGTCAAGACTGTCATTTAAAGTATGTGACTGGTGTTATTCTGTGTTTTCTTATAAAATATACAGTGGTAAGGAAAAAGTTTCTAAATCCCTGATAATTTTCAAGATTTTCCTTTATAAATCACTGGCGTTCGGATCAGCAATTCTTGCTAAATATATCATATAGCAGACAAACACAGTGATATATGAGAAGTGGAAATGAAGT
Organism: Lates japonicus; assembly: GCA_033238685.1. Classification (NCBI taxonomy): domain Eukaryota; kingdom Metazoa; phylum Chordata; class Actinopteri; family Centropomidae; genus Lates; species Lates japonicus. Next base: position 6,341,019 of record BRZM01000079.1, on the reverse strand, counting down.
TTAGGATTTAAGGAAAGTGTGCAACAATTTTTAAATAAAAGTAGACAGGTGCATAAATTTGGCACCTTTGTTGTTTTATTGATTTGAATAATTTTAAAGTACTAATTAGCTGGAACACAAAATTTGTTTGGTAAGCTCATTGACCCTGACTCCATACACAGGTGAAACCAATCATGAGAAAGGATATGGTGGCCAATTGCAAGTTGTTCTCTCTTTGCATCTCTGAAGAGCACAACATGGGAGCCTCAAACAACTGTCAGGTCGACCCAGCAAAGATTGTTCAACATCATGGTTTAGGGAAGGATCTAAAAAGCTCGCTCAGAGATTTCAGTCACTGCTCACTGTGGAGAAACATAGTGAGGAAATGGTGACCACAGGCATTGTGTTCCTGTAAAGGCCCGGAGTGGCAACAAGAAAAATCCTTAGATAAGCACAGTATGGAAGGATGGTGAGAACAGCCTGGAACTCAACCCACAGACCAGTTCAAAGACCTAAGCAACATGATCTTGCTACAGATGGTGTCATCAGCATCGTTCAACTATTCAGCGCACTTTGCACAAGGTGTGATGCTGTATGAGAGTAATGAAGAAGCCTTTTCATGAAGCGATGCCACAAACAGAGGCTGCCTTGAGGTATGCCACACATTTGGAGACAAACCAGCTTTCCATTTTTGAATATGTGCTGTGGACTGATGAAACTAAAATTGAGCATTTGGAGTTGAGCAATAAGGGGCGGTATGCATGGCGGATGAAGAACACAGCATTCTAAGACAAACACTTGCTACCCACAGTAAAATTGGTGTAGGTTCCACTATGCTGTGGCTGTGTGGCCAGAGCAGGTACTGGCAATCTTGTTAAAGTTGAAGGTCGATGGATTCCAGTCAGTATCAGCAGATTCTTATGAATAATGTTCAAGAATCAGTGACAAAGCTAGGTTGCGCCCAGGGCTGGATACTTCAACAAGACAATGACTCAAACACTGCTCAATTAAGGTATCTATGCAGAGGAACAAGCAGCCAATGCTCTGAATGGCCATCTCAGCCTCAGACCTGAATATTATTGGAAAATCTGTGGTGTGATTTAAAGTGGCTGTCCATGCACAGAAACCATCAAACCTGACTGAACTGGAGAGGTTTTGCAAAGAAGAATGGTCAAAACATCTTCAACCAGAATCCAGACCTCATTGCAGCTATAGGAAGCTGCTAGAGGCTGTTATTTGCAAAAGGAGGACATACTGAATATTGATGTAATTTTCTGTTGGGGTGCCCAAATTTATGCACCTGCCTACTTTTGTTTAAAGAATTATTGCACACTTGTAAACTTATAACTTTATTTCACTCTCATATACTACTGTGTTTGTCTGCTATATGATATATTTAACTGAAATTGTTGATCCGAATAACCAGTGATTTATAAAGGAAAATCTTGAAAATTATCAGGGGTGCCAAACTTTTTCATACCACTGTAAGACTAAAACCAAGAATGACTTTCCTACCCTCTCTGTTGCAGTCAGCCCATAGCCCACAGCTTAAAGCTATATAGTTTTCTTTTTTTGTTTGTTTGTTTGTTTGTTTTCATCAAGGCTCAGTAATTTTCTAAAACAGCTGGGTGATGCAGATTTTGGCTAACATTACTCAAACAGGAGTAAATAGTGCACTAATGTACTAATACATATTTGGTACACTGGTGAGTATTTACAGCAGGAGGATGATGTATGTGGGATTGCATTTAAATACATTACAGTGCTCATGCTCATTGTAACAAAGGAAAATGTCACTCAGACCATTATTGTGGTGGTAAACTACGTTTGGCTTTAATTACACTGACAACACATGTCAAATCACCAGACTAACTCTCACTCTTCCTAACTGACCTTAGAAAAACAGGCATCTCGTGCAGCCACATATATCTTCAGTTTCTTCTCTCGCTCCTTTCTTTTTTCCTCCTCCTGCTGGGCTGTGGATTTAATCTTCACTCGTCCATGCTGTTAAAAGCACAAAGAGCAGGAGGCACAGCAGGTACAGTTTACTCTGCTGCTAAAAGGGTAGTGTAAATAATTTATTACTCCACATACAATATGCACACTATATCACTGCAGTGGGTATGCCTACACTGCAGAAGGTAATGAGTAAATTATAAACTTCTTACCATCCTCTCTGATTGTGAAGGAGACTTCCGCAAAAGATCTGTATATATGGGCACATGAAAGGTGATATTAAAGCTTAGGCCTGGTAACGTTTACATGACAGACGCACACAGAGCTGACAGACTGACACAAAAGTTATGACAAGTCAATATCATGAGCTTAGCCGCTGGTTTATTATCAGTGCGTGTGCATTCAGTCTTCAGTAAACTCAAAACACTGAATGCAAACAGCCCGAGTCCGAAGTTAGCTTGCTAATTAGCTCCGTTGTAAGCAAACAACACTGGGCTGGGCTCATTCACACTTCATTCAAAGCAGCACAGAATAACAGAAACCTGCGATAGAAAATACATTTTGATTAATAATAAAAACTGACCGCTGCGTTACGTACCAGATAAAACACGCACCTGGTTTTCTACCTGGCTTGGTGTATGTTTTTCAGACAGGAGTTTGAATTGTCATGTCACTATCACCATTTCTAATGACTACAATATTTCTCTTCCGGCTCCTGAAAACTACGTCACAGAGAGTCGTCCGTTGCTACCCGCGGTGGTTTGTGGCTCTCTAGTGGAGAGACCAGCAAACAGCAGCGCAGACACATTATGCTGTATAAAACTGGTGTTAATCTCAGAGTTAGACACAGTTTGCTGGTACCTGGACATATATTTAGTAACAGTGGTTCGAGGTTCAGGTGTTAAATCCCACCGAGACTCCCTGAAAACATGAGGAGAGGAGATGACAGGGTTTCACGTCTGCTTGAATCGGTAAGATTGAGTCAAGTTAGCTAAAAAGTGTTTGTCCTCAGTCTCTGAACTGTGTTTATATATAACTTAAATGAATTTACTTAAAGCTTGGTGAGAATTCTGTAGGTATGGTACACACACACATACGCATACAGGCATCTGTGTTTGCAAAATGTTGTGTAAACCTGCAGCAACAAAAAAGAGTCAAATAGCCAAATTTGTGGTTTGGTTAAAATGTCGGCTTTACTCACCCTGACGCAGCTGAGTCCTGTGTGGCCAAGCTAGAGCTCTGATAATATTTGTTTGCTGATACATAGAAGTCAAAAGATTTTGAATGTCTTCATTTTTCCAACTGTTATTTTGATTTACATAATTCAGTGTCTCAGTGCGTGTGAAATAAAAGTATAGAGAAAAAGAAACAATTTGAAATTTTAAAAACATGAATCATCCTTTTATTGAACTAAATTGAAATCTAAACTTTTGACTCATCCAGCAGTTAAACACACTTGTGCGTTGCACTTGCAGGCTGCAGAGTTTGAGTGTGGAGACTGTGCTAGTCTTCCATCATGTGAAGTCTACTGTCTCAATCTTTTCTACCAGTGTTTTGGGTCATTATCTTGCTGAAGGATGAAGCCCTGATCATTCAATCTGTCTTCATTTGTTACCCAAGTTTTTCTCACCATTCTAATAACAATATACAGTACTAAGAATGCATTAGAGGGTGGAGTTACAGTCTGTTCCAACACTGCCATTAGGATTTGTAATTACCACCAAATTGGGCTTAACTAACGCCCATTGCTGCAGGAAAGCTGTAATTTAAACAGTTTTTTAATCTCAGAAAAAGGCCAGTTTTCCATGAAATGTACATTATTTTTCAGTTTCTTTTAAACTAAACTTTTTTTTAACCTTTGGCAGTTTACTGCTGACCTTTGTACGTTATTCATTGGACCTGAACTACTGAAAAAATAGTGGTGTTCTAAAATTAGCTTGATTAGGTCAATAAGCTTATCACAGATATACCAGTTTTTTTTCTTATTTTTTATTTAAGAAACAAAGAAATTCAGTATCCATATGCCAAAGATATTGCCATTACATTGTTGAGTGATGACAGTGATGACATGTCTTGTTCAGTCAATATACCATGTATGGTCTTTTGTTTTGTTTTTGTTTTGTTTTTTAAACTCTACTAAAACTAAAATATCAATATCTGTACTGGCACAAAAATCAAGTATTGATCAGTCTTAAGTTCCCTCACCACAAAAATGACAATTTTAAAACTCATATCTGTCTATAGCAACACAAATGTGGGCAGCCTATTCTGTGAGAATGGAGAGCAAATGGAAATATTACTGAAACTGTTCTCAACAAGGTCTTTGGACTGTTGTGGCATTACACATGGAGATCAACCATGCTCTTGGCGCTTAACTGTCTCTTTGAATTTGTTATTAAGCCATATACTATAAAGATGATGAAAACAGTTCATTGGTCTGCACTGAAACAGATGATTTATGTTTTGATTTGTAAGATGAAAACATCTGACATTAGCAAATGTTTTCATGGATTAAGCATAATTCTGTATTCTGATGATTTATTGACTCAGTTGGTATTTTTAACTTTAGGGCATGCCCTCTTCTGACAGATGATAGATACAGACAACAAGAAGGGGAAAGGAGTTTGTCATTTGAAATAGATACACCTGAGACAAAAGTGAGAAGCTTCTCCATCATATCACACTTAAAGTTAAATGAAGAGACACCTAAATGTGTCTTTTGATTTATTGCCCAGCAGTTTGATTGACTATGTATAAATTTAACTGCTGCTCTGATCTCAAAATGTCAAGACATAGAGGACCATGACTTTTTTTTGTACCACTGAACCATGCCTCATTTTCTTATTAATTTGAGGTGTAGATTTTTTTTATTGTGGAAAAGTCCAAGTGCACTCTGACATTAAATTGTAAAGATTTAATCTCTCCTTCTGAAAACAGGTTGTATAGGAATATATAAATCAATTCAAAAAAAGGATAGAAGATTTAGTACAGTTGAATGATTCGAAAGTGTTATAAGTAAGGTGTAGCTACAGTATAGTCCCCCAAAAACAAAAACCCTTCTAACTACATCCCTCAAAATTACCACTGACTTGAGCTGTTCAGTCACAAGCTCTCTTCTCTAATTTTCAGGCCACTGCTACCCTCTAAGCACTGTCATATTATTACATGATATTAATTCTTCCATTATATTTTACATTGGGTTACCCTTTTCTTACAATATCAAAAAACCCTGAGGGCAAATCAGTTCCTTTATGCTAGAATGAATTTTCTATTACACCAGCCTATTGAGACTGTTCACTCAAGAATATCAGCCTCTGTGTCGAAGTCCAACCCATCATGTGGGAGCACAGATCTGTACCCTGACGTCTGAGAGAAGTTGAGGGTCATTTGGTTCTCTACATTTGTGCCGATTGGGAGTGTAGAAATCCAACGCAGAACTTTGCCAAAGTTGCCAGTGGATTTTCTCCTGTCTAGCCAAGACTCAGCGATAGATGGTGCTGGACTGTCTCCTTTCACTGGAAATGAAACAAAAACACAATTTGACTATGGTCATGCTCAGCGTTATTGTGAATTCTAGAGATAATATTATGATTTTTACATACGGGTAGGAGTCAAGCAGTCCTTGCTGCTCTGAAGAAGAATTGTCGATCTCAGTATGTCCTTATCCAGCTTTTCAATTTCCTGGTTGATTTTTGCATTTATGCTTTCCTCCTTCTCCTTTCCATCCTTCTTCCACTGACCAATACCTCTGGTTTTGATTTTGGACATGTCACCAACTAACAATGATCATTAAAACAAAAGATTAAAACAATAATATATTTACACCCTGGTTAAATAATTAATTAATTAATTAATTAAATCATCTCCATCAATGTGTGATACTCACTCAGTGACTTGGATTTCATGCTGGTTGCACTTCCCCTGATCTCAGCCTGCAGTTCAAGGAGTTTTTCCTTGAAGCCCATCATCAGCTCCAGCTCTCTCCTCCTGTACTCCTTCTCCACTCGATGCTTCAGCACATGTTTGATCTGCTTCCTCTTGAACTTCTCCTCAATTCTCAGGTGGATGTCGTTCATGTCCGGGCAGAAGAGGCGGCCGCTGTTCCCTGCCACCATTTCCTCTATCTTCTCAAACAGCTCGGTGACCTGACTCATATCAGTTTTCTTCGTATTGTTCATGACATGGTACTTGTTTTCACACTTGTCTACTAACCAGCGCAGAGCACTGTGCTCCCTCTCAATGTGCTCCTCTACAGATTTATCTGCTAGTTTGTCTCCATATGTGAACAGAACCATTGTGTGTTTCCACACACTGGCATCAAAAAGGTTCATGTGCTCCTCCAGAGCGACCTGCTGAACCTCTCTAAATATCAGGTCCAAAGGAATGACCAGCAGAACTGCATGGACCCCTAATGGACTCACTGAAAGACCTCCAACAATCTCTTTCTCCATCTCTGTGGTGCAGTGGGAGGAGTCCCTCTGCCAGCCTGGGGTGTCGATCACTGTGATCCTTCTGCTGGCAACTTCCCCTTCCTCCACCTGACAGTGCTCAGTCTCACAAGTGGGAAAAACTTCTTTATTCAGGAGGTTATTTCCTGTTGCACTCTTTCCAGACTTCTTCTGACCAAACATCACTATCCTCAGCTCCTGTAACCTGTTTCTAAAATCTGAGCAGAAAACAAGTGTCATTACAGGACAGAAGCATGTGCTGAACACATAATGCAAACGAACAGTGGTGTGATAATGGTGAGTCTTTGCAGAGACTTCAGGAGGTGTTGATTCATTATAGTTTATATTTTTATAGTTTATAGTTTAGTTGACTAATAAACCTATTGTTCAGAAAAAATACCATAAATCCGAGTCACCTGTGTATGTCTCGGTGAGTTTTCAAAGAAGAACTTAAAGAGGCCAAAAGGTTGAATTTCTGGTGTCTCAGTCATGACAGTATATTTTAATTTCCAGTGCTCTGCTCACTGCTCACCTGAAAACTACGACACTTCCAGCTACTACAGCTGCTGGTGCTATTTATGAAGCATTTTATAAGCCCCATCTCCACCCCAGCATCCATTCTGCAGGTCAAGTGCTTATTGTCACTCCCCACTCCCTACAGTATTGACCTTGGTGCATCCTTGTGGGGAGTGATGAGGTCAGATCTTAGACACCAAATGCTAACACTGTACATATTCTGCATTAGATTAGATTACTTGATGACTCTGAAGCATACTGTACCTCTGAGGGTGTTTCTTTTGGCCTTGACTTGACTTTCCCTCAGTCTTGCTCCTTCTTCCACTTTTCTTCGTCTTTCTTCAATCATCATAAATATCTGCTCATCTCTGACAAAATGGTCCCAACCATTTCTAGCTACAGTCTCAGTGATTTTCTCCAGTAACTCTGTGACTTGAGTACCATCATCAGTATTCTTGTTATCAATGACATGATATCTGTTTCCACATTGTTCAACTAGAGACTGTAAGGCCTCTCCCTCCCCTTCGATGTACTCCTCTATGGTGTGTGTTCCCAGCCAGTCTCCTCTGGTGAAAACTACCATAGTGTGTCTCCACACTCCTTCTCCAAGAAGCTCCACGTGTGTTGTCACGGCATGTAAGTGTTTGGCATTGAAGGATGCATCTGCATCTATCACCACAAGGAAGACGTGGGGCCCAGGGGGGCACAGAAACACACTGCGCCTCAGTTCCTCTTTGATCACTTCAGGAGTGTCAAACACAGGGAAGCCTTTCCACCAACCTGGTGTGTCAACAAGAGTTATTCCAGTTTTACCCACAAAACCCTGCCGGGCCACAGAGTGTGCTGTTCTTTTCCCATCTTCTTGCTCTTTGATTCCCAAAATGGTATTCCCTACTGAGGTTTTCCCAACGCTGCGGCTTCCCAAGAGAATCATCTGGAGTTTTGGGATGGGTTTCATCTCTTCTGTTATCAGACATAATAAAGCTTGGTAAATCATTGAGCTTATTAAATACTTTTTTTTTTCAATTTATGTTTTGTTTAAAAAATAGTTAAACCCTAACAAGATGGAAATGGCTAGCTTGGCTCTAAAAGCAACAAAATCGGATTACCAGTACCTGTAAAGCTCACTGTTTAACAGTAGTCACTGGTCAATGGTGAGCTCTTGTCAGTTTTTCTACAGATTAAACTAACAAGGTATAGCGTGTTAATTAGTGACCTTTTAGAGGAGCTGCTAGCTGGATTTTGTTACCTCCAGACAGAGCCAGACTAGCTGTTTCCCCTTGTTTCCAGTCTTTGTGCAAAGCTAAGCTAACTAGCTACCCGCCCTAGCTTCATGTTTAATGGACATACATGAGAGTGGTATCCATCTTCTCATCTAATTCTCAGCAAGAAATCAAGTAAGTGCATTTCCCAAAATATCAAACTTTTCTTTTATGTAACACAGTAAATGTCTGTTTGAGTGCACCCACTGCCACACTCACCTGGAATGAGCATTTTCATTTGTTGTCTTTGCTCCTCTGCCCTCCCTCTTCTCTTTTCCGCTCTTTCAGCCACCTCTCGTTGCTTCTTTTCAATGATGGGAAAAGTCTGTTCATCTACCTCATAGCAACTGCTGTTGTTGTGCCACACCATTTCATCTATCTTCTCCAGCAGCAGTGTGACCTGAGATAAGTCACTTTTATCCTTGTTATTGAATACATGGTACCTGTTCCTGCACTTGTCTATTAACCACTTGAGTGCATCTCCCTCGCTCTCAATGTGCTGTTCTATCGTCTTCTCTCCGAGGAAATCCCCACAGGTGAACAGCACCATGGTGTATCTCCAAACCCGCTCTCCTAGGAGTTTCATGTGCTCCTCCACCGTCCTCCTCTGCTCCACAGAAAAAGCTGAATCTATTGGGATGACGAGGAGAAAAACCTGTGGTCCGGGCAGACACTTTGACGAATTGAGTTTAAATGTTTGCTTGTTCCCCTCTGGGATCTCTGTGAGGGAGAGAGAGCTGCTCCATCCTGGAGCATCGACCACAGTGAGCTTCCTGCCCTCCACTACTTCATGTCTCACTTCGGACTGAGCTGTTCTGGTTCGGCCACACTCAAACCTTTCCTTCCTCAGTATGGTGTTGCCAGATGAACTCTTTCCAGCCCATCTCCCTCCAATCAGGATGAGTCTGACCTCCTGCAGGGTGAAGCTCTCTTTGTCCTCTGAAGAGCAAAGGACAATTTGTTATGCAGAAATAAAGAATGAGAGTTTGACCAAAATGTCATGTTTTCAGTAACTTTGTGAAACTTCCTCGGCTTGATGATAATGCATTTTGTTATCATTGAATTGGTGTGTCATATAAGGAAGTCAGAAAATTTCCTTGAACCGAGGAGGAAAATGCAATCTGCCAGGTGAAGTGAGAAAATTATCAAAACTAAAATGACAAGGTTATCACACCAGGTGTCTCTGCTGCTTTAGATCACAAGAGGAATACTCTGGCAAACTTGTGCTTGTGTTGTTCCTCTGGGTTTTTGTGGCAGTTATTTTTGACTTTGTTAGTCCCTTTCATTTGTGAGATGAAGTCCAAAGAATAACAGTGACGTGAGACAAAACCTGAAACATTTTTAGAATGACCCTGAACCACAACAGATCATTTTGAGGCATATAAAGAAGCTACAGGGAAAAAAGATCAACAAAATCAGCTGAGAATGACTCATGACCTCCCATTGTCAGTTGTGCTGTGTGAGTTGTGGTAAAAATATAAAACAGAAAATGTAATAAGTAATAAGAGGAAATCAGAATGACTTATGATGTAGTGCAGTCCAACACAATAACCAAATACTTCTTTTCTCATTTCTGTCATCTCTAAGCATTTACAAGAAACTGCTGGTGTGGAGTTTTATCATTAAGGAAGGTGATTGCCTGATAACCTGATGGGAATCAAACATGCTCTGAGTTTGTCAGCAAGCAAGATCAAATCTGGCAGGTTTTTGTTTGGCATCTGTTTCCTGGGTTACATTGTACATTGCATTAGAAATGCATGCCAGGACTGTTTTTATTTTTGACCTTAACTTTGCATTAATCAAGTGAGAATGACTCATGACCTCTAATTGTCACTTGTGTGATTTGTCATAAAAATATGCAATGGAAACTGTGATGACTGACAAGGGAAAATCCAAAAGACTTTTATGATGTAGAGCAGCGCAAGCAAATACCTAATTTCTTCTTTAAAAATGTTTTTGCTATAAAGTATCTTACTAGGTTTAGTTTTGTGGCAGTATTATACCTGACTACATTATAATGAAAGGAATTTATAATATTTTCACCACCTCTAAAAATAATAGAAACACCCATTTCATCTACATGAAAAACTACAGCCTGAGAAGTTACCACAGACTAAAGTTGAAGTGTCAAACAATTAAAAATACTAGATTTCACAATTTTTGCTGGAGAATTGCATCAGACTGCACAGCAATCAAAAGGAGTGCCTGTATTTACAAGAAACTGTTGGGGTGGAGTTTAATCATAAGGAAGGTGATTACCAGATGATGGGAATCAAATGTGTTCTAAGTTTGTCAGCCAAAAAATCAAGTCTTGCTGGTTTTTATCTGGCAACTGTCAGGAGGGTTGTATTGTGTAACTTTTGTTGCTCTAGAAATGCATACCAGTACTGTCTGGTTTTATGTTTTCACCTTTACTGGCTTGCATTAATACATGAAGTTCAGTAGTAGTAATGAATTATGAGAAGTTTTTCACTGTCACTGGAAACAAGCTGATTTTATGTCAGAGCAGATCTGCATGTTTCACTGAACATCACTTACTGTAATCTGAATAACATAAAGAATGCATTTAGAGAAAAAAATCATTCATCCAACATAGATAGCCCTTGTTACTGGTAAAGTACTTACGTTTTAAGGTAGTTAATCTCTAAGTATGTTAAACTATGCAGCATTCTGTATATACACATAACAGTTGTTGATAAACTCACCGAGATTGTTTTCCATCGTGTCTGATCCTCTCTTTTCATAGCTAAGTTACTGCCGACTGAACATCCCCAAGATTCTGCAGAGGTCAAAGTATGTCTTCAGGTCAAAAATATGGAGAGAAAAGGTATTTAGGAATATTTTACTGCCAGTTCACACAGCCTTAACTGTATGCAACGAGACAACAAAACAAACTGCACTGCACTGTCTCATGAAGTGGTGAAACTGGTTTTGCTCACGCTATTTTAAGAGCTTGTGCAAACGTGAACTGTGTTCAGGTATGCAGTATGCTGAGGAATATCAATTGCAGTGGATAACAAAAGTCTTCATTAAGCTATTGCCACCCGTAATACCAAACATAAAGGGGAAAAAAAATCTCACTACTTAGTGAGAAATGTAGGCCTGTTTCTAGTTTCATAACAAATTTCTTTAATAATTTATTTGTCACTGTGTGGAAAAAGCGCTATAGGAGACAGATTGCTGAACTGAATGTGTTGTTAAATGCTCTCCGGTATCTGGTTGTTGAGAATCGCTGATCTGACACCAAATCCACACACAATAATAATGCATAGGTGCACAAAACAACACATTAGCGCAGCCCATGATAAATAAAGAACACCCAGTACATTTAAAATTACCAGAGACAAAACATTCATTTTTTATTACTCTATGCATTTCTTTTATCATTTATTGTTTTAGAAATGTTAATAGTTATTTTGCAGTTTTTCAAGATACCACCTCCACTGGCTCCTTTCCACACGGACGAGGTTGTGTGCTGTTGTGGCTGTGCATGTACATGGTGTTTGTTATGTTATGGTCAATCCATGATGTGCACAGAAGTCCAGTAACAAAGCACCACTTGGGTTCAGATGAGGTTCTTAAGCACAAACAACAGTCAGAGCTTTGAATTGCTTTTAGTCTGGCCCCTGCCCTGGGACTAATTTGCCTGGAGAGACTCTTAACAGAGGCTGTTCCCCCTCACAACACACCTCCCAGGATCATGGGGACACGCAAACCCTTCCAGCACCTTAAAGTGACGATTCACAACAATGATTTGTGCTATTAGTTAAAATAGATTGTGTTTGTTCATATTAGTAACTTAGATGGAGATCTGACCATTTTAAAGACAAATCTATACATAAATGCGGTTCACTTATTTTTTCTTGCAAATGCAGACACAAATGCGACATCTTCAATTACATCAAAAATGATGGTAAATCAGTACATTTACTTTCAAGACAGAAAGGGTAGCTTCCCTGTCAGCAGCTGTGCATTTATTAAACAACAGTATCTAGATCCTTTTTAAATTAAAAGACTTCTAATAAATATCATCCAAAAATGCATCTGTTTTTATTGCAAAACAGCATATGGTTGATAAGTTGGGCATTATTTATGCCTCATTCATTATAAGCATCATAAAACAAATTGTTGTCATAAAAGTCAAAATCCACCAAATTAAATTACATGACAGTTACTCAACCAATATTCTCATCTCAAAATGTACATATATACAGCCACTGTATTTTTGTAGCACTGAGACTGAACCTCTTTTGCTTTATTTGTTGTGGAAAATTCCAAACATAACAAAATTACACTGTGAATTTTATTATCTCATTGTGTAGCTTCCACATGAATACAAATCCTGTGGGATGGTTTTCAGATTACCTTCCTTTCACCTTGAATTAATTTGTCTGGCAAAAAATAAAGCTGCATAACAGCAAAAGTCTCAGTAAGTCAGTTTCAAAACCCTTTGTTATCCATCACACATATATATTCAAAATATATTGATAATAAAAGCCATACATATTTAAGAAATAAATAAATTATGATTTCCCAAAGAATACATTTTGTAAGTGTATCATAAACTTGTAACTTAATTGCAATATCACACTGTTAACCTTTTACTAATTTTTCCTTCATGTTACCCGGTAATAATTAAATAGGTTCTTGTTAATTAAAAAAAAAAAAAAAAACCTTATCATGTAATTTAATTTTAAAGTCTGTCTTAAACACAATGTTGTCACTCACTTATTCTCTGACTTCTCATCTTCTTTCTTGTGCTTACATTCAGATATCCAGTAAGTATTTGATTGATACTTGTTCAGAGAGGTGACAAATAAAAGGAAAAACCAACATGAAGTGTCTTAGCAAGGTGTTGGGCCACCACATGCTACCAGAGCAGTTTCATTCCACCATGGCATTATTTGTACAAGTTTCTTAACTCTGGTGGAGAGTGCTGTCAGTCCAAAAATCTCCTATAGGTGTTCAATTGGGTTGAGATCTGGTGACTGTGAAGGCCATATGGTTGTTCATATAGGTATATGATTCACATCATTTCCATACTCATCAAACCATTCAGCAACCCCTTGTACCCTTTGGATTCTTTAATTCTCTAATTTTTCTGGCTCTTCCTTTAATTTGTCACATGTCTGTCTATACTTAATAGTTACACTGTAATTTGTGGACTGAAATCTAAAAGGTTGACTGTCACTAGGTACTTGGGAGTTAAATTCCCCTCAACTCTACTGAAACCCTAATGAAAATGTTAAGACAGAGATATTAATCCCCTAAAAAGAATGACAAGCAGGGAGCAGGATCTAGTACAGTTTAATTACTGGAATATGTTATATTGTACTTATATTGTAAGTTGTAGCTAATATATTGTTCCTTGAGACAAGAACACTTCTGCAATTTAAGCTTGGATTCAATTATACAAAAAGTATGTGTGATATAGTTTGATATTGACATCTGCGTCAGTACCTACAACGTATACCTTTATTAGCCTAGACTAGCTGTGTACAAATGCACTTTTGCAAGGACACACACAGTCTGATCTGTTGGACACTGAGCACCTCTAGTCTTAGTTTTCTGACCCTTAAGCTGTCACTGCCCCAGAGGACTGTATCATATTATGATTTCAAAATACTTCCATGCTTTTGAGCGTACAGCCTACCCCCTTTTTCCACACCACTGAAAATTCCCTGAGTGCAAATTCCATATGGTTAAAATGCATTTTCTATTACACCAGTCGTTTTATCCAAGAATATCAGCTTCTGAGTTTAAGTCCAACTCCTCATGTGTTAGCATAGATCTGTACCCTGACGTCTGAGAGAAGTTTAGGGTCAGTTCGTTGTCTACATTCGCACCTGTGGGAAGTGTAGAAATCCAGCCCAGAACTTTGTCAAAGGTGCTAGTGGATTTTTTCCTGTCTGATAAAGACTCAGCAATAGATGGTGCTGGACTGTCTCCTTTCACTGTAAATGAAAAGCACAATTTTACTATGACATCTCACATATATTTGTGAATGCTAGGGATAATATTGTGTTTTTTACATACTGTCAGGAGTAAAGAGTTCCATGCTGCTACGAAGAAAATCTGTGGATTTCAGGATGTCCTTATCCAACTTTTCAATTTCTTGGCTGATTTTCACATCTATGGTTTCCTCCTCCTCCTTTCCATCCTTTTTCCACTGACCAATACCTCTGGCTTTGATTTTGGACATGTTAGCAAACAAACAATGATCATCAAAACAGAAGATTGAAACAAAAATATATTCATATTCTGATGGAAGAAAAACAAAAAAACCTGCATCTCCATCAATGTGTGATACTCACTCAGTGACTTGGATTTCATGCTGGTTGCACTTCCCCTGATCTCAGCCTGCAGCTCAAGGAGTTTTTCCTTGAAGCCCATCATCAGCTCCAGCTCTCTCCTCCTGTACTTCTGCTCCATTCGATGCTTCAGCACATGTTTGATCTGCTTCCTCTTGAACTTCTCCTCAATTCTCAGGTGGATGTCGTTCATGTCCGGGCAGAAGAGGCGGCCGCTGTTCCCTGCCACCATTTCCTCTATCTTCTCAAACAGCTCGGTGACCTGACTCATATCAGTTTTCTTCATATTGTTCATGACATGGTACTTGTTCTCACATTTGTCTACTAACCAGCGTAGAGCACTGTGCTCCCTCTCAATGTGCTCCTCTACAGATTTATCTGCTAGTTTGTCTCCATATGTGAACAGAACCATTGTGTGTTTCCACACACTGGCATCAAAAAGGTTCATGTGCTCCTCCAGAGCGACCTGCTGAACCTCTCTAAATATCAGGTCCAAAGGAATGACCAGCAGAACTGCATGGACCCCTAATGGACTCACTGAAAGACCTCCAACAATCTCTTTCTCCATCTCTGTGGTGCAGTGGGGCGACACCCTCCACCAACCTGGGGTGTCGATCACTGTGATCCTTCTGCTGGCAACTTCCCCTTCCTCCACCTGACAGTGCTCAGTCTCACAAGTGGGAAACACTTTTTTACGCAGGAGGTTATTTCCTGTTGCACTTTTTCCAGACTTCTTCTGACCAAACATCACTATCCTCAGCTCCTGTAACCTGTTTCTGGAATCTGAGAAGAAAACAAGTGTCATTACAGGACAGAAGCACGTGCTGAACACATAATGCAAATGAACAGTGGTGTGATAATGGTGAGTCTTTGCTGAGACTTCAGGAGGTGTTGATTCATTATAGTTTATATTTTTATAGTTTATAGTTTAGTTGACTAATAAACCTATTGTTCAGAAAAAATACCATAAATCCGAGTCACCTGTGTATGTCTCGGTGAGTTTTCAAAGAAGAACTTAAAGAGGCCAAAGCAGCATATTGTTGCCAATTTGCTCAGTTTCCCATTATAATAGTAAAATGTACTCATTGTAACGAGATCCTTTTCTTGTTATGACAAAACATTTTATACTTGTAATGACATCTGTTTTTTCTCATGTGTCAATGAGAGGCCTTTTTTGTTCTAAAATTCCATCTATCTTGTTAAGACATTTTCTAATTATAAAATGATTGGTTGCAACATTTTTCAGTAACAGCATACTGTAAATAATGGGAATAATGGTGCACAGTCTCTACTAGAAATCCCATAAAAAGTGATTTTATGTTGTTTGATTGTTGATTTTGATTTTATCTTCTCTCTTTTACACTTCTGTGTGAGCTATAGCAGTATGCTCTAACCAAACATTCTGCCAGGTTGTGGGCCAAAGTTCAACTAGGGGATAGACAAGAAGTGCAAGTTATGGCACCATTCCCTTTCTTGAATTTCGTGTGAAGAAAGTGAGACTGCTGATCTTGGGGCCACAAACATTTCTAAAGGGGGACCTGCCTGTGCAGTTCAGGTGACTGGTGTGTCGCAAGACAGACATGTTGGTAATGAAGCTTCCATGACTGCTCATGGCACTTTTCATAGCAAATACCAAGCAAGATTTGAAAGATAGCTTATTTGTGACTTTACAACTAGATGACTCTGAAGCATACTGTACCTCTGAGGGTGTTTCTTTTGGCCTTGACTTGACTTTTCCTCAGTCTTGCTCCTTCTTCCACTTTTCTTTGTCTTTCTTCAATCATCATAAATATCTGCTCATCAGGGATGAAATGATCCCAACTATTTCTAGCTACAGTCTCAGTGATTTTCTCCAGTAACTCTGTGACTTGAGTACCATCATCAGTATTCTTGTTATCAATGACATGATATCTGTTTCCACATTGTTCAACTAGAGACTGTAAGGCCTCTCCCTCCCCTTCGATGTACTCCTCTATGGTGTGTGTCCGCAGCCAGTCTCCTCTGGTGAAAACTACCATAGTGTGTCTCCACACTCCTTCTCCAAGAAGCTCCACGTGTGTTGTCATGGCATGTAAGTGTTTGGCATTGAAGGATGCATCTGCATCTATCACCACAAGGAAGACGTGGGGCCCAGGGGGGCACAGAAACACACTGCGCCTCAGTTCCTCTTTGATCACTTTAGGAGTGTCAAACACAGGGAAGCCTTTCCACCAACCTGGTGTGTCAACAAGAGTTATTCCAGTTTTACCCACAAAACCCTGCCGGGCCACTGAGTGTGTCGTTCTTTTCCTGTCTTCTTGCTTTTTATTTCCCAAGATGGTGCTCCCCATTGAGGTTTTTCCAGCATTTCGACATCCCAAGAGAACCATTTGGAGTTTTGGGATGGGTTTCATCTCTTCTGATGGTATAACAAGACTTTATTAGTCATGGACCTAACAGCAAGTGATACGTGTCGTAGACTATACTACAGTGGCAAGTAAGAAGTATGTGAATCCTTTGGAATCACCTGGTTTTCTCTATTAATTGGTTATATGTGATTTGATCTTCATCTAAGTCACAAATTATTGCATGGCTCTTGTCTATATTGAATACATTATTCAGACATTCACATTGTAGGCTGGAAAATGTGAGTTTGCTATTCACAAGTGCAAATTTGCTAATGTGAACCATGCCTCACAAAAAAGAGATCTCAGAGGACATATGATTAAGAATTGTTTCATGAAAGAAAGGGGAACAAGGAAAGGGGTACAAAGTAATCTCAAAGAGTTTATACAAATAGTGGAGGTAAAGAAAGGTAAAGGAAAATCCTGGAGTTATAGCTTAAGTCTTTAAGGAATCATTGCAACTGGTAAAAATCTGTGTTCATGAGTCTACTATATGCAAAACATTGAATAGGCTGTCCAAAGAGCACCTTGACACTCCACAATACTGCTGGAAAAATATTTTGTGGACTGATGAAACTAAGGTTCAGTTGTTTGTGAGGAGCATGCAACACTGTGTATGGCATAAAAAGGGCACAGCATTCCAACATGAAAACATCATTCTTACGGTACAGTACAGTAGAGGAAGCATTATGATTTGGGGTTGCTTTGTTGCCTCTGGGTCTGGACAGCTTGCCATTATTGAGGAGACAATTTTCTGAAGGTATTTTACAAGATAATGTCAGGGCGGCTGTCCACCACCTGAAGCTCAGTAAAATCTGTGTGATGCAGCAGGACAATGACCCTAAACATGAAAGTAAAACTACTACAGGATGACTACAAATAAAGAAAATCTGCCTTTTGAAGTGGCCCAGTTAGAACCCAGACCATAACTCAATAGAGATGCTATAGAACGACCTAGAGAGCTGTTCACACCCTAAGAATATCACTGAACTGAAGCAGTTCTGTTTGAAGTTTCTCTTGAATGTTGTACAGGTCTGATCTACAGCTACCTGAAGAACTTGATTGACTTGATGAAGATCAGATCACATTATAAACAATTAATGTGGAAAACCAGGTAATTTCAAACAGTTAACTTTTTCTAACCATCTGTTTTGTAACTGTGTTTGAGTGCACCCACTGCCACACTCACCTGGAATGAGCATTTTCATTTGTTGTCCTTGCTCCTCCGCCCTCCTTCGTCTCTTTTCCGCTCTTTCAGCCACCTCTCGTTGCGTCTTTTCAATGATGGTAAAAGTCTGTTCATCTACCTCATAGCAACTACCATTGTTGTGCCACACCATTTCATCTATCTTCTCCAGCAGCAGTGTGACCTGAGATAAGTCACTTTTATCCTTGTTATTGAATACATGGTACCTGTTCCTGCACTTGTCTATTAACCACTTGAGTGCATCTCCCTCGCTCTCAATGTGCTGTTCTATCGTCTTCTCTCCGAGGAAATCCCCACAGGTGAACAGCACCATGGTGTATCTCCAAACCCGCTCTCCTAGGAGTTTCATGTGCTCCTCCACAGTCCTCCTCTGCTCCACAGAAAAAGCTGAGTCTGTAGGTGTTACAAGGAGAAAAACCTGTGGTCCGGGCAGACACATGGATGCATTGAGTTTAAACATTTGCTTTTCACCCTCTGGGATCTCTGTGAGGGAGAGAGAGCTGCTCCATCCTGGAGCATCGACCACAGTGAGCTTCCTGCCCTCCACTACTTCATGTCTCACTTCGGACTGAGCTGTTCTGGTTCGGCCACACTCAAACCTTTCCTTTCTCAGTATGGTGTTGCCAGTCGAACTCTTTCCAGCCCATCTCCCTCCAATCAGGATGAGTCTGACCTCCTGCAGGGTGAAGCTCTCTTTGTCCTCTGAAGAGCAAACAACAACTCAAAATTAAGTTTTTGAATGAAAGGAGATACATGAATTTTTGTAAGAGGAGAGTGTAATCAAAAGATTTATTATTCATTTATTTTATTTGAATCAGACCTCAGGGCGGCACGGTGATGCAAGAGCAACAGCAGCAAGAAGGTTCTGAGTTTGAACCCTGGTTCCCCCGTTGCTTTTCTGTGTGGAGTTTGTATGTTCTCTCTGTGCCTGTGTGGGTTCTCTACTGGTACTCTGGCTTCCTCCCATAGTCCAAAGACATACAGGTGAATTGGTGACTCTAAATTGCCCATAGGTTTGAATATGTGTGTGAATGGTTGTTTGTCTCTATATGTCAGCCCTGTGATAGAATGGCGACCTGTCCAGGGTGTACCCCGCCTCTCGCCCAATGTCACCTGTGATTGTCTCAACCCCCCCCCTGAAATCAGACCTGCAGTATGTTGTATCAGATCATCTGCGATTTAGTAGCTACTACATTTAATCAGCATTTAGGTAAATATATAATTACATAAGTATCGGAATGGACTCAGTATTAGCAGATAAACAAGGTAATAAAGGATTCATATCAGAATTGGGACAAAGAAAACTTGGACAAGACATCCCCGTAGTTTGTCAGTTGAAGTGAAAAAATCACCTAAACTTGAGTGACAGGTTATGACACCAGATGTCTCTGCTGATTTAGGTGACTGACGCAAGAGGAGTGATCTAGTAAAGTCGTGCTGTGTTTTTCCCCTGGGACTTATTTTTGTCAGTTATTTTATTGTATCATTTATTTATTTTTAGCACTTTCATTGAGAGACTGGGTCTGAGGAATAACAGTTGTTTGAGACAAATTCAGAGCTGTGAAGCATGTTCAGAAAAACTAAAATTAATCATTTTGAGGTAAAATGAAAAGATATATTGCCATGGCTCATTTTGACAGCTGATAATATAAGTCTCAGAAATATTAGGAACACCCTATACATCTGCAGTATGCCACAAATGACTGCCATGAAAAATCAACTTCTGATTTTGTCCCAGAAAGCTGCACTGAACATTACATAGTCTGAATATTACATAATACTACATTTATGTCAGTTTATCAACCTTGCTGATAGAATACTGAAGCTTGACAGTATTGCTTGATTAACTTACCGAGATTGTTTTCCATTTTGTTTTCCATTTTTTCCTGGTCTCGTTTTCAAAGCCAAGTCACTACCAGTTGAACATCCTCGAGGGCTCTGCAGAGTTTAGAGTTGCTGAATTCTGTCTGAAGTCTGTCCTCTGGAAAAATATTTTGAGAAAACAGCTATTTTAACACATTTTACCACCAATTCACACAGCCGTGACTGGGTACAGTGAGACGCAAACCGCAGCAAAATGGCACCTGAGGTGTTTAAGAAAGTGGCCCAACTGGTTTTACTCGAACTTCTGTAGTAGTGACCTTGTTTGAACATTAGAACTGAATAATAAAAGTCGGCCAAAGATATATGCTTTAAAAACCTTTCTTGTCTAATTTATGTGAGCAGCAGACTGTATTTCTTTGCGGGAGAGTTCATGCTCCTATGGCAACACTACATGCCACTCCTTAAGTAAGTACATTGTTTTATAAGATTGAACCCTGTCAGGGTCTCTTTAGTGATGTTTTTGCAGAGGACAGCAGATTTTCCTTCAGCATGTCTTGTCGTGCTGGAGGGCTGCTGTATTGATTTTAATCTCTTTCCTAACCACAGCTCTGTCACCTCTCTGCGCCAGGTTATATTTTTGGGAGCTGAGACCAAAGGGTCTTCTGAAACCTGTAAGATATTTTTATACAGGATTTTTGGCAGACTGACTGTGCCTGCATGCATAATTTAGATGGAACTGGATGATCTTGTGTTAGTACTTTGTTGCTCATGCTTGTCTCTGCACACTGACTTACACTGCTCATTATAAGAGTCCCTCAAGTAAAGTCCTCATAGATAAAGAAATGTGCTCACTGACACAACCAACATTATGAACATTATCAGAAATGAGTACATGTTGTTTTTGTCTCTGATTTGCTGCCTACCATAGTGAAAAGAAAGTGAATAAAGATCCATTATAATCAGTTTCCTTTTCAGCCCCCAGGGCAATAAAAAGTAGCTGAAAATAAAATGGAATGAATTAAATCAAAACCAAACATGTACAGCATGTGGTATATGTATTTATTTTCCAATAATGTGCTTCAATTGAATTACAAAAATATAGTATATTCCAAGATGAGTCATGCAGTGTGTCATGCCATCATAATTATCCTGACAGATAAATAATGGTTTGAGTCTCTATAGAAAATGGCATTATCCAGAGCCTAAATTAGCATCCAGTGGATTGTGAAATTATAAAGCTGCCTTTCACTCAGTCAGTTCAAGTGATATAGACAACTATGTGCATGCAGAACATGTACAAAGTCTTTGTGGTTGTGTTATGTCCCTTTCTACTTGTTTTGTGTGTCTGTAGTTGTTCTCTCTCTGACTGGGTTTGTTCTTTGTACTTGATTAATATGTATTTATGATTTATATGAGTTTTGTTTGTTTGTAGTTGTTTTATCTCTCTTGTCTACTTGTTTTATTCCCTTTACAGTCATTTTGTGTGCTTTTGTACTTGTTTTGTGTGTCTCTCTAAGTATTTTTGTCTGTCTATACACTGTAAGAAGTGATTTTGGAGAGCGGTAAATATAATCTATGTAAATCGTATAAAATGTACTTGATTATTGCTGTCAGCCAAGGAATTATAAAGTAATGGGTAAATTATACACTTACTACCTATTTGTTAACAGTAAAAACTGTTACATAGACAAATAGGGTAAAATATACCCAGAAGCTGAGTCCTGGGGCGACAGAAAAATCGCCCAGTCAGTGCAGCAGCCAGCCAATTACTGACAAGAGATTTGCACAAAGCAACAGGAATTTATCCAATCAGCGTCGTCGATTTGGATGCCTTAAGGGCGATAAAGATATCACCCCAAGGCCGGTGTACAGGTGAGATAGTGCACTGTAAATGACGTATGTTGTTTCACTTTTTTTCACAAATATGTAATTTTGATGATTTAAAAATGTAATAGTTTGTAAACAATTGCTTTGTTGTGCACAAAGTTGAGCTCTTAACGAACTTATCAAACTATAGTTTAGTTTTATCAATCTGTGAAATGTTTAAAAATGTTTTAGTTTTTAAAGAATTCAGTCTTAGTGTATGTAAAATCATTGTGTTCCACTAACAGTCTTTTCATTAAATTGTATGTCCCTACAGTCACAGGGCATTGAGAAAAAAAGGGATGCAGTTGTCTGCTGCCTCATTAGCTACCTCGGTGAAAGACAAGAAGATCTTTTCCATGACTGCCAGGTATGTCATATTGATAACAGGTGACTGATTAACTCAAGGGATCCTCATGTCTTCCTCTGCTCTTCTCTCATCTCTTTTCCTCTCATTTTTTGTAAATTTCCCTGTTGTGGGTCAATAAAGGATTATCTAATCTTATCTTATTTCCTCTGCTCTCCCCTCTTCTTCTCAGCTCTACTCGGCTCTCCTCTGGTATCCCCTCTTTTCCCCTTCTCCTTTCGTCTTCTGTCCACTCCCCTTTTCTCTCCTTTACTCTGCTAGATAAACTGGAAAGTATTGGAACATCATCTTAAATAATATATGTACATTAAAAATGTGTATGCTTTTTCTTTCTTTCTTTTTAACATGTAGGAATGTGAGGACCATACAGACAAAACAATGAAAGTGATTGTGAAGCACAGTGTCATGGCTGAGGAGGATCCATCAGATGTGTCTATTGTGATTGAGGGAAACACAGTGATGGAAGAATGTGGAAGTCGAACAAAGGCATGTGTTCTGCTGATGGGACTGATATATGCCCTCAACCTTGAATATCCACAGCAGCTGAAGAACACGTTTGATGCGTTTCAGAAACTTTTTTTGGAGCTTGACGCGGCGAAACTACTGAAGAAGGTCCACAGCCTCAAAAGTAAGCTCATGCAATAGACATTCCCCTTCTTGTTCCAACAAGAGGATCTGTACACAGCTAGATGGAGTTGTGATGGAGTGTAATTTTATTTTTCTTCTCTGCTGCTCTCCTCCCTACCACACACACACACACACACACAAGTTGTATGTTGTGCAGCCTCTCTCAGCCCACTCCCTTGCTGTCTGATCTAAAGAGGCACAAGTAAGAGTTTGGATACAAGAAAATCCTCATGTGACTGGACATCCCTTGGAGCTCTGCTCTGATTTCCTCACTTCTCCTCTCATTTCTTCTGCCCTCCTTTCTTCTCTTCTCTGCTTGGATCTCCTTACTTCCCCATTCATTTCCTCTTGTCTTCTCTGCCCCTCCTCTTCTCTTCTATCCTCTGATCTCGTCACTTCTTTTTCTTTTTGAGCAAGCTGGATGTGGGAAGATGCGTTTGTCATCTATAAACATTTGAAGCTGTTTAGCTGTTTAACATGTTCATACCTTGAAAAGCTGAACTTTATTCTGTGTTTTTGATAATTTTATGGATTAAAAACATTGAGATGATCATCATCTGAAAGTCTTTTTTGGGGGGTGGGGGGTGGGGGGTGGGAGGATCTTACCTTCTCTGAATAAGTAATGGTTACTAACTGATATTAATTATTTTTGAATAGTAATTATTTGGGGTAAATTTTACCTTCTCTGAATAAGTAATAGTTACTGACTGATATTAATTAACTTTGAATAGTAATACTTAAGTAATACCTACTTAGCAATCAAGAGTTAATTTTACCCAATTTTAATGAGTAAGTAGTTGTTGAAATGTGAGGTAAATATAACCCAATTTATTTTAGTATTTCATAGCTTTTTATTTCAGTTATTTTCTACTGACAATATGGAATTAAATCTACCCCAAAAAAGTCGATGGAAATTGTTACCTCAGATTTATTGGGTAAATTCTATACTTTGCTTTTTACAGTGTAGTTGTTTTGTGCCTTTCTAGTCATTTTGCACCTCTTTGTAGTTGTTTTCAGTCTCTAAATGATATGCAAAACAATTTAAGTATAATCATGAACATCAGACAACAAGACAAAGGAAACATAAATAACCAAGATTACATACAGGATGGAACTTCAATCATAAACATATTAAGGTAATTGGACACTGTAAATAAGATGTTTTTATGATTGACAATCTTTAGAAGGTAGTTGATGAAAATTTTTAAAAAAGCAACAGGCCAAGAATAGATCCTTACGGCACCCCTTGAAATAACTTTTATCCTTTTTTGTCCTCACATCGTGCTAGAGGTAGCACTGACTGTACTCTCTCATTGGTATCACACTATGGTACTTGAATCAGGTGAGAGTGATACTTTAAGTGCCATGATATAATGACTTATCCAATAGATTGGACATCTCCATCCAAGACAGGTCCCACTGCACTTCTGTCGCATCCTGCTTGGTTGCAGGAAGCACCTCCGCCGGTACTTCCTGTTTGGAAACTGGCCAGCAGCTTCGACTGCAAAACATCTGGTACCTTCCAACAAATACAATATGCAGTGAACCATTTGCCTGACAATCTGTTTGACTTGTCATTCATGCCAGGATATTTAATGTCTACAGACATGTACAGTAGAGAGAGAGGAGGGCTGATGATTCTATAGATGCTGTAACTAACCTGTAGTGACAAACAAGCCGAATCATTAGAGGAATGAGGAACAGGAGCACAGCCCCGCACGAAACAACGATCCATTTCCAGGAACCTAATGCAGTCAACAAATCATATTTTTTAGATGTCAGGATCAGTCAATAACAAAGTTCTATCAGGAACTACATCACCACAACACTGTGTGCATCATATCTAATTTCTCATTAACAGCTGCAAGACTGATAAATCTGATTCACAGGATTAATAGATGCTGATATTATATTACCCAGTGCAATTAACAGTTAAAACAAAAAACACTATATCTTAAAAAAAGCAACTGAAAATGATTTCTAATTGTCCCTTTAGATTTAAAAACATTATTTCAAAAACCATTATTATTACATTAAATAAGCCTCTGAGTCTGAAAGTGTATATGTTTGTAATAGGATTTAGGCTACTTTGCTTTCCTTTTCCAAAAGTTAAGTGGTTGAGCGCATCATTGGAACAATCACCCTGATGAGTTTGCAACCATGAAGTGAAGACAAGGCAGGAGGAGAACCAAATAATTCTCCTATGGATTATGATATCCGATTATGGATATATTAAAGATCAGTAAATGGTTTATCAACCATTAAGCCCTTGTGAAAGAATTACTTGTTGCCCTTTGCTTTACCTAAGAATTATTGTTATCATCAAGTATTCCTTCCAAAATTCATTAATGAATGTGTTAACAATACAAAATTATTTTACCACCAGTGGGCATCTCTTCTTTTAATGTGAAGTTGCCTGAAAGACAAAAAAAATCTGCTTTGACTGATACACATAACTAAATGATAAATATCTTCAAATTCAATAAAGCCATACAGCTGACCTCTGTCAGGTCTCACTGATAACCAGCTCTCTGGACTCTCCATCTTTCTGTCGTGTGACGCACACTTGTACAAGCCTTCATCTTGTTGTGTTACGTTCTTGATAGTCATCGTTATTACTCCGTCTGAACTGAAAGAACTGTAAGTGTCAATTTCTGCTCCATTTTTAAAGAAGGTTGTTTTATTGTGGTTGCCTGTCCGGTACTGACAATACAAGACCACGTCATCGCCCGTGAATACAGGGAAGGCAGGAGTCTTCAAGATGATGTTGCCATCTGTGGGACAAAGAAAGTAGACATGATTAACTCTCACTCCCTCTTATCACCTCTGCTTTAACACATCCAAACCATCAGTCTGTGATTTTTGATACACTGTGAGACACGGCGTATCTGTCTGGACCACGTTTTGTTTTCTTTGGTGGATTCTCCCTCAGTTTGTCCAGTGTCTTTTACATCATTGTTGTACAAAACTCACAGCTTACTGTGATGCTGACTGCCCTGCTGCGTCCCTCAGCGCCCTCACACCAGTACAGTCCACTGTTCTCTCTGGCAGCAACGAAGACGTCGTCCTTCACACTAACACCACACCCTAGTGGTGAATATATATATATATATAAACTAGACATAGCAACAGTCCCTCGTTCTGCTAAGACGTTGCTTTGAAGACACAGACCATCCGAGCCACATTTTTTTACCTAACACACACAGTCATATTACTGCCACACATGTGTGACAGAGAGGAGAGCTTCCTTTTCCTTAATGAGACTGTTTAGATGGTTATCATCCCCATGGGAACAGAGGGAATGTACACACATTTTATGAACTTCCTGTTCCGTCCATACCGCACACACACGCATGCAGTGGTGTAACATAGGTCTGCAGACATACAGTTTTGAACATAACTCATGGCTGTCAAGGTTGGAATAGCCCACACAACAATTTGGCAGCGCTGTTCAAATAATTTCCATTAGCCCCATTCAGATTCTGGCTGGTGCACATCATTTTCATTTTGCACTGTCTGAATGTCCCAGCTGCAGGCTAACAGCCCAGTAAAATTTATGGCCCTGCATACCATACTACTGTTATCTGCATCAAATAATAGAACGCAGCTTTGAGTCCAAGTCAGCACCGCTTTGATAGCTGAATGCAGGTGGTTCTTAAAAGAACATGGACACTGTTTTATTCATCAGCAGATGTTTTTTCACATAAAAACCCACAGATTTTTCTTGCAAGAGGCCTTTCAAAAGACCTGTTGGACAATGTGTGTTTGTCAGGCAGGTTTTGTCTGTGATACTCACCCAGCAGTGAGGAGATAAGGATGATGTTCATTCTGTTGAGGATTCGATGTCCAAAATTAGATGTGCGACTCCTCTGTTGTTCTTTTTTTAAAAGTAGAAAAAGACAATAATTCTAATTCTACTACTTCCACCAAAAAAGATGTGTAATTCAAAAGTCCAGTGTTGTTTTCCAGAGCAGGTTTTATTTCGCAACTATGAGACAGAATAATAGCATGTCTTAGGGAGGGGGTTGAACTGACTACAGACAGATAGTCATCTTGGTGGAGACTTTTCCTTCCTCTGTTAAGCAGTTAACTTGCGGGGATCATCAAGCAACAGAATCCAGTGATAGACAGAAAGGCAGAGAGGAGAAGACCTCAAACCACAACACAATCAATTTACTATCAAGAAGCAGTTTTGCACTTTCTCTGTTGGAAACTCACTCTGTTCTTGTTTCTCTGCTGCCATTGTTTTTTTTTTCTCTTTTTGCTGTTAGTTCTGTCTGTTTTGTACATCCTGCCAATGCCGAAATCCATTTACTTATGCTTTTCTACTTGTTCAGGTTGTTTGTCTTTTATTATCCCTTGTTTTGCTCTATTTATATCCTCCTTTTCTTTCTAGTGCTTGCTGACGCTGATGCTTATTTTCTCTATGGGGAGCATTTCATTTTGTTCAGTGTAATCCAGTCACTTATAATCAAATAAAGTTTTGGTAAATGAAATGAGGGGAGTCACAAACCTCAGTCAATTTGTTTCGAGCCACACTAGCGGCACAGTCCACCACTTTAGTCCAGACTGAAATATCTCCACAAATATGGGATGGATTGCTATGAAATGAAATGAAATCACATTTATTTCCCCCACAAGATGAGCCCCATGGTTGCCAAAGAATAAATCCTATATCCTTATTGGTTATCCCCTGATTTTTCTTCATGGGAAAGACAACCATCAGTGGTGCACCTGACAGACTGAGCAGTGCCCAGAATCTCCTTGAACAGCATTCACAGTCTCATCAAAGGTCACACCTCCATTGTGCTTGATGTTCTTGACCTCCTCCTGTCACAAGGAGGCTCCTTCATGATTGGAGCAGATGCAGAGAGAACCACTTCAATAGCTGCCTGTCTACTGACACAGTAGCTCAGACTTCTCCTGTGCACCAGCCTTTTTGGGGTTGAATCTGAAAGGCATGTTGCTGCTGTGGAAGTTGAGACCAGTTTGGCATAATTTGTGAGGGTGTCGGGTTTGGGACAACCAATTACTGTTGCACCTTCATCACTAACAGGAGCAAGAATGGACTTTACATCTCGGGAGGGGCCAAAGAATTGGGCTGAACCAAACTTTCAAATCCAGACTGATATAATCTAATGTACAGCATAAAGAGGTTTTTGTTTTTTTTTTTACAAACAGTATGAATTTTGTTGGAAATGTTGCCTGTATCTTTTTTTAATTAGTCGAGTAAAACAGCGTCAGTCTACTTTGAGTTTTCACTGCACCTAGTCAACTCACCGGGTGTTTTCTGTTTTGTTTTTTTTTTTCTTCTTAGGTGTGCTTTCTCCTTTCACAGGTAACCACTGCTGCCTCATTATCCCTCAGTGGTCCCGGCCCCTCCTCCTCATCCCTCCCTCCACCTCTCTGTCCCTCCCTCCAACCATCCGTTCGCTCCCACATCCAGTCTCCCAACATACACGGGGTTTGTTCCAGGAAGCGCGTCGGGCAGTCGGATGCTCTGCTGGAATGCCTGGGAGAGAGACCATCCTCACTGACCATTTCTGAGAGAGAGAGAGAGCGAGAGAGAAAGAGAGGGGGGGGGGAGACAGTGGGGAGGAGGTGGAGGAGAGCAGGAGGAGGAGGAGGGGTGGCGATAGGAGAGAGGAACAGACATGGCTTCTAAAGAGATCACTGCCTCTGGTTTCGTCAGTGTGAACAAGGATATCACAGGTGGGTAAAGATCGCCGCTTGGTTATTTTTGCTCCCCGTCTTGTTGCGGGCTGGTGACCGCGGTCGCCCGCCGGGGTGTGTGCGCTCTGGCTCGGGATGCTTTTCCTCCGCGCGTCTGGCGGAGGCTGCGACCGAACAGACGCATTGGATAATTGTCATGAGCTACACCTTTGCATTTTGTCCTGGAGCTTTCCGGGGCGTCTTTTTCCCTCTCAGTGCATGTGAATTAGTTAATGTGCAGATGAATTATTTACAGTGCAGGGAAATATACCTCGCTTTAAATCTGCCCCTCGGGAAGGATCAGGTAATAAAAAACCCAGCCTTAGGCCAGAGAGGAAAAGGGGCGTTGTGGAAATAATGGTGTGTACCGGGGGGGGGGGGGGGGGGTGTCTGACTGCGTTTTGTTCCTTTCACGTTTTTGTCAGCAGTCCTGTTCCTCAGTATGGTTTTCCCCCTCTTTGAATCTGAACCCTTGAGTATTTTATCTTTGTTTTTCTGCAGCCTAACCAACCAGAGCGCTTTAGTGATTGTGCGTGCGCGCGTGCGTGCGAAAGTGTAGAGAGGGGGACTGATAAAGGCAGATGTTCACCGTATCTTGCCAGCAGAAATGCATGGGCTACACGAACCCGGCAGCGCGACAGAATGCACAAATATTTATTCGCTTTTTCTCAAACAGCAACAGCTCACACATGTCAAAGTCACGGCACAGCCTTGAAATGAGTATCGTACACGAGAGCCGACGCACGCGCGCAAACACATAGACGCACAGGCACCCAGTGCACACATGCTCAGGGTAGCAGAGACTCTGCTGCTGTGTTAATTACTCCTAATGGCTCTATTAGGCGCACTGTGATGATTAATCCAGTGGAATCCCTGCCTCTTCATTCAGTCACCTGCCGGGCGGCTGCACCACCTCTTCCTGCTCTGCCTGCACTGACTGACAGAGGGGCTACCTTGGCCCCGGTGGCCTGCACAAGGTCAACTGAATGAGACCTGAGTGCAGATCTCTTCTCTGGCTGGACTTAAATTACTGTTCAGTTCAGTGTTTTGTTTGTACGTCTCTGGCACTCATTAGCAGCGATTCCACTGATGCAGAAATGACCCGCAAACTTGCAACGATATGAATCATGATCAATCTTATTTTTTTGGCAAGTAAGTCTAAGCCTCATTTTAACATGTCAGTACTCAAATATTACTGCAGTGTACATTTGAACAGTGGAGGAAAAAGTACTCAGATCCTTTACTTAAGTAAAGGAGTACTTAACTAAGTTATATACTGATAGGTAGTTTAATCTGAAACAATTCATATGACATGGCAAATGCAGTGAAAGCACAATATTTCTCTCTGAAATTTGGTGGAATAGAAGTTAAAGTAGCATAAAACAGAAATAGTCAAGTAAAAGTAGGTACAATACTTGAGTAAATGTACTTAACTCCACTTGAACTTTGCTTCATGAAGACTTGTGTGCCCCTAAACATATGGATAAACAGCGCTCCATAAAGAGAAAGACTTGCTTTACTATCTGGTGTGACTGTATCAACTCCGAGTGCCACATCCCACCGTTCCAGCTTTAGTATCGATTCACTCATAAACTCGTCAGTCAGGATGCAGTGCAGCCACAGTAATGGAGAGGCTGAATCATGTAATTCCTGCCAGTGACTGTACGTGTGTGATAGTGCGTTCGTCATGCCATGTGTTCTCACCTTGTGAGTAAGACGCTCCCTGAGGGGGCAGCAGGCAGGTTACGTGCTGTATACAAGTCAGGGGTCACAGCAGTGACAGCGATGCTGCCTGACAGCAACAGTTCTCAGTGAATCATAGACACTGATGTGTCATGTCACCAGTGTGAGGAAGACATGACAGTGAGGCATATTGTCAAACATTCTGATACTGTAGCTTTGTCGTTGTGTTGTGGTGAACGTGAAGGAAAAATATTCTCATATTTCAACAGTCTATCTGTAATTAATACATGAAATCCAGGTACCCTCCCAATAAATGTCACTGTGTTTTGGTGCACTACCTTAACCCCTTCTCCAGCTTAACATGCTGATTATATCATTTAAGAGGTTTGTAACTCACTTATAATAATCAGAATACATACAGGTGCAGAGTGAATTGGATTATGTTATTACCTGAAATGCCAGGACAGGTCTGCTCAAATGACAAGCCTGATGTATCCCTCACTTATTAGATGAAGATGTGGATACAGGCCTGTCTGTCCACCCAAAGGTCAATGTGGTTTACTGCCCAGTTTGATTTGGACTAAGGTGATTTATTAAAATGACTATAGTAGTTTGTTTTTTTCATTTTTTTAAAACCAAATTTTCTTTGAATTATGTTTACTTCAAATTTGTTCCAACCATAATACTTCATGTGTTGTGTTTACCTTTTAGGCATTTTCAGTACTGTTTGAAAACAAATGTGTGGAGACAGGTGATCCTGCACAGTGAACATCACATCTGATTTTACATCCGTCTAAGTGATGTTAGTGTTTTATGTCACTGCAGTGTATACTTTTTAAATCAGTGTAGACTTACTGTACATTTGCATTACCACCAGACGATAGCGTAATGTAATATAACCAAAATAAATGTTGACGTGATTTTATCTGTGATGGATTACCTATCTCTGTAAAGCCAGTGGCTGCCGGGAAAATGGGAGCACACATTCAATGATCTAAAAGACAACAGCATGGTTTGAAAAATGGTTAGCAGTAATAGGATTTTTATTAAATGCTATGAAATGTTTAAACATGCTGGTTTGGTCGTTTCAAAAGCTAAAACAGAGAGAATGAGTGCCCTATTTGTGTGTGTTTATGCCTTTATGTCATGATTTCCATCCACAGAAAGCATCAGGAAGATTATTGACAAAACATCTATCAAGTTTGTTCGTGGCATTAAGCTTGACGCCAAAAATGGTAAAACAGAGGACAGAATACTGGTAAGTTGCTGCTATCAGCTTCTTCACTAAGGGCTGGGCTGTTATAATGGGCCTCTGTGTTAAAGTAACTCTGGGTTGCTGATGTAGAACACCACCTTAATCCTGCTACATAAGCAGTCTGATGCATGCATCATGTATGTACGGGGTCTTTGATGTTAACTTCCGCTGCAATGTTAATGGATCTCTGCCACAGTGTTGATAGCCATGACAGCAGAGGCAGAAGCTCTCCATGATTTAACAGTGAGAGCGAATGTCTTGCATTCTGTGGTCACTTACTAACTGCATTACCACCGCTGCCCCTCTTCTGTGACTGCTGTTGGCGGCTAGGCAGGATGAATGTTGGATAGACAGTATCTTTGGGAGCGGCTGTGGATTCCTCTGTGTCTGCAAGCCCCGCTGTGGGGGCAGTGGGGGTGCTGAGCAGCTCACAGCCTTTGATTCCTGGGTGCTTTCATCAGAGAATATGGGACAGAGATATAAAATCTCCAGTTGAGTGAGTGAAGCTCAGCCAGCTATCTGGATAAAATCTGGGGCAATAAGCTCTTACACTAACGACCAGAACTTACACTGGACCCTGGATGAATGCTGGTGTCTGCAGAATGCAGCAGACTTTTATGTGCGGAGGCAGGCACACACCTCATGTATGCTGGAGCTCATCCACACGGGTAACATATACACACAGTACAGGGTAGGTTGTATTGATTGAGTGCTCCTTTATGTGCAGCAACTAAACCACAAGTCTGTATAAGGAAGATCTTATACAAAGGCCAGTCCAACTGCAGTGAAGTCAATGTAGTTTTTCCACTGTTTAAGAGACAAGTGATTCCCATTGGCCTCCTGCAATCCCCCGTTGACCAATGAGCTTTCATCCCCGGCCGAGCAGTCTTCTTTGCCTTGGCAGAGCAGCGCCTCTACTCAATGGATGCTTTAATGATTCATCTTGTGGCAAGGACAGGCAGTTAGGAGAGTTTTTGCATGTACATCCTTTGATATTCAGACACTTTGATATGTCTATCTGCCAGAAACATCTTTCCAATAATCTCTTTCCAATCCATGTCTCATTTGCTGCTTCCTCTTAAAAGCTAAAAGCTGAACTGGAAAGCTCGAGTTCTCTCTCCTGCTGGGTGCACATAGAAGACAGGAAAATAGATTGGAGTTTGATCAAACGCACTGGGTGAGCATTTTGGGGAATGGGGTGTTTTAATGTGTTTAGGTAGAACGATCAGGAGCTGGAGGTAAGGAGCTGGATGAGCCGGTGCTCGTTTGAGGCCGTGATCGGTGGTTTCGCTCTGTCGCCGAAGGTTACGTGAACTTATCTTGACAATTTCTCACAGAGGCTTCACCCAAACTGTCAAACAAGAGGAGATGAGAATATGCGTCCCTTCCCAGCACTCCTGCATAATTACATGCCACAATAAGCGTGATGTGTGTGCGGTCTCTCTTTGATGCGGGGCACTTCAACAAGTCTCTCTCTCCTGCTGCATCAGCGTGATTTACTCCTGTTTACTCAAACACTCTCTCTTAACTACCACCCGTAACCCCAACTCATCACTGTAATATGATACAATCTGGTCTTTTTAATCAACTCCTTCAGATGGTCTTTGAAGTGAGATGCAGGTCCTCATGTCTCTCCATCTCACACGCACATTTTGAGTGGCTACATTTCAGACACCTCGCTTGCTGTGTGGGTGTAAGTGGCTGTCAGTGTGTGGCTCTGACAGGCCTGTGTCAAGCTCATCTCTCCAAAAAAACAAAACAGTGGAATGGGAGAGCTGTAATTTAATATTTAATTACTGCTTTTCACTGGGGAGAGACACATGGAGGTGGTTGTGGTGGTGGGAGGGGGGGGGGGGCTTTGTCCTCAGGGAGTGTTTTAGCAGGGCCATCAGAGAGAATGGAGTAAATGATTGGGAGCGACGGAGCAGAAGAGGAGAAGAGAAAGAGCAGAGGGCAGTACTCAGGGGCTGGTGGAGAGCAGTGAAATGCCAAAGAATCACTATTCTTTGTTTGCTTTGATGAAGAGAGACACTGACGGTTCTTTTTTTTCATTCTTTTTTTTTTTTAGGGCATGTGTGCAGGAAAAAAAAAAAAAGAAGTTACAACTCACAAAAAAGAACTGGGGACAGAATCAGATTTATCCAGCAGCTGCATGACACAAATGTTTCCATGCTGAAAATAAGTGGGTACAGACACAAATGCTGCGTGTGCTTGTTCAGATGGAGATGCACAAATAAACTCTGGGGTTGCTATCAAGCTGCCAGTCACGTCCAGACTCCCATCAACTTTGTGTTGCACTGTCCCACACATCTTGGATCGCAGATGCCAAATTAGCATTTTTGCCACGGTACCGTGGCTAATTTGGCATCCTGACCCAGCATGACCAGTTTTCCTGTCTCTGGAACAGATGCTACAACTTTAAAAGTAGAGAGAGATATATTTAACTGCATAAAATGGGTGGTTCCTCCCTTTAATTTCTCATATTAAAGATGTGGGGAAATGCTGAGTTACCAGAAATGATTGCTTGTTGAGCCCAAAGCAACACTGTACATCTCAAAGTAATATATGAGCCACTTTCACGTTTGCCCACAGCAGGACTAATGTAATGCTAATGAAATTTTGTCTCGTATTTGTGAGCATGTGATTAAAACGCAGCAACATGCTGCCATTTCTCAGCCTGTATGGCAGCATGTTAATCTATTTACGTTAGACAACATGTCTGTGACATAGAGAATTTTTAGCTGGATCAATACATGAATATGGAGAGGTCTCCTTATTTTCCTCTCATGATCACCATGGAAACTCCTGGGACTGTTTTCTCCCTACGGGAAATGTGACTGTGCAGTGAACTTTGCCACAATCTTGATTCAATTTGCTCCTTTCCTTTTTTAGGTCCTCACAACATGGCGTCTCTATTTCCTGGCGCCAAAGACTCCCGCTAAGGTACTCCTAACCACTCTCTCCAGTTAATGTACGGAGCTTTTCTTTCACGATGTCAGCTGAAATCTTTAATGTGTCGACTGCATCTTTGACAACAGGTAGAATCCACATTCAACTTCTTGGAGATCCGAGCTTTGAATTCCCACCCTGAGCACCAGGTGAATTTTCTCATTATTACTGAACTTTGCGCACCCTCCACTTCAATGTTACAGCTTATCGATCATCTGTACAGTTGCGTAATGGACTGGTTACATCACTTTGGCCTTCAAGGGATGACAAAAAGCATTTAAAGCTTTTATCAAAACAGCCAGAGCAACAGTCAGTGATCTCTTGTTAAGTTTTTCTCCTCTGTTTTCCTCTGATGGTGACGGTGACAAGATAAACAGCTTAAGGACAGCGCAATCATTATTAGAGTGGGAGGGAGAGGAGGTCAGAAAAGGGGGGAGGGTTGTATTTTTTTTATTTATTTTTTTTTGCTGAAGGAGGCACAGTTTGAACTTTTTGGGAGAGCCTGGAAAGGTCTTTTAATTTTTAATTGCCCCAAATTTTTATTTTAGCCTACGCTTGTGAGATCAAAGATAGACCTTTCCCATTACAGGAACTTAACGGCCCATATAGCTTAGGGTGTAACCATTGTCACACGTTCTGCTTCTGTGTCCACTATTATCCTCCCAATCTGGGGGGCGAGTTCCTGAACCTAAGTTTTCTATAAGTGTATCCAACACCTTATGGTTTGTAAAGCGTAGAGGGAAACAAGGCAGAACCTCAAACGTAGACCCTGTGGGTTTTTTCAGGCTCAGGTTATGGATTGTTAAGTTCCCCTGTTTGAATAGAGCTGTAATGGACAAAAGGGATCAAATAATCACAAACTATGGCTTCATTTTAAACTGCAAGTCACGAAGCAATAAGCCCTCTGCTTATGCTTTGCCATATGCAGAGGGCACTAGTTTTGTTGATTTTTCCCACCAGACTTAACCATCTAATACCATCAGTATTATGAGACATGTTATGACAAACACAAACACAAGGATCTTTATTGATATTAGCAATTAAATGTTATCATGTTTCCTCTGTCTCTTCGGTCTGCATTATAAGAAAAAGTTACATGTCATATGAAGTTGGCTAACAGTGTAATTTAAGTTCAGCCTCTCACGTAACATTTCTTTATTCTGAAATAGAGAATGGCTGGAATGTTCATAATTTTGTTTAGTTTACCATAAATTAGTGAATTCCACTTCTAATATGCATGTTAGCAGCTAACTATTATTCAGATAATATACTAAGTTTTAAATTGGATTACACTTACAAATGTTGAATTCTTTAAGTTATTTATGGTGACACAAATAAACTCTGTATATTTTAAGATATTAGAGGGATGCTGTTGCAGGTTTTTTTTGTAATCTAAGTCAGAGAGTGAGTTTAAAGAAAATATTACCAGTAATACTGGTCTTGAGGACTTTGCTTTTTCTGCGCAGGTCATCATTGACACTGACAAGTCCAGCTACTCCCTGAGGTTTGAATCACGTGAACACCTCAATCATGTGGTCAGCCATATTAATTTCGCTCTGTCTCGAATATTCAACAACTCCATATTCGCGTAAGTGTCGCGTCCCCCAAGAGAAAATCTGAATAAATTGTCACGTGTCTGTGCAGTGGTAGATTATCAGAAACTTTGAAGAGGAATGACCTTTATTTATGCAATTATCAGAAGAGAAATGGTTCCTTACAGTATCTGTGTTTCTTTTATCTTTGTAGCCCTTCTATCTGTCATTCAGACAGTGACCTTTCTGAAGGCAGCAGGAAGTATTCGCCCAGCTCAGAGACTTCAGTGGAAACCCAGAGGGCCTGTGGTAAAAGAGACATTATCATCAAACATGGGAATTTGCACACATGCATGCACGTGCAGTCACACACACACACACACACACACACACAGAAGGGCACATGCACACCACTTGGCAGGCTCCAGAGGAAGTTGGCTCACACACTTCACAAATGGTCTTCCAGATGTTCTTTTTAAAGTGCTCTGTCACACAAATAAAAGATTGATAATTTGGACAAATGTTTCTGTGTGCATTTTCCTCTCTTTTCTTCCCTGTTATCGCTGAAGGAAGCAGCTGTTCGCATCATCTCTGATTCTTTTTCTTTTTTTTTTTTCTTCTCTTGTTTTTATCTCCCGCCCGCTACTCTCAGGAGGCTTCTCCGAGACCTACGCCGCTCTGTGCGACTATAATGGCATCAGCTGCAAGGAGGAAGTGCAGTGGGTAAGAGCTGTGGGACTGTGCCTGTGTCGCTCTGAGAGCTTTTGGATGTTACGTATAGTGCGCTGTGCGCAAAATGAGGGGTCATATACTGCAGCAAACATGCTCATGGGTAATGTTGCTCCCTAGGATGTGGACACCATCTATCACTCCCAGGACAACCGAGAGTTTAACCTGCTGGACTTCAGCCACCTGGAGAGCAGGTGAGGGAATAAGAGCCGTCAAACGCAGTTACCTCCAAAATGAGTCACCTCATTTACCTCCTTTTTATCTTTTCCAGGGATTTGGCAGTGATTGTCGCATCAATGGCATACAACACCTGGTTTACCAAACTGTACTGCAAAGACCTGCGCATAGTACGTATGAACCTCTCTGGTTTACTTTGCTGTGTGTGTTGAGTCACTGTTGGAGGCTTTAAGCAAAAACTGGTGAGAAGTTTAGTTTCAGTGTTTCCTTTTTTCTACAGGGGTCAGAGGTCACAGAGCAGGTCCTGCATACAGTCAGCAAATCCTCCAGTCTGGAGGAGATCACTCTGGAGAATGTTGGACTGAAATCGTAAGTTTTGATTCCTCTTAAAGGGCCACGCCACCAATTTTACACATGAAGCTCGCTTTACCTGTTTTTCCCTTTATTTCCCGTTATTCCCTGATAACAGGGTTATCTCCTCAAATTTTGTATAGAGTCTGTGAGGAGTTTCAAACATAATGGGCATTAACCAGTTAGGGAGTGTCTAATGAACAGCAGTTTTGTGTTGCATGATGGAAATTGTGGATTTAATGGATTTACATGGGCCCTGTGGATTTTTCCTATTTTTAAACAAAAGTTTTGTTTACATTCAGTGTCACTAACCACAATGCACTGTCTGTACCCTTGAGATCTAACAAATGTGTCCAGTGCAAGTACTTTAAATCCAGCATTGTTACATCCATGTTTACTAGTTAGCAGTCTTTGTCTTCCTGTCTTCCTGCCTTTGCTGGCACATCACTACATAGTTTGACGTGTTACCACCACCTGTTGATCACTGGAACAGTGTAAAAGCATTGGCAAGACTGTGCCTGTCTCTTGTAAGTCCCCCACAATGCTAAGTCACCGTAGTGTCCCTTTAAATGCTTGTCTGTGCTTTACAACATGCTTTTTTTTTAGAGCTGCAACGACTAGTTGATTAGTTGATCTACTGAAAATTAACCAGCAGCTCTTTTCAAAATTGCCTCTCAAGGAAACATGCCAAACATTTAATGGTGTTGGAAAATGTTTATTTAGTAAATTGAATATTTTTGGAATTTGGACTGTCAGCTGAACAAAAGCAGACATTTGAAGACATCAGCTCAGGCTCTGAGAACTTATAATGAGCACTTTCACTTTTTCATTCACTTACTTATGAGCAGAATAATTGATACTGAAAAAATTGTTAGTTGCAGCCCTAATGTGTTTGTCTGTTTGTAACTGTGGATCCTCTTCACAGAGACTTCCCACAGAAGATGTCAGCTGCTCTTTCAGAGAACCCTGCCTCTGTCATCCACTCGCTCAACTTGGCTCACAACTCACTGGACAACCAAGGTACAATCAAACACAAGCTTCCCCTTGGTTATCTGATTTACCGTAGCTGCTTTCTACCTGAGATTCAGCACACATTACATCCCAGCTGCAGAAGAAAGATGTCATAAAGTCCTGCTCTTACTGACTGTTATTGGTCTCTTTTTAAATCTTACCTCAGTACGGTCCATTGCTTTTTAAATATTTTATTTTCCATTTCCCTATTTCGCACATCACAAGGAAACACATAATGGAATAACAGTAAAAGAAAAAGAACATAAACATTTAAAAAGGTAGGCGGGACCTAACTCAAAGTACGTTCCCATTTTCACCAGCAAGTCAAGGAAAGGTCACCAAACGTCCAAAACTATGAGTTTTAGAGCTACATTAGCAAAGCAGCTTCTCTTGAATGATGAAAAGCATCTTGTTTAACCCTGTTTGAGAAAGATGGAGAGAGAATGATGATCTCCAATTTAAAAGTTTTTGGTAATGTTTATGCTGCAGGTGTGTCCAACTTAATACAGCAGGTG
The DNA here is from genome assembly GCA_033238685.1 of Lates japonicus. NCBI lineage: Eukaryota > Metazoa > Chordata > Actinopteri > Centropomidae > Lates > Lates japonicus. The sequence continues at coordinate 6,302,361 of BRZM01000079.1, read as the reverse complement.
TGTCGCCTCAGCAAGGGACTTCGCCTACTCAACCTCTCCAAGACCTCACTTACCTCCAAAGGTTTGAGCCCCTCCCCATTTTATTTCCCCTCTTTGCTTTCCCTTTCCATACTGTGACTCAGTAATGTCAAGAAAGCGTGACGACACTCTGCAGGATTTTTTCCTACAATGCAAGACACTAATTCACCAAAATCAGGTGGAAATTAGTTAATTCAACTCCAGCTGGTTGAGCAGCTCTCAAGGCTCAGGCTAGAATATACTGTGGGTTAGAGAATATAAAACCTACAAAGCTTCAGATAATTCTCCACTTTGTTCCATGTTTTGGCTCTGCTATGACTCCATATTGACTGAGGATGTCTTGTGCTGCCCTGCAGGCAGCATGCCTCCTGTTACCGTCTCATCTTACCGCGTACCCGGTGGAAAAGTTAAATATTAGATTGAAGCAGGCAGATACTCTGCTCTGCTTCCCGTTACATCCACTGATACCTGCTGCTGCTGCAGCAGATGTGTATGAATAATGTAAGGACACAAAATGTTTTGATAGTGTTCTCTGTCTTTTAATATTGTACAACTTCCTCCTCCATCCTGTCTCCCTCTTTCTTTTTCCTTTCATCCATCTGCCCCCCCCCCCCCCCCCCCCCGTTTCAGGAGTTGTCTCTCTCTCTCAGGCTCTGTGCTCCAGCGATGAGTACTCCAACTCTCTCCTGCACCTGGACCTGAGCAAGAACCCTGGGGTCCTCTCGGGGGAGGATGCCTCGGTCAGAAAAACACGACCCATCTGGAAACAAAAACACACACTGTTCCATTTTTACCCCACTTTTCTCACTTTAATATGATGTTTCTCTCTTTTTCTCTGTTTCTATTTGCAGAACTTGTATCTGTTTTTGTCTCAACCCAACTGCCTGGTCCATTTGGATCTGTCAGGCACAGATTGCTCTGTGGACTCAGTGAGTATTTTAATGGCTTGGGATGATCAAATGTTTATGTGCGGTGTTAAAAAGCAATGCATTTCTCTCTGTACAGTCCTCAGCCCAGATTAACTGTTTCCACCCTGTGTCTCATGCAGCTATTTGGGGCTCTTCTGAGGGGGTGTTGCGCTGATCTTTCCTTTCTGAATCTTTCCAAAAATTCCTTCTCCCACAGGTTAGTCATATCTTTAAGATTGCCTTAATATTAAAGATCGTGGCAAATCCAAATCTGGGAAGATATCATCCTTATTTCACCTTAAAGACCTCCTCCATTCTGGCTTTCTCCCTCCCTCTGTTTCTCTCTTTCTTTTTTGTCAGTCATTATCGTCATCTCTTACTTAATGGGAAATCAGAAATGAGCTTTGTGGGAATCACTGGAACATTGTGTTTCCTCTCTGTGGGTGTGTCTATTGCCGTTTAAAACCAGAACTCTCGCCGCTGTCTGCATAGATAAGACTCATGAATATTTAAGCAGAGCTATCTATCATTTGACCCCACTCACTCCCCACTCTTACACCAAAGCAATATTCGCTTCATTTCTCATTCTGTGTCAGTACTCTGCGCTCGGCACTGCACTTATATTTACCCAGCATGTCAACAATGTGACTTCATTTCTTCTGTGCGGCCGGGCTCATCCCCATCCAACCCTCTCTTTTATCTCCTCACTTCGGCCTCTCCTTTCTTTCATCTTTTATTTTGTGTTTTTTAAAAATCCTATAGGAAAGTGAAGGACACGCTGCCGTTGTTCCGTCAGTTCTTCAGCTCGGCCTTCAGCCTCACTCATGTCAGCCTGGCCTCTATGAAGCTGCCCCCCGATGTTCTGAGGTACTTGCCATGTCACCTCTTATTCCCTATACTAATCTACTCCCTTTTATCCAAACTCCCCTACAATAAAGGCATGCCTTAAGTATATAGACATCCTCAGCTGAGTCGACAAGGTGATTATTGTTTCTTCTCCCCATCTTTTCTCTGACACTTGCTTTCTCATCTTCCTGTCTCCACAGGGCTCTCCTTACAGGGTTAACCTCCAATCCTCATATCAATGACCTTCATCTGGACATCAGTAGCTGTGAGGTAAGAGTTCATCAAGTTCAAGTTAAAGGGATAGTTGTTTTTTTCCCCATTCAGAGTGGGAGAAATTCATAGATATTATTTTTTATTATTTTTTTGCAGTTTAAAGACATCCTGAATTAGTCTAGATCAATTCACGGATTGGCAGTGGTGGGAGTCTTCAGATCATGATACTGTAGCACTTAATCTGCCATAATCAATATTTTTGTGATCAAGTGATCATGTGTAAGCTGAAAGGTGCTGCTATCCCCTGACTCAGCTCTACAGAGTGGTTTAGCTTCTTTCAGCCTGTTGTTTTGGTTTTCAAGCGTGTTTTGTTAAGTTAGTCCCTCGTTGCCTGTTTTGCTATATTGATGTTTCTAATGCTGATATCAGTTATGATTAGAGAGCCTTGGTAAATTTAATAATTAGGCTGCATGGAAATTTCTGACCCTCATTTTGTTGTACATTCATGAGATATTTATTCAACTTGTGTAGAATCCAACTTACCAGTAACTACTGAAAGTTAGTTGTTTTATCTTTTAAGTTTATTTCCTTATTACAATTTGGTCTTGTATTTCTTGTTTAGCTACATCAGCAATAAGGATTGCTCTCCCTTTTTAGACCACACACACATACTCAGACTTAACATTAGGTGGCCAGAAACACAACTCCAAATTAATGATAATGTTGCTCTATAAGGGCTGGATGTGTAAATAGCTAACTTGCTAACACATTAGCTATATCAACTTGTTGCGCTACAGAAGCAGAAATCTCACAGTATGAAAATGCTTAATTTCAAGTAGAACTGTGGGATTCAAACTGTTTCTTGCACTATTTTGCAGATAATACACAAATATATGATTCAGGGTTAATTACCAGCAAAATGTAATTAACATATTAAGTACTAACTATGCAGGTAGAATGGCCCCTGTCAGCATAATGCAGCGCTGGATTAATATTACATCTGCATGTGTAAGTAGTATTTTAATGTTGAGTTTTATGTCAGGCAGTTTAATGAACAAAAATGTAGTGGAATACAAAATTATTGTTGCTTACAATGGAATTCTCCTGTAGAGCACAAAAATGCACTGCAATCACATTTACTTTTTAATAAAAATCTAATATAGGCCTACTTGGAGTGGATGCCTCTGTTGAAAGTATGTACCTTTTAAAGTTCCTCTAAGGAGAGATGACTGGTTCAGCTACTCCATGCTTTTTAATTCACACATTCATGAAGTTGCTAATTTTGCCACTAAGTGGATTGATTCAATTATATCAAACCTCCACTCTGTTCCTGTTCCATTGCAGAAACAGCTCATTCAGACTTTAGGGATATGTATATATTTACTTGTGTAGTAATAAAATGCTTGGCAAAAAAGTAGCAGAAAGTGTTTTCCCTACCACTGAGTAGAGCTGCTGCAGATCACAAGCAAAGCAAAGCTCGCTGTTCAACAAATGTTCAGGCTGCTTGCAGAGACATAAAAAAAGACATCCATAAATTTGCCTCACTTTGGAAAAATAGAACAATTCCCCAAAGACTGAACCTAAATTGACTCTGATTCATGTCTGTGCACATGTTAGTTTTCCCCTCTGTCTCTCTCTCTCCAGCTAAGATCTGCAGGAGCTGCTGTAATCCAGGAACTCTTCCCCAGAGTCTCCTCTATCGCCACTCTGGATATCTCAGACAACGGTACAGTGGCACGCTGCAGCATATCTCTCTCTCTGTGACCTTGACTTTTTGTCCTCGGGCAGGTGAGGTTTGAGTGGGCTGTTAATGGATCAAGTCATGTTGAGCTTTATATATATGTGTGTGTGTGTTGACAGGTCTTGATGCAGACTTGCTCACAGTGCTGCCAGCTCTCTCCAGACACCCCTCCCTCAGACACCTTCTTCTGGGCAAGAACTTCAACATCAAAAACAGGTGCTGCCGGTGCTCTGTGTCACACTTTGCTGCAGTTTTGTTGTGTGTGTATGGGAACACGAGCCCGCGTGTACCACATGTGCCAGCTTGAATATACGTGTCTGTGATTTTACTTCCATTTTCATAAGCGGCTGCCGCTCCTCGGGCGGACAGCTCGCTAGCAGCAGGAAATGACTCGTGCTGGCTCACCCAGCCTCGTCTCTGCGTTTGTCTCCATGGTCTGTGTCTGCAGGGTTCTGGACGAGGTCCTGCAGAAGCTGGTGCAACTCATACAGGAGGAGGAATGTGTGAGTGATAACGCAGGAAAAGTCTGCACTCATAAAAACATCCTGCAAGATGCAGAACAGTTTGCCGAAAAATTAATGATGCTGAGGAAAAGGAAAATTCTTACATTTGCACTTCTATTCTGGTTTCCTGGGCACATCATTTTTGTGTTATGTTTCACTGTAGATGTGTCGCTGTATTACTGCTTCTCTCTTCCCCTTGCGGGCATAGTGTCAATATCACCACACACACACATATTGTAAATAATTCATACATGCAGCATGTAAAGTCATGTTGGCGAGCAGTCACATCACTCTGCAGTAAATATCACCACTGCACTTTATCCTCTTAGCTTCCCCCTCTTCTCTTTTCACCACTCAGTTTTCTCAGCCTCATTTATTACTAAATACCCCCCAGCACACACACACACACACACACACACACACACACACACACACACACACACATACATACATAAACACTCGCACTCACATAAACACATACCTCTTTTCATGGTTGTTTCCTCTCTTCCTCTCCAGGCCCTGCAGACTCTGTCCCTGAATGACTCACGCCTGCGCTCCAGGGGCACCGTGCTGGTCAACGCCCTGGGCAGCAACACCTGCCTCAGAAAAGTGGACCTGAGTGGGAACAACATGGACGACATCGGAGCCAAGATGTTGAGCAAAGCCCTGCAGATTAACACCACGCTCAGGTGAGGGAAAGAATTAAGAGAGAGACAGAAAGAGAGAGAGGATATTTCTGCGGAGGTTTGTACTCAGTGCAACTCACGACTTTGCCCTGCAGGAGTGTGACATGGGATCGCAACAACACCTCCGCAGCAGGATTTCTCGATGTGGCCCGAGCACTTGAACAGTAAGAGCATGAAAGCATCATCAACGTGTATTTTATATATATATGCTGGAATCTAGGCACTAAATAAAGAGGCTACCTTATACGTCAGCTTCAAGAGGCGTATTGATTTTAAGAAACCGTGTTAGATCTACCTTCTATTTTAGAACATTTAACCACGTTGAAATTTGCAACGTGAGCCGAGCAAATTGTTGCTTTCCACTTTGCTATCTTAAATGGTCCAGACTTAGCTTTAGGCTAAGGATGACATGGTTACAAAGATCAAAGTATTACTCACTGGTTGCATGGCATAGGAGGGATATTTTGGGATGAGCTCTGTCCAGTGGGGATATTAACCTTAACTAACCCTTGGATCTGTAACCCACTTTATCTTCTCCTCTTAGTCTTTTACTGTCTCCCTCAATAACGCGACCCTTCCTCTGTTCTTCCTTCCTCTTCTTCTCTTTCCTCTCTCAGTAATTTCACCTTGCAATACATGCCTCTTCCCCTAAGTGACATCAGCCAGGCGTACCGCAGCGCCCCTGAGAGGACAGAGCAGGCACTGACCAAGGTCGGCATCAGAGACCAGCCACTGTCACATTGTCATTGTCAGGAAGAGAAAACTTAAATTCAAACAGATTAAACAAAATCCTGCAGATGAAATCTCTCTGGTTTGCAACAGATCATCGTCATCACGTTGTCTTACGTCTTCAAAACCAGGTTTTACTTCTACCATTCTGCATTTGAAACATTAATTCATTCAGTGCTTTGGATCATAAATGAGCAAATATTTCAGGGTTCTGACAAAGAAACTGTGTCCAGAAAGACAAACAACAGAGCAAATCTAAGGCTCTGTGAAGATGTGTATGTGGGAATCAAAAGCCCAACTTTTATCATAAAAATCCTGCCATTTTAGAGCAGTTCTACTCAGAGTGGTGAAACTGCTTGATTTATTCACCAAATGGAGGAATGACTTGTTTCCCAAAAACCTGTTGATGATCTTTGCCCTGCTGTAAATCTATGGGAAACAATCATCTTTATCTTGAGATGCTTTTGGGAAACAAGTCTCTGGGAGGTAAACAGTTTTTACATCTGTCTCGGAAATTACTCAACAGAAATGTTTTATACTTAGAATTGTTCAGTATGAAAATGAAGCTTAATGTGCAGTAAACAGTGAGAACTTTCAGCTTGCCGATATTCATCACTGGGCAGGAGTAAGTACAAACTTAAACTGAAACAACATATGGTACAGAACGCACCATATATAAAAAGAGAAGATGTAGAAACAACATTAGGAAAATAGCAGTTCAGCCAAAGGAGAGTAATACATTAGGCTTTAGGTAAAGATCCTTTACTTCGATGCTGCTGCATATATACAGAAAAAAACTATCCTCCAGTCGCCCCCACCTTCTTCCATCAAAGTGCTGCAGTCATTACAGTAATTATTGCTGTCTGGATGGTGGCAGTCTTACATGACGTGAAGAGGTTGGCAGATGTGAAGTGGATACACAACGCATGGCAAGTGTGGTTGAAATCAATACCCGTTCAATTCATTTGTTTATTTTTTGTGCAAGTTTTGCTTAAAGTATATCCTCTAATTTAAAATCAATCTCTGATTTTACCTTTTACCTATCACTGAGCAGAGAGCATCAGTGGTCAGGTTGAAAGCAAATGAACACAAACAGCAGTTTTCCAGGCAATCCTGCTTTTAGCCTCCTACGAGTGTGAAGGAGTTACATGTTATTTTCTCCTCTTAGTCATTCCTAACAGCATTTAAAAGACATCTTTTATACTTAACAAGGTTTGTTAGATGGATTCATTCATTGCACTTTGTTCCCTCTGCTACAACCTGCCTGCTGCATCATCTTGTCTTTTTTTGTCTTTCTGTCCTCCTCATGTTTTTGTGGCCAGTTTATATTCATGACTCTCTCTCGCCTCTCTGGTGTGCAGATCCAGCGTGCTCTGGTGAGGAACAACCAGACCCAGCGCTTCTCTCAGCGACAGGCTCTCCGGCTGCACCAAGGCCTGGTGACGAGCACAGCCGAACAGGTAGCACTCACCTGTGTGCGCTTAAACCATGTGTTTTTTGTTTTTTTAAATGTGTGTGTGTGTTTGTGCACATAACACTCCCCCGCCTGTCTGTTTCCAAGGTGATGGAGCGCCTCTGTGTGCGTGTCCAGCAGCAGGTGTGTATGTTGCGAGGTGTCGGGGAGATGGAGGAGCTTCAAGCTGCTAAACAAGTGCTAAAAGAGGCCAGGAATTCCCGCGCAGTGAGTGATGTGAAATGCATGGGTGTAGTATTTCATTGACTGTTGCAGTGAATTTGAATTAATCGTTCCTCTCTGGTGCTCCAAGCTCTACCCTTCACTGTGTGAGCTGGCTCATGTGCTGTCTGTGGACGGGCCGGTGCGGCAAAGGCTGGACTCTCTGGCTGGCGAGCTTGCCAAAGCTGCAGATAAGGAGCTTCAGGTAGATCTGACAGCCTCTTTTCACACCCTGATCCATAGCAGATGAGTGAGGTACCGATAACCGGCTTCTGTTGCAGGTGATCGTTGACTCAATGGTGTCTCTCTGTCGCGAGCTCTGCCCTTTATCCTCCTCTGCGGCAGAGAGATTGAGTCCCACACTCTCATCTGTCTCCGAGCGCGTGTCCATCCCTCGCTCCGCCATTCGGACAGCCCTGATGGAAAGAGCGGCGCAGGACATTCACCGAGCCTTAGAGTAAGAGAGGGATGTGGAGAGGGAAAAGCAGGAGAGCAGCAGTGAGGGCTTGCAGCAATAAATCTGAATTTGATAAGTAGGTTATTGATTTGCTCTCACTTTTACAAAACCTTTCCCTGTCTGTCTCTCCCTTTTCCTCTAACCCAATCTACTGCAGAGAAGTGAAGCTGTCAGTGGTTTCCTATCTCACCAACTCCATCGTGGACCAAATCCTGCAGGAGCTCTATGCCACCCACAAAACCCTGGTAAAAAAAACAAAGCACTTACTGTAAAGGTTACTGTGTGTGAGACATAGAGTGGATAAGTGTCAAAAGGCTTAATAGTGCTGTCTGTTTCAGACCCGGCAGGTGTCTCACCTTAAACGGTGGGAGGGGACGTGTGAAGATGGGACAGGTTGGAGGTTTAACAGACACAGAGACTCTCTGGACATCACAGATGAGGAGCTCGGCACCAGCATAGTGAGTGTGGACATACAGACATGTCTGTTTCCTGTCTTTCTCTAACATCTCAGCCATCATCAAATATCATTCTGTGATTTGTTTTCTTGTGTCACTGTCATTTGCCATTTTTAAAATTTTGTGATTAGCTTGTGTCTGTAACATTGTCTTAAACATGCATGTGGTGATGGGTTTGTTATATTTTCAACACTTCTACAGAAACAGGGTCTTTCAGTTACATTTTAGAGGCACCAGTGTATGTAGTCAATTTTTTACAGTATTTTACAAGTTGTTGCAGTGTTAGATACTAGATATAGTTTAAGATATAGTGCAGGTCAATTTCATTGACAGTTGCAGTGTGGTCATCTTTAGTTGGAGTTTTTGCCTGCGGCGGTCTCTGTGTGAAGCTTTCTTGCCAGAGGTATTTCGAAGAGATTAAAGTGGATTTTGCTCAGGTATAATATTATCTCTTTAGCAATCTCTTGCCACTATAAAAAAAATTAAGGTAAAGTCTAGAAAATATGAAAAAAGTCAGCCATTTCTTTCACCACTCTGCTTCAAGCAGTTGTTTTGTCCCCTATAACCCCTGTGTTCAGATTTCATTTTCTGTCTCCAACTTCTTCAGTTATCTTAAGGCCTGATTCTCACAGTCAGGTAGTTCTTTATTCTATTGTATAATTATGATATTATTTGCCCTAAATCCTAATAATAAATCTTAGATTGTCAATTTACTATATAAATAAACCTGAGTACTACCACTTACCAAACACTGGTTCGGTTTTGGCAAATCTTTGAGCAGTGATGGATTTTTCCTATGGGTTCTAGCATTTGAAACATTACAATGATTTTCTCGACAGGATCTCTACAGGTAAAGGTCAATATTTGAAAGGCACCAACTCCTCCATCGGAGACATTTCAACAATACTTGGAATGATGATGTGTTGTCAGTTCAGTTGTGTTTTGGCCTTTAGCAGTTTTTCACTGATTGGCTTGATTGAAGCACAATATTAAAAGTCTAAATTTCAAAAGTCCTGTACTTTTCTACACTGTAAGTGTGCTGACATTTAACTTCAATCAATTTCACATGATACTTACTGGTCTTAATGTTGCATGATGAAAGTAAGGTTAATATACATTAATGACTCAACCATCAAAGTTACTCTCTCTGTCGTTAAACTTAAGTCTGGTCACATTTTAAGTCTTGTGAACCCAAATTTTCAAATTCTCTGTTCTAAACCTCTCACATTTTAATTTATAATACCTTAGTAGTGGCTCTACTCATGACTTGGGTCACACTCTGAACTCTGAAATAGTTGATATCTTTTTATCTATTCATAGGGTAGTTATTTGATGCCTCACTGCCCTCAATTTCCTGACTTTCCCACTGGTTTTACACACTCTCAAACTTCAAATTAGTTCTCAGTTGTAAAGTGTTACACTTTTGCTCGTCAATGTAAATGCTTATTTTTCCTATATGTTTCCTCCTGCTCAACTATTCATACATCACCAAATGAAAACTGAACCTGACACTAAATCTTATCTTAATGTTACCAGCTTGGCAAGAATCTAGGGAAGCTGGGTGAACCAGAAAAAGAATAAATTGGAAATCTCTGGAGACACACTAAAAGAGCAGCTCAATATTTACAAGAAAGCAGGTAAAACTGCCAGAGTAAACAGTTTCTCAAGAATCTGCCATGAGCCCAGAGCCCTTTTCATCATAAACAGTTTAGTCATTACCCGGTCACATCCCTCCAGCTTTGATGCTATCTAAAACCAGTGAGGAATTTAAAACATTTTTGTTGTAGAGCTGAAACTATCAGAGCACTCATTCATTCACTCATTCCCTGCTCAGTATTTTACAGGATAATACTGAGATGTGATTTGATATGATTTAGTAGAAAAACTCTATCTCTCTCTCTTTTTTTTTTTTTTTCAAAAACATTTTGGTGTCAGTGGTCACTGTTGTGTCACAGCTCTCACAACACCCTGTTTAAAACAATCAGCAGTGCAACGACTCTTTACAAAACTGTCTAAAATAACTTTCATCCAATCTCCAAACTACTTTATGGGGAAAGTCTGTGATAAAATTCTCTCCAAACTGCCCCCTATTTCATAAACATCTATATTTGTGGGAATTAAACCACTTTTGAATCAGCTCTTGTGATTGATCTGCTCTCAGCTCTTGATGTTGGTCGATCTCCTGTGGAGTCCCTCCAGGGGCTCAATCTTGGGCCCCATCATTTCTTGCATTATGTGTCCCCTTTAAATAACTCAGACATATATTTCCCTTCAAGTTTACACTGACAACATCTTGTTATATCTCAAAGTAAAACCAAAGAATTAAATGTAATCAAAAGACCCGTAGGAACAGAAGAACATGATTCATGACAATGGCTCCTAACTTTTCTATCTGCATTCTGTCTACATCAACAGCACATCAGAGATGTTTTTATTTTTTTATGCATCTTACTCCTATCAGTGTCTACAGCAATGCTAACATGCTCACAGTGACAATGCTAACATGCCGATGTGTATCAAGTGTAATGTTTACCATGTTCACCATCTTAGTTTAGCATGTTAGCGTGCTTTTGCAGGCATTTGGTCATAAACCAAAATGCTGGACAAACTGATATCTTGACCAGATGAGTCATGCCACTAGCATGGCTAAAATGCTCAGCTAGCTATCTGCAGTGGTTAATGCTTCTGCCATAAATCTTTGCAATCTTTAGTATGGAACTGGGATTTCATGATCAAACATTACAATAGTTAGATTCAGTTTCCTTCAGCTGAGAGGTTTTTCTTGCCATCCCATAATCTGGACAAAGTTATTCATAGTTTCAACTATTTGCATTGCAATGCATTTTCACTCTATATCCCAGTGTGTGTTTTGTTATTTTGTACTGTCTTGTCTAGTTTTTACACAATCAATTTGTTAGCCTTTGCTTAAAAATTGTGCAGCACTTTACTCAACATGCATTGTTTTTAAAAGTAAAGAGACTTTATTTGACAACACTCCACTGACAAAAGCAACGATTGGCCTGAAGGGGGGCTTGTATCATTTGTGCTACTTGACATGTTTACTTGTTCCTGCTTGTGTGTCTTACCCTACTTAGTTATCTATCAGCATCACAATACATTTTTTTTCTTTTTTCTCTCAGGACACAATAGCCATTAAGAAGCACAGCTCGAGAACAAGACGAATACGACCTGTCTCCACCAGGCTGAGTGAGTACTGCTGTATATCCTCTTATCCTCCTCTCTCCCCTCTTTCCTGTCTAGCTCTGACCCCATCCTGTCTCTTTAAGGGCTCCATTAGTGTGTTTTTCTGTTGAGTCTTTTTTCCCATTTGCGTCGCTCCATCTGAGAAGTCTATTAATGGCTGCTTTAATCTGGCCTGAGCCAAGTCTGAGTCAGTATATCTCAGAGCATTTGCTGATTGTTTTAAATGTGACAACTTTGAAGCGGAAATGATGGCTCCCTGTAATTTCCCCATCCTGTCTCCTTGACTGTGCCTTCTCAGTTTCTTGCCCTCACATCCTCTATAATCTTTTCATTGCTCTTCACTGCCATCAGGTCTGTGTGATGACTCCAGCTCCTCTCCACCCCCCTCCGTGCCATCGTACTCATCACCGCTATCCCGCTCGGCATCCTGGGAGGGCCTGTCAGAGCTGCCTACACAGGGCCTGCCTCTCCATCATGTGACACGGGTTCGGCCAAGACCTCCGCGGAGGCACAAAGGAGGGCACATGCCTGCTGAGACAGTAAGGCGGGTTTGATATAGGCTTTTTTTGATAAATAGTAACATGCCAAGTAATCTATCTATCTATCGTAATGTTCGTGCCTACTGGCAGTGAGTCCTGTCTTTGTCAGACATAATCTATACAAAGTGGATGGTTGCAATTGGATTATGTCATCTCACTGAAGCCATGTAATCCATTTGTTTTATTGCATAAGGAACATTTACAAATGAAATCCACTGCAAGTAAGCTGACCTCTCTAAAAAGAGTTGAAATGTTTGTGTGTGTGTGTGTCTGTGTGTGCACAGCAATGCAGTGAAAATGGAGGAATAAGCCCTCTTGATGATGGACTCCCAGACTTCTATACTAAAAGGGTGCTCCCTGATAGGTAAGAGCTTTTTTTTTCAATTTACAGTTGTATCTGCTGTGTGTCTTCTTTTACGCACCATTCCCTCAACTTTGCATATTTGAACTACAAATCACATCTCCTTTAAATTGCTGCTGTTTTGCCTTTCCATTTTCCAGTCTGTCATTATTTTCCATTTATTTCACCATGCTTTGAAAATCAACTTAGAGGCTTCAGAGCTGCTTGAGATGGGTAATCCATCTTAGAGAGCATTTTATCACCTTTACTGTAAGTTATTGTTGCTCAGCAATGCAGCTGTGAGCAGAGACTGTTTTGAAAACTTTCCTTGTTCAAGGTTGTCCAAGAGAATAATGTGCTCAACCTCTCACAGTAAACACAAGAAGAATTGCTTCTTTTTCTCTTCAAGATTAATTTTCCAGCAACATAGTTTGTGAATGAAATGCTTTTCCACATTGAACACTTAAATCTGAGTTGTCAGTGCATCCTTGAATGCACCACCAACGAGAGGAGTTTTCTAAATAGCTGCCATTTTTGACAGCAGAATAAAGGTGATGAAATGTTGATTTTCACAGTGCATACTGAAATGAAAGGTTAAAACACAACGATAGGAAATCATTCTAAAAATGTACTTTGGGAAAAGTCAGCAGTGTAGTCAAAACAAATCTTTACCAAAGGTAGCATTGGGGGAATTACACAAAATGAGTATATATAAAACTCCAGTAAGAGGATTTTTCATCTGTCAATATAAAAATTCATATGTGAGTGTAGTACAAGGGGGGGGGGGGGGGCTGTCTCAGTAGAAGGCTACGGAAGGCGCACAACAAAAGACACAATATGAATAGACAAATTACACTATTATAGTAAGTGAGCATGAAAATTGTGGCTTCAACAGAGTCCCTGAATAACACTAGATTGATTTGGGTTGATTATTTTCAACTTCCCCACAAAGATTTGGTCATTTTTGAAGGGTCAGAGGACACTTCATCCGCTCCTTCTGGTATACAGTTAGCTCTGATAACTACAACAAGCCAGAAAAAACTACTCTTATAGACTAGAAAACAACATTTGCACCATGCATGTCTTGAGATGACATTAATGTGGTTTGACTTGTTGATATCTGCTTTGTGTCTACTCATGTTATAGAGATGACCTGGTTGTGTCATTCCTTGTTGTAAACTGTGATATTTTCATCATTTAGTTATCAAATATGACAAGAACAAACATTTAAGATGATTAATTTACATGAAAACATTAATGTGATTTCCAAATTGAGTCTTAATTTAATAAAGCTTTAAGCAACATGATACTTCTAATGACATCCAGATAATCAAACACATACTGAGTTGCAAGAGTCACAAGAAAAGCATAAAAATATTGTTCAGTCCATATAAATTAATGATTCTTTCTGATTTGCTGTCAGTACCCTACTGATATCTGACAGTTCTGTGCGCTCACATCTTCACTGACGCCTCATTAAGTTCGTATTTTTCATAATTCAAGAAGTGTTTCTCCAACCAGTGTGTTGCCTGTCTTTGAAGTAATCTCACGGCGTGTTTTGTACATTCAGAGGCAGTTCTAGTTGATTCTGTCATCCATGAGCTTTTAGATCACCAATTAAAACATAAACTTTGTCACTCTTTGATGATTAGTGGTGGTTTGGAGCTCTCTGGGCATGACTTGTCTGTTGGTGTCTGCATGTTGTTGATCAAAGGATTTCTTTTCTTTTTCTTGTTTTTTTTTGTGGCTGGGGTCATTAGTAGCTGATGCTTTCATTAAATGTGTAATCAGTCTACTTTGGAAATGAATGTTTTGGTCAGTCAGCAGTATTGTAAAATGTACATAGTTTAGGATTAATGAGCCAGAACAAGCCTTTAAAATATAGATGCATTAGTCTGGGGAGCCTTTATTTTGGCAGAGTTGAATTCAGGCCACAGCTTATCAGAATAATGTTGCTCCCTTCCACACTGCAGATCATCAGGTTAAGTCAGTGGTTTTATTAGGATTACATCTATAATATAATCTAAAAAAATGCACTCCAGATAAATCACTGTGTACTGAGAGATGTAGCCTAGCAACGCTCAAAGTGCAGCAGCAGAGCGACATGGATGGCAGTGATGAATAACATGACATCCAAACAGAGATGACTCATGTGTTGACACACAAGATGATTGTTCTGGTGCAAGCTGTGACATTCAACCTCTCTCACCTCTTCCAGTCAGCTCTCCTCTCTGCACAAAGCTCACTCTCTGAGGAGGAAGAAGAGGAGAAACATGCTGGCCATCTTCGGTTTCCGTAAAAACCGCAACCAAACTCTGTCCAGTCAGGGGCCTCAGGAGTCTGAAGCAGAGATTTATGGAGATGGGTGTCACACTGTTGCTACAGCACCCACAGGGTTTGTGTATAAAGACGCACACACACAAAAAACACAATCAGTTATTGTTAAGAAGGGCATGGCCTTGAGCACCCAACACAGTGCCCGTGTGATGGACCAGACAACAATACACCACGTCAGAGAGGACTCATTCACTTTCCCTCCATATTCTACTCTACAGCTTCACATTTTCTGTTGGTTATCTCCTTCTTGGTTTCTCTAAGGACAATCAGCAGCACTGAACTCCACAAATACTCTGACAAATATCACTCTAAATCTCCCTCATTTCTTTGTTGATCCGAGAAATGGCTGATAGCTGCCAAAGCGCGGGCAGGCTGATACCACAGTGTGTACACAGATGTCTATGACAGCCGGTGGCTCTGACTCTGGATCCAGCTTTCAGCCAAATGATTAGAAATGAACACGCTGCATGTCAAATACAGATCAGGATAGCGAGATACCAGATCCATGCCAAAAAAATGATTCTTCCTAATTACACTGCTCTCAAAGCTTGTTACATTTTAATCTTAATAATGTATTTTGAGTCTGTGGGAATATTAGACGAACATCTTCAGTGTCTTCCAACTTTTAGGACGGCCACAGAGAACGTATACACACTCCTCCAGCCTCCAAGGTCCGCTGCCAGAGCTGGATCTCCTGGCGAAGGGGCTGATGGGAAAGTGAGCGATCACCAGGCGAAAAATGCTCTTGTTCTGAGTCCACCACCGGTACCAGGCATCCCTCACCCAGGAGGGAGCAAACACCCATTTTATTCTCCCAGAGAGGTACAGTCAGTGGGACCAGCTACTGTTGTTGTCTATGCTTGGAAGTTTTCTCCATTTGCAGTCTGTCTTTTGCCTGTTCTTGTTGCGTTTTGACAGAAATCTGAAGGAGACGCTGTGTTTGATCAGCCGGCAGAGACAGACAAGTACTGGGCGGATGATAAACAGAGGACATCAGAGGTGCTACAAGCAGACAAGCAGTGGATGGAGGCGAGGCAGAGCGATCAGCATGCAGACAGACAGCGGTTTGATGACAGGCTGCAAGAAAGAACTTTTGGAGAGCCGAGAACGATCGACAGACAAACAGACAGATACTGGACTGAGAGCAGACATCCAGACAGACACATGGACAGACAGTGGACTGTTGACAGACACACACAGCGGCAGATTGACAGAAAGATAGAAAGACAGTGGATGGGCGGCAGGCAGATAGACAGGTCGTGGTCAGAGAACAGGCCGACGGACGTACAGGTGGACAATCAGTGGACTGAGAGCAGACATCCGGGCAGAAAGACGGACAGACAAGTGCACGCGCTTCATTTGGCTCAAAGGCCGCTGCCCCCGTACCCATCAGACAGGACGCCTTCCCCGAAACAGGAAACAGATCCTCTGAAAAGCACAGAGGCAACAGCTCCAGACTGGCATCAGCAGGACACGCAAGGAGACAGACACACGTGTCCCGACACTGGTGGAGGGTTTACAGAAGGATGGAGAAGCAGCGCAGGAGGAGGAGGAGGAGGAGGTCGAGCTGCTTCCTCTGCATCTAAACCTGATCCCCCGCCGCAAAGCAGTAAACCCAACCTGTCCAAGCTGAGGCAGAGACATCGGCTGGAGAGCTCAGACGCTCTCCCAGGTACCTGTCATCCTTGCTAATGTGCTGCTGGTTAGAGAAGAGATTTTAGCTTTGCAGCTTTGCAGTCTTTGCCTTGCTGTGTAAACAAACCTCAAACCTAGGTGACAGCCACTTCACTTTAATTTGCAGGTACAGAAGAGGAAGGAGATACAGAGAGGGATCCTGGAAAGATAGAAAAGAAAGAGCGAGAAAAAAGAAGAGATTCGGAGAGTCAGCCTCCTCCGATTCCAGAAAAGGTGTGTACTTTATAACCATGGTTTGTCCCATGTGTAAGACAACAAAAATCTTTTTGCACAGTATTCACAAGTCCATTTGGCACTGCAAATGATAAGCAAATTTGCAATTGCTAATGTTCTGTGTCCTTGTGTTTTGTTCATGTTTCCTGTCCTGATCTGACAAACAGCCAAAGACATCCTCATATGTGACTTTTCCAAAAGAATCAGCCAATGAGAGGAACTTACCTCCTCCTCCTGTGCCGCCTCCTGTTATCAAGCCAGTATATGGATTACCAGACAGAGCTGCAAGTCAAGGTACCTGCACCGCAAATACATAGAAACCACTATAAGCAATAAGTCAGACATTAGCAATAACATCCTTACATTGATTATGGAAGTTCAGTTTGTTTGGTGTTGATGTGTATATAACTTAAATAACTCATATTCCCCTCATGAAAAACAAGGTTCAGATGCCTGACTGTCTTTGATATTACAGTAACTGGTTTACTTCTGATCTTTTGTTCAAGCTATATTTTTGATTTTGATGATCCCCATCTCTGTATATCAGGAGTAGCTTGTTGCTCAGTCAAAGAACTGTCACTTGTTGTTGTTGCTGTGTGTGTTATTTTTGAGCTAAATTGGTTTGCTAATGGTATCAGGGACATTCAGTCACATGCTATCAAAGGTGCAGCTCAACCTGCAGAAAACTTCAAAAGAATAGTTCAACATTCTGGGAGATATAATGATTTACTTTTTTGCCTAGAATAAATATGAATATACAGCCAGCAGCTGGTTAGCTTAGCTGAGCATAATGACCAGAAGCAAGAGGGAGAAGCTAGTAAGTTGTGTTTTTATGGGGAATCGTGTGCAGGACTAATACTTGGCGGGACCCAGTGACTTCCTGCAGTTGTTGTCACCATGAGGTTGCCAGGAAACCAGTGGAGATCCAGGAAGTTACTGCTCCCAACCAGTCTAATATATAACTCCCCATAAAACCCCAACTTCTGTCTTTGTACAAATTAAAATGTAACATGTTTATTTGTGCACTTCAGAGGTGCTGGTTGGTGGATTTTGTTACATTTGAACAGAGCCAGGCTAGCTGTTTCCCTGTTTCCAGTCTTTGTGCTAAGCTAAGCTAATTGGATGTACTTCATGTTTACAGTAAAGACATGAGAGTGGTATCAATCTTTTCATCCAGCTCTAGGCAAGAAAGCTAATAAGTTCTCCAAATGTAGAAAACTTCCTTTAAACAAAGCATTGCCAACAGTAGTAGCTGTTTTCTTTTGTGTGTATGTGTGTGTGTGTCTGTCAAGCCCATGCAGAGTTACATGACACTAAAAATGGAACAATATGGAACAACTGAACATATACGGCCACCAAACCACTTGTGTGCCCCAAGGTCATTCTCTGAAATACGACTTAGGTCTATGATAATCATCCAACCAAAGGAATTTTTCAAAAATGAAGGCAGTTTTCCCCAAAGTGTAGTTAAATTATACCAGTAAGCACAATAAAACATCAAATGGACTTTGTCTTCAATCTCACTAAAACCACACAACAAGCAGGCAGATCTTCTCAGGGACACCATTACACCTGCTCATTTGTATGGTTAATGTACTTGAACATAAGAAAAATTGCAATTTGGCTGAATTCTACTTCACATAAGGTGTTTCCTTCTAGCTGTTTTTTTTAGGAGACAGTGTATTTGTAATTTTCAGCATGTATGTACACAACAGACCATATTTCCCTATATATTTACTTCTACATTTATATTTGACTTACACATACTAATGCCAAGCATCACAAATATTACGCTGTAACCTCTTTTGAACAATACTCATTACATGTAAACATAGCATATCCTGATTTTTCTGTCATACATGATGTTCAGGTGATGAAGGACTGAGACCTCAGGCACCAGTGAAACCACAGAGAAACAGAAAGGCCATGTCTTGTGACGCAGGTACAATTTCAACTGTGTTTTTTTCTGTGCTACACTATTTACAGTTATCATTAACCTAACAGGTTGTTACACTTTGTATATTTGTGAATGGAAAATGTGTATACATGTTGATCTGTGTGTAAAGCGTCTGTATCTAACTGTTAATTTGTGTTTCCTGTCCTCACTGAACTCAGGCACTGACAGGGAAAGCCCTAATAACGTTGAGAAGCCCCCAAATCGCAAACCCCCTGTGAAAAAACCTAGACTACCCCAAAACAGAAATAAGTCACTGGACTTGTCTGGTACATGTCTCTCTGTTTTTATTTTTGTTTGTGTGTGTGTGTGTGTGCAGCAGATGTTACAGAGTGTGAGTCATGTGGTGATCAGACATTATGTGTTACTGTTGTGGAATATAATTATAAGTTATATATATATATACATATATATGTTATATAAGTTGTATATATGAAAAGACTAAGTTAAAAAGAAATACAATAATAATACAATGGATGCTTATTGTATAAGATAACATGCCATTAATAACTTCCTGGTTTGACGCCTTTACAGTGGACAGTTAATATCTGTAGCTCACAGCTGGTTAGATTCTAATATTGATCAACCATAGTGATATTTTTATTATTTTTTTGGTAATGGTCCTGTTCGACTTTACAGACAGCATCAACTCGGCACCTGGTCACAGTGAGCTGTTGTGATGCCCGAGAAATTCACCTGCCGCTGTCCAGCCGAAGCGTTGTCATGACAACCGTGGAACATTTCATCCGACGAGGAAACAAAGGAAAACATCTGAGGAGGGGCAGAGCCAGAGAGAGAACGTCGAACAGCGCAACACGACAGACATCATAAAGCATCGGCCACTTGCTTCTGTTGAAACACTCACTTTCCTTACTGTCACTTTCCTCCTTCTTCCGCTTCACGATGACTGTGTTTCTGTCTTTGCTTTCCTCTCACGTGAAATCTCGCTGAACTCTTTTTTGTGGCTACAGTATTTTAACAGTATTTGCTACTTTAGAAAACCCAAATGATCATTGTCTTTTGTGTCGGTGGACGGTGGCCTGAGCACTCGAACATTGTGGCTTTGCTAGACAGAAGAGAAAATGTCTTTATTAGAATGTGATTTCTTAAATCTGCAATGCATTTCTGACTGCTGACACAGTTGATTGCCTTGGTTGACACTTGAAAATGAGTTGCTTCTTATCAAATGAAACTTGATGATTTATATCTAGTTTTGCTTTCAGGAACTGAAAGGTAATATATTTTATAGAAAAAATGAATATTATGTATGAGCACCCTCACTGTATGAATAAAACACTAATGGGAAAACAACTGTGACTGTGGCTGTATTCTTACAAATTTTTGTTATCAATCGACCATTTTCTCCATAAAATGTCAGAAACAGAGAAAAATGCCTGGATGGAACATATGACTACTTGTATGTGAAAGGGTTTGCTGGTAGTGACAAACCAACAGAGAATCATCACTGACTGTACAGTTCCCTCCATTTCTATAGAGCTTTGCATCATCTAATGTTTTTACGTTCTTGATTCACTTTGACAGCTCTCCGTGTTGTTTTCAGTCACAGCATGGCACCTGTTTTTGCTGAAAACAGCTCTAAAAACACACTGTACACCACCTGCTCAGCCCCAGTTAGCAGACAGAAGAAAGCAGCTGGCATAGCTGTTGAACATGGTGTAGCATTTGCTAACAAGTCTGATTTATTTTCCTCTAGAGTTAGTAGAGACCAAAACAGAGCTAAAAGAGAGTGAATATCTTACGCTAATGCTATCTGTTGAATGTGTAAGTTGACAGCTACTTGGCTTACAAGTTCATCAGAAATTCAGTGGTGATAATATGTCTTGAGCTTGTTTCCGCTACCCCCAAGTGACCACCGTGTGTTATTACAGTCTCAACATTAACAAAGTTGTAACATGATGCATGTAAAACTGCAAATTCCATGACTTTAATTATTAATAATTAGCAAATCGTCTCTACTTCACTATCATCCTAACCAGTTAAATCATTAATCTGACTCAGTTCATAACTAATAACACTGTGCTTTTACAGTAACATGCATCCAACTGACTGGTGATTGATTTCCATGATCACAGGTGGATGCTAAATTTACTTCCTGACTTCAGAAATGCCCCCTCTGGTTGGCATGGCAACCTCATACATTCACAAGTCAAAGAATGAGAGAAACAGCAGGGGGCGACTGATCCTTACAAATGAGGCAGCCACTGGGCTTTACAGAAACACACACACACAAATGATTTGAGTAGAGCAGCAGTCTTGCAGGTTGTCATTAGCAACTGTGCTGTGACCTTTTTTCTAAAGATGCTGTAATGAGTCAGATACGAGTTAGAATAATGCCATGGAGTGAGGAAATATTCTTTGCAGTTTGCTGAAATGGAGATAAAGAGGTTGTTTTTCCACCAAGTCAGTGATTTTTTTAACGAGCAAACAGCCTGTGGGGAAATGCTAAAGAGGTTTTTCAGATGACTACAACTAATTGCTGTGTTCACTAAATGTTACACATGTATATTTTGCACCAGTTAAGAAATGCATCTCTGCCATAGACCTCTGCTTTCCCAAGATGTTATGGCTGTTTGGAGACAGATGTGGGAGATGCTGTATATATAAACTTAAATTGATGTATTTAATCGTTCAGCCTTCATGTCCTTTTTAATTAATCACAGCAGTTTCCCAGATAGAAAATGATTTAATACCCCATCCCGCATCCACTCTTACTCCAGTCACTCTGGGCTAAGAATCTCCTGAAGCAATTTAACATTTCAAACTCTGATTTATGGTAAGATTAGAGGCAGCATATTGGCAGTCTTTGCAACAATGACTTCATAACAGCACAGTGAAATATAACCCTGGTGTTGGGTTTGAACTTTTACTCCCACTCCACCTTGAATGTAATGTGGAATCCATGGTGGTGAGTCCTCTCATGTAATAATATTTCCCTAAAATTAATGTGCCCACTGATATTGATGAATTGCAAAAAGAGCAGCTGCAGACACTGTTGATTTGAGACTTCAAATTCACAGATTTTTATCCAAACTGTCCAAGACCGCAGAAACAGAGAACATTTTTTATTCATATTTTAAAATAATTCTAATTCTTTAAAAAAAAAACATTTTTCATGCAAGATTTTAGCTCTTTTTCTGCATAATCAGGGGCTTCATGTTATATTGTTTAATTCATTCATACTGGGTTGTGCCCCAATACAAAGATTGGGGCACTGTTTGCTGCCCAGAAATCTGTGCCTTGCTCAGGGACACCTCAATAAATCTTCTTAAAGGAACATGCCCAGATTTCTTCAAGTGATTTAATGCAGCCTCATCCATCATTATTTTTTAACAAAACACTATTTTCCACTCCCTAGTGACACAAAGTGCTGAGGTTATACTGTCAGTTCAAGTAGTGAGGATGTTACGTCTTTCTGCAACCTGAAATCCGGAAATACACATACAGTGAGTTTCATTCTGCTGTTACGTTGGCCATGCTGTGCCATATTTCTTTACAGCTGATGTGAAGACACATCACATCACGCAGGAAGCACCCGAACACATCCTACTCTTCTCATCATTCTTCTGCTGTTACCAAGCAACATGATCACATAAAGGCCGAGGGAAGAGAGGAGCCAGAGAGAGAACATGTGTGGGTAGAGGAGAAAGATGCATGAAAATAAAAGGACGCAGGCAGTCCAAAGAAGTGTGCATGACTATGCTCACACAATACCCCCCCACCCCCCACCCCTACCCCACCTCCAAAAAAAATCCAAATCCAAATCCTCTTCCTTCCGGGTTGACGGAGGATCCACTGAGTGTGAGAAGAGGCCTTTGTGACTTGTGAGACCGGGTTCAGTTGATATTTTAAAACACAGAATAAAACAAGGTCAACTTATTTAATCAATAAATCTACTAAAATTGCCTGTTAAAACTATTTTATCCTGAATGAGGTTGTTTAACGTGGTCCTCCATGCTGTCAGAGCATGAACAAGCTGTGAAAGTCTATTTGGATGTGGCTCCTCACAGCAGGCCTGCTGCATGATATTCGTACCACAGCAGTTACATGGGAAATGACTCATGAAAGCAGACAATGATAAGATGCAGTGTAATTTAATGTAATTACAACCATGTCTAGAAAAGGTCATAAGTGAGCTGTTCGGCTTCGTTGTCATGGGAACTGTCTCCCTAATGGGTGACAGGGTCCGCTGCCTTTAGAGTCACCTTATGGCCTGGCAGCCTGTTTGTTAGACAGAGTGGCTCAAACAGCATCAGTCACAGGTTTGTGACAGCTAATCAACATGTACAGCTAATCAGGATTATGTAGGCTAACTATATTATGTAATTACTGCTAGAGGGTGGTGTATCCTTCATGTATTTGAATAATCTATTGTTTCTACATTTTAATAATTACAGTATGAGTTAGTGATTATGAGATTATATGTATACTTTTTAAAATATAGAAGATCACGTGCCAGGAAAACCATAAACAACATAAACAAAAAACAATAATGCAATAATGATAAATAAATTGCAACACTGGACTTTGTGTAAAATATAAATGTTAAATAAATAACCTGAAAGTACTTCCATAAGTATCTTTAAACAAAACTAAAACTGCAGCCATGATAGCAGCTACACAAGCCTGCACTTTGGCATGGCTGTATATTAAATGCTAATCTGACCATGCTAATGCGCTCACAGTGACAATGCTAACATGCTTAAGTGGTACAATGTTTCTCATGTTCACCATCTTAGGTTACTGTATGAGGAAGCTAATATGTGCTATTTAGCACTAAACACAAACTGCTGCTGAGGCTGATGGAGACTTTTGCACGAATTTGGTCATAACCAAAGTGTCAGATAATTTCAGGATGAAAAGTAAGGGAAATCATCATGTTCCCTGTGACTGGAACATGAATGTTTTCACAGCAATCATTCAAATAGCTGTAAAATTGAGATATTTCAGACTAATCGCCATCCACAGAACCATGCAACTAGCATGGCTAAAAATGACCTTTGCTTGTGCAGTATTCTTCCCGACAAAATGCAAATATCATGTAGTTTGTACTGACCACAGTTTAAAACAGAACCTGAGAAACATTTCCTTTAGAAAATGCCTGTGATTACTGTGCAAATTGCTGTTAACTGGCAGGATTTTTTAGATGAATTTATAATCATATGAAAATGTATTTATCTTAATTATAAAGTAGATGCAATTAGAGTGAATGGGAGCTTGAGAACACTTCAGCATTCGACTTGAATGCATTATGGTATTTAACTTATAAACTGCACGTGATCATAATGGACTTGAGTTCATAAGCGTGCAATAGTGATTTTACTGACAAATGTACATTTTTGGTTGAGTTTGTGGTGTATACAGGTGCTAACTAATAAACATAAACCACATGTCATCAAAATGAGCTTATTTAAGTTGATCAGCATATAATAAATGACCATTTGGAAATATCACTTAAGTCTGTAATATATACAGTGGTTGAAATATACAGAAATACAATGGATGTCTACGAGATCATTTATTAAGTGTAACAGTGACTAATAAGAAAAGTCACAAAAAGTCCCGTCTACAAAGATTTGCACACAAGTTTGATATTTGAATAATCTATTGATAGATCTAAAGAAACAATAAATTTGACTGTAAACACAGAAAAATGGACCTACTTTGTTACAGTAAAACATCATAATCCTGCAAGAGGATGAGGAAGAAGAATCACAGCAACTACTATATGCGAGAAAAGGAGGTGGGGTACAGAGGGGGAATGAATTAACAGATTTAGTGTCATCTCTCAGTCTGGGAGAGGAGCCAAAGCATCGACCACCTTAATCCGTTCATCCCTCTCTTCCTCCTCCTCATCCTCCCTAACCTCTGTCTCTCTGTCTGCTGCCACCCCCTGATTTCTATCTCTGTTCATCTGTGTTTTCTAAGATTAAAGTCGTCTAATTCTTTATGTTTGTTTGTATGTGCCAGTGTTGATGTGGGTTTGTGTACTTTAAGCCGTCTGTCTAAATTCGGAGCCTCCAGCAACAGGTCTAACATTACTGCTGCTGTACATGAATTATGCAAAAAGATGGCTGAGGACGATGATGATTTATCTGTAACTTTGTGTGATTTGTTATCAAATGAAGCATCTCTTATTAATGTGTATTTACTAAACATGCTGTGTGTGAATTTTTCATCAATATAATGCAAAATAACTGCTATACAGTTGGGTGGCATATGGATGAACATCAGTAAAAACGTCAGTAACAGTTACACATTATAGCCTGTTTCATGGCAAACCGCCCTAAAGGATTACAATTTAACACCTAAATGTCAAAGTTTAGCTCCACCACCACCATAAATGGGATGACATGATCATGATGAATGCGTCCACTGATCTGAGGTGAAGGTAGACAGTTGAGGCTGGGATGGGTGAGGTAATAGCAGGGGTACTGACAGCTTATGTCTACATTACAGACGGTTTATGAAGGCATGGGTATCTGTTAATCTGACACTAGTTTCAGGGAGAGAATCAGCGCTAATCCCATGACTAGCCTGATAAGTCCACTCACAATGAGACCCTACATGTGGACAACATGAGTAAACACACAAACAACACGGTTGTGAGTAAGATGGTCTGGGATGAAAATCAATAAAAGACAGTAAATAGCTTGGGACGTATGCAAAGTGTAATCTTGTGGCTACACAAACTCAAAGTCAGCCTTTAAGGGGCAATTTGAAGATTAACAGTTGAAGTGATGGATTAGTTGCTTGTTACAAAAACACTGAGATTAGAGGCAGTCAAGAGAAGGGGGAGCAACAAAGTTGAAATGATAAACAATGTTCCACCAAGGCAGAGTGAATATAGAATAATGGCTTTTGCTAAAGAGATAAAGAGAATAAAACAGTATGTGTCTAAATGTGTTTGATCATAACAAACACTTCACAGCATGCTACATTTGTTTTCTGTTTAAATTATATTCAAATTCAATCAGACGGGAGAGAAATCACATCGTGTGAGACATCCTGCTGGTATTACTATTAGTAATGTTTCTAAATTATAGTGGGTAGAAAAAATAATGCAAGTGCAAACGCCTCAAAAGACTTTAAAGGAATAGTTCAACATTTTAGGGAAATATACTTTTATATATACTTACTCACTTTTTTGCTGGGAATCAGTCTCACTCTCTTATCAGGCCATTAAATATGAACCTGCAGCCAGGAGACAGTTAGATTATCTTAACATAAAGACTCGAAACAGCTAGCATGGTTCTGAGCAAAGGAAAAAAAAACAGCAACTCTAAAGCTCACTTCATTTTTGATAAAACATTTATATTTATTTATTTATTTTTTAATCTGGACACAGCCAGGCTAGCTGTTTCCATTCTTCCAGTCTTTGTTAATCTGAGATAACTGACTCCAGGCTGTAACATTAGCTTTTATATTTGTTGTACAGATATGAGAGTGGTATCAATCATCTAAAGCTCAGCAAGACAGCAAATAAGTTTATTTCCCAGTGTGTCAAACTATACTTAATTATAGATTATTAGAATTACAAACATTGCTAAAAAAAAAGATGAGTGATAATAGGCTGAATGCTAATCAGCAGCACCTTTGTTAGCTATGAAAGCATGGAGCTAACAGGAAATCAGGGTAAAGAAACAGAAAGAAATTGAGGACCACATGCAACAGAAAAATGTGCTCTTTGTGTAACTGTGTTGAACTGCATGATTTTTTTCTATATCCCACTACCCAAATTTTCAGTATTTTCATTTATGGTTGGTTATTTGTGACTAATCTCACTGATCCAGGGTCAGACAGGTTAAACCAAACCACCAAAACATATTTTGTCTTAGGCCTGATTACATGAGGCCGTCATATTGTATCGTTTTTCACCTCTGTGTCACTTCATCTTGTGTGTGTGTGTAGAGAGTGAAGGAGACAGATCCTCCGAGCAAGGGAGGGAGGCAGGGAGGGGGCCCCTTGTGAGGTGAGACGTGTAAGCCTGTTGCTTGTAGCAGAGTTAGTCAGGATTAGGAGGTATGGCATGTGATGTTGTTAGTGGGACCCAAGCACTCCCACCATCTGCTCAAACAGTGCAGGCTCATCCCATCTCTGCCAGCCCATCCTCTGTCCTGTCTCCCATAGTCTCTTTTGCTCTTCTTCCACAAACCACCTTATCCTCTCCGCAACACTCATCTCTGCTTGTAACTGGGCTATGTCCTGAGTTTCTCCAACTTAAGCAGCTCCTGTTTCATGATCCCACTTGGCCTTTAGAGCCTCTCAGAGGATAAAAGCTGGAGGATATGAAACCGCGTTAACAGGGCGACTGCGAGGTCAGCTTCCCATTGAGGGCGTTTTGGGAACTGATTAGGGAAATGCTCAAGTTTAAAGGGTCAGTTCACCCATATCACCAAAACATATTTTCTCTCTTCTCTCTAATAGTGTCTGCTGAGTGTCCTAATTTTAAAAAGAAATACTTCAATGATTTGTGAATATGCTTATTAGCCTTTTGTTAGAGCTTATGGAGAAAATCACATACCTTGAAGTCTATATACTAAAGTATGAGGGTTACAGCTGAGCAGCTGGTAGCTTACAGCATACAGACTGAAAATGGGTGAAAAGCTAGCTTTGCTCTGGCAACATAAAAAGGTTAAATAAAAATAAATTATTCTAATTTAGAGGTGCTGGTAAATAGATTTTTTTAACCTTTGGAAAGGGCCTAGTTGGCACTTTCTCCTGTTTCCAGTTTTAAACTAAACTAAGTCATTCTTCACTTTAGCTTTGATACCACTCTTTGTTTGCTCAATATTAAGATAAAGTAAAGCTAGCAGTCAGTCAGTTTTTTTTCATAAATGCTAAACAGGAAATAGCCTCACTCCACCCAAAGACTGCAAAAATAAAAGCTTCATTTTAAAACCTACACATTATATCTTGTTTCTTTTAATCAATACAAAACTTCATGTAAAACAGTCACCCTGTGATATCATGGGGGCAAAGGGTATCATTTCTTTCTTTCTTTTATCTCTAAGTTTTCTCCACTGCTTAAATAGGTTTCTTGCTTATATAGTGGTGGTGATGGTCATTCACAAGAGCCTGAACTTGTTATACTTATAATACAAGAGGTTAGACGGTACTTTTGTTGCACCACTCTTCTTTCTTCTTCCTGACGCCATGGGTGAGCTGCTATTGGAAAGTGATAAGACAGGCTGGCCAGCTTAATATTAGCATACAATTTCCAATAGAAGGAACAATGAGAACTAGAGGCAAAAATATGAGGTCAAGTATCCACTAATTAGAGATAAACTCTAGCTAAAAATACTGGGTCCCAAAATGCACGACTAAAGTGTCTTTACGTTAGGTTTATATAACTCTGGCCTGAGCCAGTGGGAGTACCATTCTGTCATTCCCCTGTTCACTAACTAACTTCTATTCATTTGTTTGTACTAAGCAAAGACTTAAGCAAAATGATACACCGTGGTTTTATGGAGGCTATGAATCAGGACTACTTGGCAAGGCAGGATTTGCTGAGTCTCCACTGCATGGGGACAGGACTCTAAGAGTGAAGGAAGAAGTCCATTTCCAAATGTCAAAATAATTAAAAAGTTCCCAGCCACAAACACTACCTAAAAGGCCCTAAATGTTTGTATTTATTGGCGCACAGGAAATTCAAAGTAAATGGGTTGTAAATTGTTCAAGTGTAATTTAAATATACGTAGCAGGAAATATAAAATATGCAATCAGAAT
Source organism: Lates japonicus (assembly GCA_033238685.1). Classification (NCBI taxonomy): domain Eukaryota; kingdom Metazoa; phylum Chordata; class Actinopteri; family Centropomidae; genus Lates; species Lates japonicus. Next base: position 6,274,101 of record BRZM01000079.1, on the reverse strand, counting down.
ATAAAACTTACCTACAGCATCTATTACTACCTATCCCTTACGAGTAATCACAGTGTTGGACATTAAAGGGCTAATTACTTAAATATACCTCTGGAAATAGTTTTGCAGAAGAACAGTCTCAGGCTGTATAAGTTTAATAAGTCCTACCTGAATAAGGAGGAGGCTGCAGGACACATGTATAGCCATACATGCAGGCGTGTATTGTGCTCTGGCATGAAGTATGAGGTAGTTCTCTGTCTCTCTCCTCTCTGCCATCTCACCTCATGGAGGCCCTGTTGGTTTAGCCATAAGCTTCTCCGGAAACACAAATGATGGGCAGATAAAGAGGTTAAAATAGAGAAAGAGAGGAAGAGAAACTGAAAGAAGAGACTAGAAAGAGACTTCTTTTAATATGGAACATTGTTCTAGACAAGGCTTGTCATATTTACTTACTGTATCCTCTCAACATGTACTCCTGGCCCAATAAAGATCCTAATTCTTGCTGGAACTGTGGAGAAAATGGAATAAAATATGAAACTCAGGTTTCAGGAGCCTTGTGCTATTTCCATGATCCAGCATGTCTGCTTGTCAGAAAGGCTCGGTTTACTGTCCAAATCAGACTTGTGGAGGGTACCATTAACTCACTGACTCTTTAACGAGACACTACTAAGACACAGAGAGACTCCTGGATTAACAAGTTTAGCTTTTATGAGCATTGAGCCACAGGCATTTCTGCTCGTGGATTTTAATATCGAGAAAATGAACCTAGAATGAATCTGTAAGCTTTTGAGTCTAACTGTGAGAGATAGGGCAGTGTGGAGGACACTAAAGAATTTGTGAGAACAAAAATAAAATGCTTTAATCTTTAAGAGAAAATTTGTGTCTTTGCTTATGTACAGTGTTGGGGTTTATTAGCCAGAAAAGTTTAAACAAATAGCAAGTTATTGAGACTGCTGTTTGGTGGATTTTTATGTGCGCCTAGGTTCATTGAGTGCCAGCTGGGTTTATTAGATAAATTGAAATTTTGTTTTGGGAATGAGTACCCTTGAAGCAATGAAGGATGATGGCCTTTACGAAGGAACTTGATTTATTATTGAATTTTGTCGTTTAAGGAGCCTGTGCCGCAGATTCAGCTTTGAGACATTTATTATTTAATTTGGTAATGAGCCTATGGTGCATAACTATAAACATATCGTGTAAATGCCACAAATGAATGTATAGCAAAAGCAGAGGTAATTGCTCTAGCTCTGGGATGGTATATAAATAATTAGGACACAGCTGCTTCCTTTATAGAGCCTCGATTCGTGTTGGAAGAGATTCATAGAAGAAGTTCTGAAATGTCTGCACCTAGTTTTACCTAGGAGCAATGCTGTGCTCTGTTTTTGCTTCAACTAAGCCACAAACAATCTGTCTACTCTAGCCATTTATAATCTCACCAGTTACCACATTTATAATGTGTTGAACTGAAGCTGTTCCTCCTGCATTACATCCCTCCTTATGAACAGGCTGGAGTCTAGAAAGCGGAGTGTCCACTATGAGGCAGCATAGAGTCTACAGTCCAACTGTGACTACCACAGCTGTCGTCAAGACTATGCTAAACCCAGAGATGAGTGACGAAGCCATTCTTTTGAGGCAAACTGAATCTCAGCTCACATCACGACTTTGTGCAGAAGAGTGTAAAACAGCACAGGTGAGAGAGGAGAGAGGAAGGTTACAGAGAGAAATAGAGGCCTGAAAACAAGAATAGAGAGAAACTTAAACAAAGAGGGAGAGATGACATAGAGAGAGATAAAAAAGATAAAAATAGGGAGAGAGGTGACAGATACTGCCAGAGAGTGTCAACATGCCTGTGAAACCAAGGAGAGAGGGATATGGAGAGAGAGGAGAGAGAGAGAGAGAGGAGGGATTGCAAACAGGATTTGCAGAGGGAAAGCAGCAAAGGGCAGTGGTACTCCAGTGACAGAGTGCTATATACACTACATGCGCACACACTCTCTGTTCTCTGTGTCTCTTTCCCAACGGCTAGCCAACCAGTCAGTCGATTATTTTGTGTATGTGTGTGTGTTTGGTGGGGGATGCTGAAAAGAGCCCGAATTCATCCTTCTCTATGATCACGGTAAGATCATTCTATTCTCTTGATCACATCTCCTGCCAGCCTTTATCTCAGTCACCAGTTTTCATTCTACTTTTCCTTGTATGAGATATGTGTGTACATGCTACTATTGGCTGGCTGACTTTGGTCTGAGTTGTGACTGAGGCCTGAGCCCTGTCACTGCTCTGTTTTCTTTTATAATCCATTTTGAACTACAGGGGCAAAACTAATGAGCTGTGCACCAGAGGTACCTAGGCCAAAGGTGGATTTTAATTAGATGCTCATTTTGTACACAATTATTATATCTGAAGGCCTGTAATTAGTGTTGTTGAGGAGATAGCTTTGCCTTCTACAGCTTCTTTGATGTGAAGCATTACTGTAGCATATTGAAAATACTGAATTTTCATTGATATTCCGTTAGATACTTTGTTCAGCTGTGTTTATTAATTTAACTTTTGTTAGATTTATGTTCATTCATGTCACTTTGAAAGAAGAATATACTAAAGTACACAACTTTGGTTTATTTCTGTACGTAAATAAAAGTTTTTGGTTTTGAATCTGAGTAGATAAGATCAAAAAGGATGTTCTAACATTTTGATAGGTACATTTGAGGTCACATCAGCTCTAACTAAAGTGATTTTTTTCACCTCTAGGGCTGTTTAGAATGCGGTTTTACCTATCATTTTTAGGAAAGTTCTCGGACAAAGGCCTGAACCTGCTGATAATTGGATTTGGTTCTGAGACTTGTGACCTTTCTGTCAAAATGATTAAGCCTTTGAATTTAAACAGAACATTATGTCTAGTAGGTAGATCTTCTAAAATATTACGTTATATCCCATTGTGTGTGATTACATTTAGGACAATAACAACTTTTGAAGAATTTCTGCATAAAGATGAGTTTAAACACTTAGCAGAAGATGAGACTCATCATTTATAATTTGACAAACAAACATCGGACTGTATTTTTCTGTTTACAGAAAAACTATCCATTCCCCTCTGAGCGATGAGGATCTAGTTCATGGTGCTAAAAGAGACAATATGAGGTTCATAATCTTGGTCACTGGAGAAGTACAGACATAGTCGGCAACAAATGGTAGCCCAAGTCTAGTGTTAAGGTTTGCTGGTACATGGTCCTATTTGTCCGTACTGATTACTATATAAGCAAACATGTACGGTATGGAGTGCAGGCTTTATAGACTCCATATATACGTGATAAGATGGGTGGTAGGGGGGATGTACTGCAGATTAGTGACTTAAGATATCACACAAACATAATTTTGCCACATAGATTCTCACAGTTAGTCCGATCTTGAGGTTGAAATAAAACAGAGCAACTTATTGTCATATTTATGGTTAAATCCTCTTCTTTGTGCAAACTATGGCATCACAGCAAAAAGACTTGATATGTATATATCACAAAATGAAAATGTTGAACAGCGAATTTGTAAAGATTTTTATATATTAAATCTTGGTACATAGGGCACAGCAAATGTCATGAGAAATATTCAGAATAAAATATGGGTTACATTTTAGATTTCGTAAAGGGCTTATAAACTGCAGCCAGTGGTTTATTAATGATAGATAAAAGACGTATTAATGCTTCAGAGACTAACTAGGGAAACCATTAATGAGGAATAAATTTATATGGCTACATTGTGAAATTCTTCTCTTTACTTTTGGACCAATCTGGAAATGGCTCTGTCCTTTTGCCTACCTTTTGATCTCTAGAATGGCTTTTTAAATTGACATGTTATATTAACGCAAGTTCATGTCAATATGTTGTTTAGAAATGGTTTTTGGTGCTGGAATATTTTTTTAGCTAAAAGGATAAAGCAAAATGCCGCGCTGAGAAGGACTTTGGCAACCCAGAATCGGCATGATCATAACTGATCTATAAAATATTACTGAATGATTAAGGAGGAACCCACTGATTAAATATTCTAAAAGTCTGTTCACAGGTCTTGGTCTATACTGCCTTAAGTGAGGTTCCTTTGAGTCTGTGTCAAAGGCTGTAGAATACCACAATCTTGGTGTGTAGATGTTTAGAAAGAAGAGAGCTCAGCAGACCTCTGTAGGCCTCTCCTCATCTCTACTAGCTTGTAAATCAATGCTATATTATTGATACTAGTACAAGACAACGAATCAAAAAGAAAAAAGAAAAGAGGTGTCGTAATGTACAACAGGATAATGCGGCCCCAGTTTCTGACAAGAAGAAGATATGTTGAATAAAAAAGATGAACTTGGTTCTACGTAATCGATTTTATACTGTATTTACTTACTTACTATAAAACTAAAAGAATTGTAGCTGAATTATACAAATAGTGGATAATTTTCATAATAAATAATAAAACTATGGAGTTGCACAGGAAGTTTATATAAATGAAAAAATAAATTACAAAGTGGTACCCAAAACTGTTTTATGAAAGTCTTTGAGTAGATTTATACCTGACAAACTTGTAACACCATTCCTCTTGTCTCTGTATCCTACACCTTTCCTCTCTCTTTCATCCTTTCCTCTCAGGACAAGAGAAACAAAGATATGACACGGGCGATGTACAGCCTCGCTAAAGAGTGAAACCCACCAGCCAGTTCATCTCCCACATCACCTACTGCTGCCAGTTCCATGAGCTGCACTTGAGGCAGTGGATGGACTCTCCAACAACCTGATATTATCGAAATACCCTGTCGGCTCCAGCGCAGCAGTGCCACCATGTCCTCCTTCCCTCCCATGCCCTCTCTCCCCAGCCTCTGGGCCAGGAGTACCTGAACGACTTTGACTCCCAAGCTCTGAGGTGAACTGACACCTCCACCCCTCCTCCCTGTGCATATCCCAAATCTGGCCACCCCCACGACCCCTCCAGCTCTCCATACACCAGTCACCCTCCGCAGGACTCCAGCTTGAGCTCCAGCCTCATAACTCCTCGCTGATGCCCAGTGACGCCCCACCCACCTCCTGGCCTCTCCCTTTCCTCTCTATCCTCCCCCATCTCCTTCCTACTCCATCTCCTGGGCCAGCCTCACCCGGCATCAGCCTGGCCTCAGGGAACGTGAGGCAGCCCAGCCTACAGTGTGGCCCTATAGGCCCCCAGCCTACTGGGAGGACTTGATCTGGCTGGCAGCGCTGCAGCAGCAGTTTGGAGGGGAGGTGACAGGGCCCGCCACTCTGCTGGGAGCCTTGGGAGGGGTGCCAGAGAGAGGGGACCGAGAGAGGGCCAGGTAAATGGCTCTCTGGGCTGTGGAGATGCTGTGGAGGCTCTGCTGAACTCAGCTGCTGCAGCTGTCAGCTCAGGCTCTGGTCTCTGTATAAGACTATGATTTTGTTTCTCTCTCTGCATGTAGCCGAGAGAAAGAGGGACTTTTCTCTTCCCTCTGGGCTGCCTCTTTCCATCATCTCTGTGCCCTGTCTCTCTCTAGCTCCCAGGTCTTTCCCTAGGAGCTCCGAAAGAAAGAACCTGGGAGACTCCAGCAGCGACAGCGGCGGCGACATCTCCTGTACCATGTGGACGGATATAAAAGCACGCCCGCCTGCCTTCCTCCTCGCTGCCTCTCCTCACTCCCCAACGCCCGCCCCCGCCTCGGCCCCTCCGTGAGGCCTCAGCCCTGTGGGCCGCCCATCACCACCAGCATCACCATCATCAGCACCACCCGCATCTTCACCCCATGCACGGCACCCACTACCACTGGCCATCACCACCCATGTTAATCATTAGGTAAAGGAGCAGCTTCATGCATACCAACCAGACGATGAGAGGGTCATAGTGATAATGATACTCAAAAGGAGGCGTTTAATCAGTCACAAACCATGGACACAGTAGGAGGTAAGGACTTTTGAGTGAGATAAATAGAGGCAAGGTGCAGTAATTAGAGAGCTGGTTTAAAGGAGAGGGATCATGAGTGAAGGATTATTAGGATTGTGGACATTAGAACATGGGTTATTAATGTCTGTGTCTATCTGAGTATCACTTTAAGGATTGCCTTCACGTGGTGGCTTGGAAGAAATCACCCTGTGAGGCACTAGGTCTTGATTGCCCAGAAACATATTCTTATGGTAAATACTTTTAAAGTATGAAAATTATGCTATAAGTGTAAATTAACTTATAATATATGATTTAGTAGCACTGTAATGCAGATGAAGGTATATAAAGACATTTTAAATGTCTCTCTTTTAATATGTACTATATGTCAATAAATAAAACTTCTATTTTACATTTACATAAGCCAATTTCAATCTTTAAAACCAATTAAATGAATAATTATTTTAAAATGATCACTTTAAATGACTAACTCTGATTGGAAGGAAAACCAGGCTGTTACTAATGAAACTCAGGTGTTTGAAATGTTCAGCTTCTGACAATTTCACAGGTAAATAAACTTATAATCTGTGTCTCCATGATCAAGATGTCTGGGTGGATCTCTATGTATACAGTGTGAGCTTATGATAACATCTGCTATTATTGCTGTGTGTAATCCTGATAACTGTCACCCACGAAGTCAGATTATATGACAGATTATGGACATGTAGCCGAAATGTGCCTCTGACACACACACACACACATACACACACACACACAGTATGATAAATAGCTGTCCACCAGTCTTAATGTAGAGAGATTTGAATCTGACTCCCACTTACACTCCCAAACTACACGCCAATCATTTCTGCATGGGGTTCGAGCCAAGAATTAATACTGAGGAGCAGTATATCTTTTACGCGGTCTCCTCCATCTGTCCAGTGTGGGGAACGAGCGCTCTGATGAGCAGCTGGGTGAGCCCACAGTGCGCGAGTCAACCGATAACGCGGGAGTGGCGGCATGAGGTGGGTGCGCTGAAGCAGAAGCGGCCAGACACTAAAGAACTGCCAAGCAGCCTAGTCCTGTTGCCATGTTGCTTTTGCAGCACCGCCACGTTTGGAGTCAGAGAAGGCTGTGGCTGATGCACAGGCATATGTTATACAGCACACCCACATACACGTTTATGTTATGACCCTGAATGAAAAGCTTCAGTATATGCCCATACAGGCCTTATCTGACCCTCTAGATTATTCTCACGAAATATATTATCATATATTTTGACACTTAAAAGTCTTAAAGGAGGTGATGAGGTGCAAAAATTCACTGTCTGACAATCTGACAGCCCCAAATTCTAAACTGATATCCCTAGACATAATATTCCATGAAAAATAAGTCAGCATCTTTATGTGTGTCTCTAGCAGAGCACAGAGGAAATGCTACATCTTCCTTCCTCTCATTAGCTGAACAGCGCAGTGGAGCTTGACCCGAGTGCTTGAGGGAGAGGGATTTCACAAGGTTCGCCATGAAGCTCCCGGCATAAACCATGGCATCAGCCGCCTCACCGACCCGCACCAGTAACCCACCTCCTCTGTGACTACTCTGAGTCCATCGCCATGTGTGGGACAAGCCCAAGATGGGATAACTAGCATGAGAATCAGACAAAAGACAATGCACGTGTGCTGTGTGTATGTGTGTCCAAAGGTAAAAAAGTGGGAAAGGAAAGAGAGAGGTCAGTGAGGCAGTGCCCGGAAGGCTACAACCAAAACCATAGGGAATTTCAGGCCTGCTGCTCTGACCCAGCTTGTACCATTGGTGGTTCAGCAGCTGCACAAAACCGCTGTTGAGAGCCTTTGACATTGTGCAAATATGGACACAAATAAATCATGAAACAAATGAAAAGTACTGAAAAATTCCATCAACAGTCCCCCTGACACTGTTGAGATATCTATGTAGCATTATAGCTGCAAATAGAATGCTGGAGGCCGAGGCCCAAATTGTAGCTCAAAGTTTTTACAATAAGCCGCTGTGCTGTAAGAGGCCCGAGAAAAGGAAATGGATGAGTATATTGATAGGCATCCAATGCATGCAGTTAAGAATGCATAGCACATTTCATGCTGCTCTACCAAAGGTGTTGAACACTGGAGACTTGCTATTTTGTAAGATAAGAATCATAGATTAAAGAATGTACAAGGATACCTTTCATGGAATCTTTCCCAGGATTAAAGTAATGTTTTGTGTTTTCTGCAAAGAAATCTACTCTAAGAAGCTGGAAATTACAGACTCTCTCAGTCATTACCACACAGAGAGGATTTCCATGTTTGGTTCTCAAATGTATGCTGTGTTTTTTTTTTGCTACAAAGAATTGAGCTGGTAGTTTGCTTGGCTAAGCACTGCATATGGTGAAAAGAGATAAATATACCCAATGAAAGGGCCAAAAAAAGAGTGGCATGATTTGTGGATGTACCAGTTCTGACTGAGAGGGCCATTTTGGGTGATTGAACACCCACAGGGACAATCACCATTAATGCAATATGTGGGCACCACAGAGCTGGGTCAGGACTCCGTACTGTGGGGCTACCCGATGCAATACACAGAAAAATTAACGGTGTAGGGATTAAAATAAATAAAATGCAAATATCTCATGGAGACACGCTCTTAACTGTCCCATGAAATCACAAGCAGGTTCAAGTAGTATTAGAGCTATTTATTTTGTTTGGGTGTGTAGGTTAAATATTAAAATTGTCTTTACTATTCACTTATTTATTCAGTATTTATTGTTTATTTCATGTACTGATCTCTAATTATTTTACCGGGTTTTATCCTACTAGCGGTATTTTACTTTCCTACAGTTTATTATTCGATCCAACTGTGGATTAGAATTAACATTATTACAAAAATGATGGCCTACTATCATGGCTCTCGCCCTGTTGTAGTGGTTCTGCTATGCAGCTAAGGAAATAAACAAAGCATCGGACAAACCCACGGTTGCACTGTGTGTGTCTTGTGCACCTTTCATACAGGTTTTAACCCTAATCTCCTCCATTCACCTCCATCTGAGCATTCCCACCTTGGGTCTCCGCAGGGCCTTTCTCTCAGCCCCCATCCCTGCTCCAGCCTCCCCTTTATCTCGTCCTCTATAGTGAGGCAGTGACCCTGGCTGCTGCACTGTTTGGGATGACCTCATCTTCAGCTCTACCTCTCTCTCTGTGTCTCTCGCTCTCACTCTAGCCTGTATAATAGGAGCAGGATTAGGGCTATAATAGCGCCCTGGCTGCTCACTGCCGGAGCCTATTGTGGCTTTGTGTGGGAGGGACGCACCAGCTCTCATGGCCACACTCACATTCTCACAGAAAACATGTCCACATACACTCCTTGGATCGGGGACTAGAAATGACTTGATTTAATAAAATGGAAATGAGTGAGTCAAAGAAAAGGTCATGTGTATCTTTGTGATCGCACAAGAAAAAAGAGGTGAGAGACTGATACACTTGGTAGCCAGGCTGGTAGGTTGTCACACCCCGTTTCCACCGAAGGAAAACCCAAATGACACATTTAAACATATATCCCCCAGGGACACACGCTCACACTAACAAAGCCACTAATTTGGAGAAGACTTGTGTTATACTGCCCCCTAGCGGCCGGTCTCCATATCGCCGCCATCTTTCCAGGGGTCAATGAGAGCTTCGTGACACTGAGCATCTCTCTACAGTACTGCTCCCTGCCTCCTGTCTGCATCACCGCTCCACTTTGGTTACTGAGCTGCATGCACCTGCTGCAAACACTTACAGAGCGTGAGTCCTCGGGGTGGCCAGCTCCATCCCTCCTCTGCAGAAAATCCACACCTGGAGAGCAAGTCAGTGCGTGACAGTCAAGTCTGTGGAGCAGTGATGAATGACGGTGCTGACTGCAGAGCTGGACCTGGGCCCTAACCTGAGGAGACAGAGAGATAGTAGACAGATATAGGAAGAGACATAAATTCAGGGAGAGAGAGAGCAGGAGAGCGAGAGCGAGAGAGAGAGAGAGGCAAAGAGCGCGCGAGGGAGGGAAAAGAGAGAGTGAGAGGGAGAGGAAGGGAGAGAGAGAGAGTGAGAGTCAACGTGCTTACTTTGTAGTTGCCGAGAGCCGCGTGACAGGTGAGAGATCATACTGGGCTACTTTGGGCTGGGGTTCGTAAAGAGAGAGGGGTGGGGTGTGAGGCGTGAGGAGGAGGAGGAGGGGAGTGTTGTGTGTCTTTTGGAGTCTTTATACCCGATGGCTTAATTTCAGTTTGCAGATGCCGACAGATGTGCCCGAAGACAGGCTCAACAACGAGGAGAAGGCGACCACGGTAGGCTGCACGGGGCTGCACGGAGGTCTGGGCAAACAGCTCCAATATGTAGAATGTTATTAGCCAGTCGGGGTTTAATGGGGCAAAGTGGTGGAGTGTGATAATGTTTGATATTTAAATTGTCAGCTTAATGGAGGGGTTCATTGAACTGCCAGTGAACCAGTTTTCCTCTATGTGTGTGTGTGTGTATGCGCGCGCGCGTGTAGCTACGTGTGTGTTTTATGTAGGTGGTGGTGCAGCGAGGGGGTGTCCTGCATTACAAAATAGTAGCAGACTTAAAGCCAGTTTCCAGTTTGAACCATTGGGCCTAAATGTAACTTTTGTGAGATTATTTTGCGTCTTGAGCAGCAACGATGGCAGAGACTGTGTGTAATATTAAAGGTGTCAAACCTGCGCAGAATTATCACCTGAGCTCATATGAAGATATTTTGCTTCTTTCAAGCTCATTGCCACTGAAAATGTGCATTCAAACAAAGTGGAAACATTTAGTAGTTGAAAAAGCCAGACATTTCCCCCAGGAGCTGGTAGAGACCCAAAACAGAGTGAATATTTGACTTACATTCGTCAGGTGGAAGAAAACATGACTCAGATAAATGTTGCTCCATCGCTACCGGAGGTCTAAACAGATGCAAACAGTTTGCTGACCTCCATGTGAGTGCTTAACAGTTTGTTCCTGTTCCAAATTGGCGAAAGTATCTCTTTTCTCAGGTGTGAAGGGAGACTGTCACGGTACTTTTTGAGTCAGTCACACGTATGAGTTGCGCATGCGCGATCGTAAACGATTTATGGTTTACGGCACGTAAAGTCCACCATCTTGAACAGCTACTTCCGGTTTCGAACATATTTTGCAAGTCAGCAAATCATTGCATATTGTAGATTATGAAGCGAATTATAATTGGTGAATAAGCAGATCTGGATTCTAGCCATTAAAGCAATCTAGCCAAATTTTAAGGACGTTTTGATAATGGTACTGGATAATAGACCACCTTCTCACAGTCAGGAGTTCATTTCATTTTTCATTTAAAATTTCACTTCATTTTTTATTTCATTTTTCCAGTTTCATTTTAAATTATCAATTCTCTGGTTATAAAATGGTGAATGGTAAAATGTATGGTTGACTCAAATTGTGTAGGCTTGTGACTGGTGTTTTCATTGATTTTACACATAGGGTTAGGGTTCAAGTTATTTTAACCATTATAAGGAGTACTACTTGACTGAAAACAGTTGCTATTTATTTCTAATGCTATATTTTCTATATATAGTGCACACACACATTTATGTAGAATAATACAGTGCCTTGAAATGATAATGTATTTTGTGGTCATGAGGGACCTTTTTGGTTGAGAAAATAACCCTGATGATGTGGACTTAATATTTAAGAGTAAATGTCAGGATATCTCAGCCACTGCTGCACAGACCATTCAGCCTATTGCACTTCCATAAAATAGGGGGAAGTGCAATAGTTATACTAAATAGCTAGAATATCACATGTGGGTTTATATGAGAAACAACATATCTGGATACCATTAAATGTCATATAATAAAGAGTGTCCCTCAATATTCCTTCCAGTGTGACAGTATGACTCTGTCCAGCACCCCGACTGTTCGCAGAGGAAGCACTCCTCTGCCAATTAAGCACCAGCTCAGACGGGAAGAAGCTGTCCATGATGACTGCGACTGGACATCAGGTGCAGCTGGGCCGTCTGCTTCACCGATCAGCTTTAGCCCAGCCCTGGATGACACTCTGACGGTGACGGTGGAGGGCAGACCTGATGGGCCTTTAAGGATTGCCTTGCTAGGGCAGAACGGCGTGGGGAAGTCCTCTCTGGCCATCGCCCTCGCCGGTGACATGGACAGGACTGCGTCTGTGGATTCTGATGGTACAAAGCTGTTTGTTTGACAAGACTAATTCAGTATTCCAGTGGAGAGGCGGCCTGCAGTGCCATGCCTTACATAGTGAGTAGCAGGTAAATAAATCACAGCACCCATCTCCCATCTGAGACCTAACTGCTGCTCTCCCTGTCCCTAGGGGAGGGTTATGTGCGCACAGTCACAGTGGATGACGAGGACAGCACCATCCTTATCTATGACAACTGGAGACAGGTGAGCCAAACAACACTCCAGCGTTCCCACACTCCCTGTTCCTTGCTCCCTCATTAGGCCACTGAGCCCTCTCTGCACCTGTATACGGTGTACTCAGCTGCTTTTTGCCATTTCACTGTGGTATATATATACATTACATCCACTCCTGTCAGAGCAACCTGAGGGCTGCAGAATCCTTGGATTGTTTTTAAAAAAAAGTACCCTTTCATTTTTGGATTTTTAGCACTTTGCTTCATTTGATTTTCTTTATTTTAAGCAGTCTTTGTGTGTTGTACAGGATAATGGTTTGCTGTGTTAGCAGATAAGTTTGGGAAATAGTATTAGGATTTCTAGCTGAGTGTGCGGAGAAATCGTTGAGGAAAACCGACAGCATCCATGCATTCACACATAAAAGAGAGCATGACCATATCCCAGCATGCCCTGCTCAGATGGTGGGGTACAACTGGGACAGCTTGCTAATACAATTAGCACACAAAAAAGTAAATATGTCGTCAAAGGAAAGAGTTAAGACTAAAAAACAGTATACAGACCAGAAAATGAAAAGGAACTACAACACATAAACAGATACTTACTGTATATGCAGTATATTATAGATGTCTTCATGTTGTATAGCTTGAGCACATATAATTCTTTATTGTATTTGACAGCACTATTTAAAAAGTGATGTGAAGCTTAGAGAAACACTGTGAAAAAAAAGGACTATAAATCTGCTGCATCTGCATGTGTTTGACTGAGCAAAGCTCATTATCAGGTTGTTTTGCACACTTTCTCCTCTTTTCCCTCGAGTGCAGTTCAGAGACATCTGTGTGTGGATGTGAGTGAGGGAGAGAGAGAGAGAGAGAGAGAGCTGCCCACAGAGCAGATGTGCCAAATGACTACATAAATGTTTCTGATTTAGATGGATGTGTGGAAAATACTGAAAACACACACGCATTTCTTTTTTTAAAGTGGGGATTCTCATGTATCACACCTTGTATAATGAGTTATGTATGTTGTGAGGGACACTGTAATGGCTGCCATATATGGAAATTTCTTATATACTTGCAGTATTACGTCCATGTCTTTCATTAGAGTGCAAAAGTTGCCTTTGGTCTGTGCTCAATTCTAGACTTAATCAAAATGAAATGAAAAGTCAATGGACCGTGGCAAATCTAACTAAAGACAGGATGAGGTTTAGTCCATTTCCCATGAAGGATTCACTCAGGGACATTCTATTTTTAGAGATTTTTGTCTCTTGGCTGCTTGGAGAGGATGAGTGTATGAGTGTGTCACTAAGAATGTGAGGTGTACTGCAGTTAGTGCTATCTACAGTAGTAATTTCTCACCAAACCACAGGGGATTTTAGATACAGCATTCAATTGTCTTCTGTTTCTCCAGGATGCACTTATACTGTTCTATGTAAGGCTCTGAAAGCAGTATTTATGACAGGAATGGAAAGTTAAGAGTTTGTTTTTTCTCAAAGTATTTACAAGTCAGTTTGAAATGAAGCTTTGACTCCACTGTCCCTCTTCATGAATTCTTTTCGTAGATGTGTGTGATGATGTTCTCACAGTGTGTTTCAGTAAATGCTTACTCAGTTTCAGTCATTAGTTTAATTATCATACTATAACTGACAGCTTTATTCTGACTTAGCTTACAGTTTCCTAGCAGTATATTTAAATAACACCTACATTACTGTAACATCCATTGTGTTCTCTGTCACCCAGGACCTGTCGGCTCTGCAGTGTGAGGTGTGTGTCTTGGTGTTTTCAGTGACTGACAGGCGTAGTTTCCATCGCACTGCTCAGCTCCGACTTCTCCTGAGAGAGACTCAGCCCCAGACTCCCATCATCCTCGTCGGTAATAAGAGTGACCTTGTTCGCACACGTGAGGTCACCTCTCAAGGTATGACAAGCCTCAGTTTTTCCACCTTTTTTTCCTCACCCGTTTTGTTGTTTCCTTCGGTTGTAGTATTCATCTTCACAGCTGGTGCTGACATTTTCATCTGTGTCAATAACGTGGGGTGAAATATGTGGAAATGTAAATGTCAGTCTTTCAGCTTCATCACAGTGTGGGAGTATGAGGGGAGCCACAATTACAGTTAAAGCAAGAGAGCATTCACTGGGAATGCTCTGCCTGTTCACATTCATGCCATTTTATAACACACAGGATGTGCAGTTATGTATTACTACAGCCTGTATATGCCGTACCCCCCACCTTAAAGCTCCTCAACAACTGGTTTAAAATCTTAAGTATATCTCTACAACAATGAACATTCATGACAAAATAAGCAACAGTTAATGCTAAAATGTGTTATTTTTTAATAAAGGAGCTATTTGCAAGTTTTGCTCTCGCTACATAGCCAGCGTTAGCATTAACAGCTGTTTACATACCAGTCTAGAAGAAATGTGAGTTAAACTTATTCCTTTTCTTGCCAAGAGCTGTCTTCAGAGGTGGAAAGCAACAGCAGTGTTTTGCTTCTAGTTCTACCAATTCCTTTTTTCTACTGAGGTTAGCATGCTAGCTGTTGTCATTTTCCGATAGCGACTCACCGTAGCGTCCAAACTGCGCTGAAGAAGTAGCTATGCTCCGGGGGCATATTCTAACCTCATGTATTGTATGTAATATCCAATCAACTTGCTTAAAATTCTGTTACATCCTTATGGGTATTGTTATAATTGCCATAATTATTAAATAATTAATGCAGTGGTCATATTTTAAACCAATATGACTGTTACATTATCCATGAGAGTCTTGTGTTCCTGTGTTGGGTAACACTGAGGATATTGTTTAAAGATAAAGTTGAAGTGAACCTCTAGATTTTTGATAGTCACTGACTATCAACCTTTCTGCAAGTCTCAAAAACCCAAACCATCTGCTCTCATCACATAAACTCCATAATAAGCTCCTCATAATTGTGTGCTAGTGTATTTTGCACAATTTGATCAAAGGAACCCCACCTAGTTGTTACCCTCGCATACAGAGAGCTGTACTGCTCTGTGTGTGTTTTTCTGTTCAAATTCAATAGATCACTATATGAAATGTATGACCACTAAATTGGTTTTGAGTACAGGGCTTCTGTGGTGTTTCTGTTTTTTGTCCGTTTGCTAAAATGGACAAAAAAGGTCAAAATGTATGATTATATTCCTCTGGCTGTTTAATTTGTTTCACTGCTGGATGCTGTGTCATGGTGGTAAAGGAGGTGTATTATATGTAATTTTGCAATAATGTGAAATAACTTTAAAGATTCATAGAAAGTGAAACATTGCTGCAGAGAATGCTGTTACTCTAAATGTAAATTTGCCCTGACAGCGGTCTTTATTCATCTTGTCCCCTCTCCTCTTCATCCTTTTCCCTCAGAGGCCATGTCCAGCGCCGCCCTCTTCAACTGCCTGTATCTGGAGATCTCTGCTTCTCTGGATCACCGTACCCCCGAACTCCTGGAGTGCGCAGTGCGGCTAGCCAGGGGCCAGTCCCCGTGGCCCCCGGGGACCAATGCGGAGGACTTGAGTGGAGGAGGCCAACGTGAAAGCATCACCTCCCGTGCCAAACGTTTCCTGTCCAGCCTGGTGCCCAGGTACCCACGAGAGCGAGAAGTGGGCAAGTTCCTGAGGCAGAAATCCCGCTCGTGTCACGACCTGGGGGCGCTGTGATCTGGGCGCAGAGGGGGAGTTAGATGGTTAGATTGTTGACAGAGATAGCTGGAAGGGATGTAGTATACCAACAGAGAGGAAGAGGGAGTGATACAGCAATTAGTGGACAAGAGAGGAAGATGGGGATAAGAGAGAGGAGATAACTGGGGAGGTGGGAGTGCAAAGGTGCCAAGGTGATGGCAGGACAGTGTAGTCAGTGATCATCATGTGCATCCAGCAGTGAAAAACAGGGAGAATGACACCAATGTTAATGATGATGTTTACCTATAGAATAATACAGAAATTTTGTACATAAGACCAAACAACAAAGAAGAGAAGAAGATTAAGATACTGTTGTAGAACACATGTAAATAAACTGTAGTAGTGATAGTTAACTGCCACCTGTCTTTAAGAGCTAAATAAATTGCTTTTTTGAGTCTTGACAAAGTCACTGCAAATTTGCCTCAGCCTCTGTTATTACACCAGGTGTCACATTTTGCTTATTGAAGAGGAAAGCACTAATCACATTTAACAACAGTTCAAGTACAGGATGGCATGACCACACATATTCATAAGTCATTAGTGGGTTAGACTTTGCTGATGATTCATCTTGTGTTCATTTACTCTCAGCTACTGCGGTGTCCATGGGGATGGTAAGCAGTAAAACAGTGAAAGGCCAGCAAAGAGAGAGGGGCATTAGAGGGATTAAAAAAAGTAGGAGCAGGAGCAGGAGAAAGACAAGCAGATTATTGTATATAGAGTGATTGTTGCCACGTTACGGTTGTCAAGGCGACCTGGAATCACTGAGACATACACATTACATCCATTTCAGCTCTGTGGCTTTACCCCTTTTCTTTATGCTGCATGTGGATTTAGAGATGGGAGAGCTGATCCTGGCACAGTAAATTGTAGTTTTTTTCAGCGTAAAATTCAACTCCAAATTAAAATGCAGAGGATTTCTGTCAGATAACACCTTCTTTGCACTCATCTGTATCACTCTCTACCCTCAGCACTTCCATCCTCCCACTCCCACCCACACATGAACAAAGATTTAGCACATCATAGGTCGTTATACCCATCATTTGTTATCAAAGGGAGAGCTGTACTATAATAGAAGTAAAAAATAAAATGGTGGCATGATTTTCTGACTCATTCCCTTGGCTGCAAACTACTGGAACGCATTGAAAGGTTAAGATTTTGGATTGGCAACGTGGCCTACAGGCTCCCTCTTGTGGCCAAGCTGCAGTCCTGCAACTGAGCTAATAATGAAGATATATGAATATGGTTGAAACGGAAGATATGAGGGAAATATTTATGAACTGGGATAGTTCATACATTGCTGTCACTTTAGCAGAGCATTATGTTCACTCAGAGGAAGTGCACCTGTCTGAGACACAGATTCATGCAAGAGTCCTCTGAGTTGTCATAACTAGATAGAAAAAGCAGTAGACCGAATTTGCATGCAAAGTTGCTTCAGCCAAGAGGGTGTTGTAAGGGTTTCAACAGCACTGATTACCTGTGCAGTGTGCAACTGAGCCACTCACAAGACACTTCAGTGATGCATATTCCATGAAAAATGTCAACAGTAGCTCATCAGCTGAAATCCTACTCAGTTATAAGACCACAAGAAGAAAAACTGACTTTGGCCCAATCTGAGCTGTAGCAAATGCAGAGGACAACAATCCTACGCTGCAGCTCCCCTCACAAACATTTTGATAGCCAATAAATAAAATGGTCTCTTTGTTTTTTGTTAGTTATTTCTCCACTCTGCCTTGGGTATAATTCTGGTGAAATATTAATTAATACTAAACACCTTTGTTTCATTAACATTATATTCATTTGTTTGCCAGGTCATTAAAAAAACCACTCCCAGGAACAATACTGAGAGCATGATTTCAGTATCTTCATGAGAGCTGTGGCCTGACCCCAGTATCTGATTCCAGGTAATAGATCATAATGGTTTTTGATACCAGACATCTTGTTTTCTTGCTGCACTTACTGCTACTTTTTGTACAGATTAAATGAACAAGATGGCTTGCAAGCTTTAGATGTGATGATAGGTGGATTTTTTTTAACCTTCAGACAGAGCCAAGCCACCCCATTTCTGTTTCCAGTCTGTTCGCTAAGCAGCTCATGACTGTAGCTTCAAATTCACTGTACATGAGAGTGGTTTTATCTAACTGAAAGCAAGTGAGTGTATTTTCCAAAATCTCAAACCATTGCTTTAACTGAATATTTTTATCCTTTTCAAAATTGGTGTGCAGAAATAATGCAATTAAACCAGAGAAGCATTTAATTAAGAAGCTTTTAATGATTTTCTTCATCTTTCAATGGAATGATTCATGTGTGTGAGGACATACATGTAGATTGAATCTACTGTTAGTGGGTTTGTAATGGTAAACAAAGACATGGCACTGACAGACAGTGGAGCCCCAAAGGAGCACACTAGGCTCAAAGAGGCCTTGAGCCACTTCAGATGCTGCAGGCCTGTAGCTTCTTGTCAGCCACCTTGAGAGACACCCAGGTGTTGAGCATTGAGGCCCTCAGTTTGCACCACACCCGGTGATCGGTCAGGCCGAAGATCTGCGCCACAAACTGAGCAGCGGCCTCAGGGGAGAGGACTGTGGAGCAGCCAAGACCTGCAGGGGGAAAAACAAAGACAGGCTCAGTGATGATGATGAATAAACTTGCATGTGACTAATAATTCAGCACAGAATATAGGAGGAGCTATACTTACCACTTGGCATACGGAGGGATGACCACACATCTTGTGCACCCCAGTCTGGAGTAAGAGGTGGGCAGTTGATGACAGGATAAGCCGTGTTTCCCGACATCACTGGACCAAGACCATTACTTCTGCCAGCCACAGCCACAAACACAGTTGGCACACCGTCACCTAAGGAAAAAGATATAAATATAACATAACAAAATCCACTTTTCTAGAAAGAAATTCACCTATATTATTAGGATGATACCACACCTTCATATTCTGCTTTGATGCGCAGTGTCTCATCTGGACCTTTGTGTGCTGAGGTGACTCTGAGGATGCAGGGGATCCCATAGGAGGTACAGGCCTTCTTGATTTTTTCACAGTGGGCCATGTCCGAGGTGGAGCCCATCAGGACAACCACCCTTCCACTGGCCTGGGACTCCAGCAGCAGCTGAGGACACACACACACACACACACACACACTAACTCTTAATGGCTCCATGGAAGTCCGGGTTCATTTGTCCACTTTAAGTCATGCTGTAACTTTAGCTGAGCTGTGGCCACACGTGAAAATTACTGATAAATGCTAATTGTGATGTAACAGAGGTAAAGTTAAGAAAGTCTGACTCACTGCAACATTGAAATGTTGAGCTAAAGTTTGAGAGCATTAGGCTCTACAAGCTCCTGGTCATACCAGACCAAACAAGGCTGTGACAGGAAAATCCCTGATTGTGTTGAGTAAGACTGCATTTAATTTCTCATGAACTCTACTTTTCATTTCCATGTGTTATTTCCTCTTTCAAAACTTTTTTTTTTTAATTACTGGTTTAAAAAACACAAACTAACTGAAAGAATTATGTTAAAGAATTAAATAGTAAATGATAAAACTGGAAAGCAACAAAGCTCAGATAACTACTTTATGTTGAACCATGCTAGTAAAATAATTGAGGCAAACAGAAGTCAAAAGCCTGTCCTGATAAAGATTAGGTTAGGAAACTAGGTTCAGTGTACCTTGACCCTTTCAGAGACCCACTCAAAGTTCCTCTTAACCATCTGCATGGCCTCGGGGGTAACTTCTTTAAGGTCTCGGTACACCTAAAAAGGAGAAACAACGTTTTTTTTTTCAGCTTTTATCATTATCCAGTGCCAAAGTCAATCAGCAAGACAAAGAAGAAGCCCTGACCTGCTTGTCTTTCTGCTGGCTTCGATCTCCAGCTGGCCACAGCCTCCATGAATCGTTGTCAATCACATCAGCAAGGACAATCTCTTGAGTTTTCACATTGACACCAAACTCAATCTATAAAGCAAAGAGGATCAGTAATTAACTGCACAGCAGCTGAATGAGCTCAGTGGAAAAGTGGTCACACTAAGATACTAAATTAACCAGCAGAGGGCAGCACTGCTCCTCATACCTTCATATCCACCAGTGTGCAGTTCTGAGTGGCCCATGCCCTCTCCAGAATCTCAAAAATGGCCACAGTGCTGCGATTCATGATGTCCACCTCACACTGACCAATAGTGAGCCCAGACAGACAGAACTTGGCCTCCAGCAGCTGCTCCTCTGACCACTGAGGATCATTGTTGGCATCATCCTGTAACAGAGAGCAAATGAATCATTGTTGAATGGGATTCGACATTTACTGAGATCAGCACTTTAAAGACTGAAAACACGTGGGAGGACTTCAAGGTCAGGTCTCTCACTCACTTTAAAGAACATCTCCATCTTCAGTGGAGAGAAGCGGTAGCCTTCTTTGACTCCTGGATTCCTCTTGAGGAAGGATCCGGTCGCCACTCTGCGACACACCCACTCAATGGGAATCATTTCACAGTGGGCAGCGATGAACGCTGTGTCCGAGTGCTGCTTCACAAAGGCAGTCTTAACACCTGGAAAACAGGGCAGATTTTAATATCAGCTGTCTGATAGTCCCTCTTAGGACTCAAAAATCCAAACCTCTTGATTCTATCAGAGGCAGTGAACAAAGTGTTGGAACTTTAACCCCTTTGTAAAGATTTGGATTACAGATAGTTTTTCAAAAGACAGAAGAGTTTTAGGTTAGCACAGAGCAGCTTCAACCAGAAATGTAAGGTTAAGTGAGGAGGATGTGGTTGGTCACGTTCTAGTGAATTAAACACAGCAGTGTTTCAAGTCACAAGACAGCCATTACTACAGCTTGGCTGACACACGTCACACTCATGAATGGCATATGGGTTACAGTTAGCCAATTACTTCTAAATTAAAGCAAGGTGGAGAGTCATTTACAGTCTAGGCCTTTCTGGACCTTATGTCCCAACATGTCTGCACTATTTCTTGTCACATTTGTGTGTAGCTCTGTCAGTTCTTGGCATGTGTTGTTAACTGCATGGATCATGCAGAAAAATCAAAACAAAAAACCCTGCACTAGACACAGACACGCAGACACACACACACACACACACACACACACACACACACACACACACACACACACACACACACACAGAGGAATAAGTCACAGTTTCACCTGCACATCACAGAAGATTAGATTTTAGATTCTTATTGAATTTTTTCATTAAGGAAAATAGGTCAAAATATGACCATGTGTTCTCAATTAGGCATTTGACAGATTATTTTACAATGATCAATTAATTGTTTCTGCCATTTTAACAGCAGAAATACCAGTAGCTTTACTGGCTCCATCTTATCAAATGTAAATAATTGCTGGTTCTTCTTAAATACCTGTGACACTAAAACTAAATATCTTTAGATTTTTAAATTACAGAATGAGCAATTTGAAAATGTCAACTTGGGCTTTGAGGAGTCCTGAGTGGCATTTTCTTTAAGCGGTTTTCTGACATTCAAATTGGACGAAATAATGAGTCAGTAATGTAAATGACAAACTGGTTGAGCTCCGTTTCTCCATCGCTGTAACATAAAAGATAAATGGGCCAAGGGTCGTCTTTCTTCTGAATATTGCAGTCACCTCACTGACCTCTTACCTCAAACATTATCAGGGTCAAAGAGGTGATGAGTTCAAGAGCCCACAAAGAATACAGTACAATACAGAAAATAACTTAACCCTACAGTAATTAGCTTTAATCCACTCAATACCAAAGTATCTACATGTGGGAAAGTTTCCTCGGGGTGAGTCTGACAGACCTGCACCAGCCCACACATTAACCTGGCAGCATATCTGTTCAATGGATCACCCATGTAGCAATAACTTTTAATTGTTTTTTTACCGGATTCCTGAAGCAGCTTGAACACGCAGCTCGTGGTTTTGTTGGCGATGGCAGCCTTGCCCTCCATTTGGTCTTTCCTCACTGCATTCCCCGCGGTGATCTGGTCTTTGGACTGGACCAGAACCAGTCCGGGCTGGTCCACCAGCTCAAATATCTGCTTCGTTTTGCCCTCATTTAGCTTCTGGCCGATTTTCAGCTCTAAAAGCACGCACACACAAACGACAAATTAAAGGTTTCACATTTCACTAAAGATCAAAAATATGCATCCATGTCGTACCGTACCTGGTGTGGAGGCCATGGTGGTGTTCTTTGACAGCCTGCAGCCCTGAAAGACAAAACGCAAATGGCCCCAAAGTGCTACTTAACTTTTGTAAAGGTGTTAAATACAGAGGCAGCGGACGAGGGAAGAGGAGTATGTCTTACGTGCTCTGACATCCAATCACATCCCTCAACTGATTCGGACAACCAATCACAGCAGCGCATTATCAACACGTGGGAGGAAGACGCTCCAACATCAAATACTAACAAGGAGACTAACTTTTTAGGGTTTATCCTTAACTACCCCCTTTTTCCATCTCAAAAGAAGATTGATTTATCAAAAACTTCATCAACAGAAAACATTTGGCTTATGACCGAATCGATAAGATTAGTTGTCCTATTCATCATCGCCAAATACCGCGTGCTTCGTCAAATACAGATGATTAATTCCGCTTTGATAACTTTATAACAGTAATGGTGGCCTCTGTAGTTCTGTTAAAGCTGCACTGACGGGTTTTTTTTCTCTTTTCTCGAAGTTGCTTTTATCGGACTCCAGATTTCACGGCCACTTCAACGATGTCAGCTGAGGTTTTGTTGTTTTAATGAGCCACGTTGTACTGTGTAGTGGCCATAGACTGTATGGTAGTGGCACGTGTTCGGCCAATACGATTAAACAGCATACAGGTTCGCGCGCACAGACGCACGCGCTCGCCCATAGCTCAGGCAACCAAGGACGAGACTGTCCCTCAGGGCTAGCGGAGAACCACCGGGACAGACAGCGACAGCGGCATGGAGTTCGAGGAGTCCGGTATCGGGGAAGAGTGCGGGGTTTTCGGGTGTGTAGCCGCCGGAGAGTGGCCCACACAGCTGGAGGTGGCTCAGGTCTTAACTCTGGGGCTGGTGGCGTTACAGCACAGGTAAGCAACGGAAAGGTGTGTGTACATTTGTAACGTGACTGGCGTTACAAATATAACGGGTAAAGACAGTAAAAGCTCTGTTCAAGTCATTTATATAAAGTTAGCTACATTATGGGAGTGTTCAGGATCAACTGTGCATTCAAAACAAGAAGCCTAGTAAGTCTACAAAATGATCATTATGTGGACTAAAGTATCTCATCTCTTATGACAAGTTGAAGAGAATAGTTTCGTTGAAATGTCAAATAAAGTCACGCTTTGGCAGTGAAGAAAATTAGACAAGTGCAAGTTTTGTATTTCTGGGAACAGCAACGCCTGTATCACAAGTGTTGGTTTGCGTGACTTTAATTTAACGCAACAAAATCTGCCTGTGTTGAACGCGTGACACGAGGTAACATTGATTTTTAGGCGAGAATGAGTAACAGTGAAAAAAATAAAGAAGCATGAAAAAGCAAACCAGTAATGAAAAGAAGGAATGCTGTTGTATACCACCAAACTAGGTGTCATAAATGTCACCATAAATTCAATATTGAAAGATAAATGCACTTTAAGATACTAAAAAATGAAGGGGTGAAAAAAATGTATTGTCATCACTGATTTAAAGTGGTGATTATTCTCAATTAGCTGATGAATCATTTTATCTAGAAAATGATAGAAAGTAGAAAAAGTATCATTAATTAACCACAGCCTGAGATCATGTAGTTGCTTGTTCTGTTTAACCAACAGTTCCAAACTAATATTTGATATTTAATTAATTATCAGCAGAGAACAAGATGATGGTATTATTACTTTAAAAAAGACTAAAGTGACTAATCAATTATCAAAATAATAATTAATTATTTTCTCTACCGATCAACTCATTGATAATTGGACTTGTTCTTACAGCTCCAAAAAGATGATGAATAAACTCAGCCTGTCTCTCAGGGCAGAGATATATAATGAATGTGAATTTACACTATTTCCTCCAGCACAGCAGCATCATGTCTTTTCTGTATTCCTGTTAGAGCTGTAACAAAAAAATCTTTAAATTTTCAATTTATCTGCAGGTTATTTTCTTAATTTATCGTTTAGTCCATAAAATAAAAAAATAAAAAAACCTGAAATAGTTAATCACTCTAAGAATAGAGTAGTTGAGTAATGTTCTTTTGATCAGTTAATTGGTGCAGCTCTGATTCCTACAGTGTTGGTTGCGTAATGTTTTGTACTACTTGTCACGTGGGGTTAGCAGTTATTACCTGTCTCTCAGGAGATGGATTAGGGGAGGCCATTGAACAGACTGAATTGATTTTTATTATGGGGATGTGATCCTGCTCTTCCTTACACTGGGCCTCCACGTTATCAGAAAAGTCCAAGCCGGTGTCCAGTCTTTTCACTGGAGTGTGGAGTTTGGGGTCTGGAAAGAAGAATAAAGTCAGGTTTAACTTCAGATTCAGATAATCAGCCCTACATTACCTGAATGCTGTTATTTGTAAAAAGCAATGCTTATACAAGGTTTGTTTTTGTTTTTTTCTCTCGGCCTGAGAGTGGACTTGATCATGTGTTGTGCCTTTGTTATCAGTTACAACTGTACCTTTATCCTTAATTTCATTATGAAGCTCCATGGCAAATCATGGGACTGAGTCAGTGATGACTAAAGCTTCAGTCAATTGTGAACGTCATGTGACATGCAAAGTGATTACAGAGGGAGGCACATTGCAAACCTTGATCCACAGCTTTCCTCTTCATTCCTCTGTTTGCTGAGTAGGTGTCCTCTCTTTCAACCCTAGTTTCAGAAGAGTCTGCAAACATATAGAACAGTCACAAGACAACAGGCCACTGTCTAAACTCAAAAGCTTATTTTCACACAATGTTCAAATGAAGTTTGACAACCAGACTTATGACTTCTTAAAGGAAAACAAACATATTGAGAGCCGCTTCAACACTAAAGAATAACTTGCAGACCTAGAGGCTATGACATTATACAGTTTTATTTGGGGTAGATCGTTTGCTAAATCTCATACTACCCTTATACATACATACTACCACTATTATACTTTCATTTCCTACTTATTTGAGGGATTCTCAATGAAAGTTTAAAGGGCCACTTCATCCAGTATCTAGAGATAGCCATGTCTCCCATTTCTCCCTTTTTTTCAGTGCAGTAAAGGTGAACAGTGCTTTCAACACTGAAAGAAAAGTACAATTTAAAATTTCTGTCTATAGTCAATGTCTGTCTCAGAAAAATCCACACTGGCTCCACTTTCTACAGAAAAATGGGCCCTATAAAAACTGTTCGCAGATATAACTTTTTTCCAAATTTAGGTGAACTGACCCTTTTAAAAGTTTGACTTAGCTGGTTAAAGTTTGGGAGATAAGTTCACAAAACACCTTCACACTAGACACAAATAAATAATGATATAGGGCTCACTCATTAATCTGTGCTGTTGATCCAAGCGATGCTCTTTAACTGTGTGCAGCCTCGGTTCTTCGTTGTTTGGCGTAACCTCGAGGCTTATCGACGAGACCGAATCAGAACTGCAAGTTCTCTCCTCCATCGCTCCCACCATTGTCGTCACTGCGTTGGCCTTTGTCAAGTAAATATCCATGTGATCTCTCTCCTCACAATCCAGTATCATAAGTCCTCCTGAATTTGCTTGCTGGTCTGAAGGTCCCGCTGCATGAGGTGAACCATTAGTCGTGCGATTCATAATGGCGTCCACCTCGTCATAGAACCTCATAAGGCGTCTTGGGTCGGCTTCATCAGTCTTACCCCTCTGCAGGGAACGGTAAAGGTACTTGAGGTTTTTGTATTTGGTGTGGCACTGTTTCCAGTCTCGTTCGACGCCCTGCTGCATTAACCTGTTGGAGATCTGAACGAAGATGTCTCTCTTTCTGGTCGAGCTCTCCAGCTGCCTGCACACACGCTCATCTGACCAGACTTGAATCAGCGCTCGCACCTCCTGGTCACTCCAGTTTCGGCCTGTGTCCGACACTGTGACCACATGGAACTGGTCAGAGCTGGATGGATCTGTCAGATGGACATCTGCAGTGGATAAAAATAGATTAAGGAAAGAAATAATTACATACAGTGTGATCTGCCCTGGTGATTTGATGCAACGTACCTGTTCCTCTCCACTTTGGTTCCATGTCTCCATCCATATCGTAATCATCACTGATGTCATCTGGAAATAAAACAATAAAAAAATGATTGATCCTTTCAGCCTTGAATACCAAACTACTATATGCTTTGCAGACTGAATACATACCATCATCAATTTCTATGACCACCTCACTCTCTGAGGAAGTCGTCTGTGCCGTGTGGCCTGCTGGTGTTTGCAGCCTCCCTGCTGCCACTTCCTCTCCATCATACAACCTCTTCTGCATTTCCATTGTCCCGTTTTCCAGACCGCGGTCTAGCAGAATGGCTTCTACCTCGTCAAAGAACTTCATGTACTTCCCGGGGCCTCCTGCGGTGCTGCCCCCAGCAGCGTGGGCACTTTTGGCCGTCTTGTAGTCATATTTCAAGTTCTTGTATTTTGTTCGACATTGTTTCCAGTTGCGCACCACCCCAAAGTTTCTTTGCATCTGGCGGGCCATCTCTTGGAAGATGGACTTGTTGCGTAGCGTGCATTTCAATCGCTCTCGAATACGCCGGTCAGCCCAAACACACAGCAGTGCTCGCACCTCGTCGTCAGTCCAGTGGCGGCCCCCTTCTTCAGCCACAGTCGGAGTGTAAGGAAGAGCTCGATGGATTCGACTCTTGATTCCTGCACACACAGTATGATCTTTAGATTGATTTTAAAAAAGAAGATGGATCTTGTATAAAAATGTTTAATTCAGCCTGACTTCACATTGCAGCTACAATCTTTAGAGCAAGCAAAAGTTATATTCCATAATAAGTGCTCTGGTTTAGTTTCAGGCCTAAAATAGTTTCACTGAAATGCTTTCTTTAAGTTTACTTAAAATATTAAAATGTGTTGTCATATGTTGTGATAATCAGAGCCAGAGTTGGGGTTAAACCTAAATTTACCTTCCTGTATTGGGGTAGTGACTGAGGAGGGGTAGATTCCTCTTTGATTACCCACATCTTCTTCCCAGCCCTCCACCGGCCTTCCATCCACTCCTGGGCTGTAGTTTGCTGAAGTGCCTGCTGCTGCGTCAGGCTTCCTGTTCTGAAGTCCCAGGCTCCTGCACTTGGCCTGACACTCCCACCAGCTGCGCACAACACTGAGCCTCCTCAGGCGCTCTGAGATCAGCTCAAATGTGATTCTGCTCTCAGCTACGTGCTGAGCTCCCACCTCGTCCCACACTGTCATGAGAGCCAGCACCTCTGCCTCCCCCCACTGCCTCTCCACTGAGCCTTTCTCCTCCACCACCTCCATATCACCTCCTCTTTGTCTCTCTGCTCCTCTCTCCATGTTTGAGCTGACCTGGAAACGCTTTCTTTTCCCCAGCCCGTCTGTCTCTGCTGCCCGGTTCCCTAGGCAACCAGGCGGTTAAGCCTGAAAGCAACGCCTCCATGCAGAAAAGCAGCCTCACCACTGGCTTAAGCTCTGTGCTGAGGGGGCGGGACCAACTGTAATCTGAGAAGCAGCTTGGTAAATAGGCTGAAACTGCAGCAAGACGACTCTCCCCACATGGCAGCTCCACAGCAGAGAAGCAGACGTTTCTGCTTTTTTTCTTTTTCTTTTTTGCTTCTCATTGCTGCCTCATTTTGCCCCAATCAAACCAGTTTAATTTGCCTGAAGGCTCATAACAAGCTTTAAGAATTGAACAAGTTTATTTGTGTTTAGACTCGCAGACAAAGGGACTGAAGGATCATTCATTTACACTGTTAGAATTTACATGTGACTGTTTGTGTCCACTCAGGGGTCAGGAAAGTGCCGGGATTGTTACAAGTAATGGAGCCTGTCCACCTATATACACAGCCCACAAGGTAACAGCAAATGATGAGCCGAGGCACCTTCAGTAATTACCCAGAAGTGTAGTGTAACTCTCACTATAGAAGTCACACACATGCACACTAACACAGCTCAGCACAATTACATTGAACATTGTAATGACTATGTAAGGCCATGTTTGTTTGTTTTAAAGCTTTATCAGGTGCCTGTTTTTCTACTTTACACCACACTGCATCTTACTGTTGATTCATTATTTGTGCAGCTTGTGCAAGTGAAAACACGTCTCACTCATTCCTCTCCTCATGTTTCTTAGGGAATGGGATTAGTGAGCACTGCTTTCCCGCCCGAGGCTCTTCTGAAACTGCGCTATGGTAACCTTGGCATTTGTCACACACGCTATTCAACCACTGGGATTTCAGAGCTACAGAACTGCCAGCCCTTTGTGGTGGATACACTGCATGGCAAGATTGCTGTAGCACACAATGGAGAGCTGGTTAATGCTCATGCCCTGCGCAAAAAGGTGAGGATGACCCTCTACTTTCCCCACACTGAGTCTGGTGCATATAAATGGCCCTTTCCTGGGTGCTTGTGTAGAGTCGTGTTTATACAGAAGCTGGTGTAATAAGAAATTAACCCTCCAAGTCACTTGTCGTAAATGTGCCATGCAGGTGATGCGCCATGGTGTAGGCCTCTCCACCAGCTCAGACAGCGAACTCATCACCCAACTGCTGGCGCTCACTCCACCTATGGAGGAGCTGGATGCACCAGACTGGGTTGCCAGGTCAGTGCCATGATATAATTCTTTGTATGATGTTGACCATTTTCTACATATTATTTTAATAACTGCCTTTTTTCTGGGGGGGTTACAGAATTAAAAACCTCATGAGTGAGACCCCAACATCATACTCACTGTTGGTGATGTTCAAAGATGTCATCTATGCCGTGCGTGACCCATATGGAAATCGGCCCCTCTGCATTGGACGGCTTGTTCCCATCTCTAAACTACACAGTCCAGGTATTCTTAACATGATTTTTTTTACATGTGACAGTTACATCAGAGACACTGAATACGATGAACACAGACACATTTTCCTTAGAAGACCCTAACTTCTACTATTGATAAAGAAGAGGCCTTATGAGAGGTTATCAGTGCTCCAGCCAGAGAGCTTTTTATGTCCCAGGCCGGCCTTTGATTTCATCAGAGGTCAGATGTATAAACTGGGGGATGATTAACTTCATTCTTTGTCCCTTTGGTCAGCTGCTGAAGAGGAGGACACTGAGGGGTGGGTTGTGTCATCAGAGTCCTGCAGTTTTCAGTCCATTGGTGCAAAGTATGTTTTTACTACCAATATGATTTCTTACTGCACATCTCCCCCTGTGGGATTAATAAAGATTCATCCTATCTTACCTTTATTGTAGTACCAACCATTTTCATGTCTCTCCTGGTTTTCAGGTATTACAGAGAGGTCCTACCAGGAGAGATAGTCCAGATATCCAAACATGGAATCAAGTCTCTGAGTGTTGTGCCTCGCCCTGAGGGAGACCTCCCTGCCTTCTGCATATTTGAATATGTTTATTTTGCCAGACCAGACTCTATTTTTGAAGGTATGAATAAATTAACATGTATCACTCTTTCTAATACTCTACCACTAATAGAATTATTGAAATACTTAAAGTGACAGTGTGCTGCATGATCAGTACCTAATATATATGTACTGCAGGACAGATGGTCTATACTGTCAGGCAGCGCTGTGGTCGGCAGTTAGCCATTGAGGCTCCAACAGACGCGGATGTAGTCAGCACTGTGCCAGAGTCTGCGACGCCTGCTGCACTGGGCTACGCTCAGCAGGTCTGTCTACAACCCTGTAAAGAAATGACATCACACACACACACACACACACACACACACACACACACACACACACACACACACACACACACACACCCTCCTCCTCCTGATGGACCCTCTGTCCTCACATGCGCTTTTCTCTGTTGTCCTCCTCTTACAGTCTAGGCTGCCATACATTGAGGTTTTGTGTAAGAACCGCTACGTTGGCAGAACATTCATTCAACCAACTACCCGTTTGAGGCAGCTCGGAGTTGCCAAGAAGTTTGGAGCACTGACGGACAATTTTGCTGGAAAACGAGTGGTGCTAATTGATGACTCGATTGTCAGAGGCAACACCATCTCTCCCATTATAAAACTGCTCAAGGAAGCTGGTGCCACTGAGGTTTGTTGACTTATGATGTTACATGCACTGTATGTGGTGACATGCAGTACACAATGTTTTAATCCCGTGGTTCCTGACCTGGGGAGCAGGACCCCCTCAGAGGATGGCATGATAAATCTGAGAGGTACAGAGATATTAAAATGAACAGGAAAGCAGAGATAACATTTATGCTAAACAAAATAGCGTTTATAATTTTTCTTTTTGAAATTTCTATAATCTTTTGCGTTTTTGTGAAAAACTGGCTAATTATACCTCTTCATGCCTTCTAAAAATTACTTGAAATAAACCAGTGTTGATAGTGGTGGCACACCACCTCACCTGACATAAAGAGCACCTCAGCTAATGTCAGGAGAAACTATTACACTTTTATGAAATATGATATTAGGCTTATTAACCATTGAGCAAGGCCAGTATATTGAGTTATAAAAGCAAGCTGACTTGTCTAAACTATCATCTAATTAACTATATTGATAACAAGATGAGAAATGTCAGGATCTGACTGATTGATCACATTGAAGTTTTGCTTTTAAAGCAGGAAATAAATTATTGTGGTTGAAATAGGAAACCACTGTTTGAATACACAAAGACGTAGTAAATCAGTGTTACATGTTTTCCTGTGCTATAACATATTTGCTTCATCAGTAATTCTTTTTTACACAATAGTGAAAGTTGTAAAATCCTCAAAATGACTGTTTTCTATCTACAGCTGCATTGTCCTAATTTGTCTTCATTTGTCCTAATTTGTCAGTGAATTCAATTTAATTTGTTAAGACCAAAAATATTACAGATTGAACAACCACCACTCTGTGACATTCAGGTGTTGGCCTCTGCCCATAGACGATGACACATGCTACCTGTGCCAACCTGAATGTGACATTGATTTAAAAACACTGCCCTGTATTAACCCCTTTACAGGTCCATATCAGAGTGGCCTCACCACCAATCAAGTTCCCTTGCTACATGGGCATCAATATTCCAACCAAGGAAGAGCTCATCGCCAACAAGCCAGAGTTTAAGGACATTGCTGGATACATTGGTACGTGCTAACACAGTCATACTGCCAGTGGTCTATGGTCTATTCTCACATTTGAGAATAATATCTCTGACAGTTCCTCTGAATAAATCCACATATCAGAGCAAAGTTAAGTAAGCATGCGTCTCAATTAAGACTTCAACTGTTGTGTAGGTGCGGACAGTGTTCAGTATTTGACTGTGGAGGGCCTGCTATCAGCTGTCCAGGAGGGAATTGCCTCGCACCAGGAGAAAGACAAGATGATCAGCCCCAGTAACAAGTCCAGCAAGAGAGTGGGCCACTGTACTGCCTGCTTGACTGGGAAGTATCCAGTGGAGCTGGAGTGGTGACCGCTGTACCAGCACCTTGACCAGCCATAGTTAGAGCAGCAGTCAACTCACTGCAAGCTCCCACGTGTTAATGAAATGTTTCCTATAGACTGGATAAGAAATGGTCTGGCATTTCAGTATGTTGGAATTACACAACTGCATGTTTTTTTTTTCCTGCAAAGGGTCTTTTTCCTGCTCAGATGCTTCAGCAGCAGTTGATAATGTTGCTTTTGATGACCTCCAGTGGTTGTAGTTTCACGTTGCTGCAGTGATATGCTGCAGCCTGCTGTTCACTATATCCTGATGTCACTGAAAGGTGTGATTACAGGTGCACATCTGACCACACAACACTGATGCTTTTTTTTTTTTTTTTTTTTGGAAGACTACTATGTAAATGCGATTTCAGTCTTAAAACTAGTTTCACATATTTTCACATTCCAAGCCTTAACAAATGTGAGCATTAGATAGAATTTGCCGTATCAGACAAGCGCACAAGGCTAATGACCAAAAAGTGAAATTGTCTTTTTCCTAATCAGGTTTACTTTTGTACCTTTGTCTAAAATTAACCACTATGCTCTTTTGTTTTGGGTCTGACTGTTGTTGTTTTAACATTACATGAATATAATGGAAAAATAATAAACAGGATAACTGCAATGAGAACAAATGATTTTTTTCAGTATATTCACATTGAAATTAACTTTTATTTTAATAATGAACGTATATTACAAGAATTAAACATGGTGCTGTATTAACTTAGGTAATGAGGCACCACAACACAAAATTTTTAAAATGTAGCTGCACAACAGTATGTACTCAATGGCAACAGCATTGATAAAAAATAACAGAAACACTAACTAGGATGGAAAGCAAAGACCAGTCTGAGCTTTAATGTCTCAACAGTGGCATTGCAATCAAGTAAACGATTTCCTGAGCTCAGACTGAACCATCTGAGAAATACACGCTTCCATTGTCACCCATTCTGTGAACTTCTGAACTTTACTAATCCACTTCTCACCAAATATTTGTAACATTACACAGCTACACGATACTTTGACATTTGTTACATGACAAACTATGAATCGTTTTCTACTCTGGAACTTGTTGGAGAACCTCCGTGGGCAGGATTTGTCATCTGTGTTCACCATTTTCTGTGGAAGAGGAGAGGGGGATTAAGAGAATGCTGAGGAATACATACAGCACATATCAATTTGTTGAATTACCTGGGGGAGTAGCCATTTGCTGTGCTGCTCTCAAGTGAATCTCCTGGAAAAACAAATAGAGCTGATTTAGCAGCAGATGGGGCTGAAATAATAGGTTCTAAGTTATACTGTGTTTGACAGAAGAGGCTTACCCAGGCCCGAAAACTCAGCTACAGATACAGGTTGGCCCCGTCTCATCCAGGCTTCCTGATGTGCATCTGCTGAGCGCTGCTGGCTGCTGAATTTGTTAAACATGCTGTGTTTACTGGAGTTATAGGAGTGGTCATCGTGAGACAGCTCAGATGGAGAGAGACAGCGCCTCAGCATCTCATTCCCATGTCGTTTGGATCCTGGGGAAGATGAGCAGTACTCGTCCCTGAAGCGTTTGGACTGAGGATGACCGCCCCAGCCTAACTCCCTGTGTCGTTTCCTCAGGACTGAGCGGTGAGGCGACAAAGCAAGAGCTGCCAAAGCTGAGGAAGAGTGGCCCCTGCTGGCCTCAGAGGTTCTAGCACAGAGACGGCAGGGAGGGCCATTGAAGAAAGAAGATTTATTCTGGCAGACAAATTTGTGGTAGAGTTTTAGAAAGTCCTCGTCGACCTTCTTTGGTGAGTAGGTGCTGCGCATCGATGGCAGGGAGGAGTCAAAGGAAAGGTGCCGCCGGAGCTTGAGGCGACCCTCTGCTGTGACTGACTGAGGTGAACGCATCTGTGGCTGGAGGGAGAGATGGGAGTCTTGAGGGGAGAGCATCCTCAATGGCACAAGAGGCTTTTGTGGAGGGGAGGACAGAAAAGTGGATACTGATCTGGGCCTCATAGGCTCTCTGGAAAAGTTTTCCACAGAATATTGGTTGGGACTTCTGGAAAAGGAGTGAGGTGATCTACTGAGGCTGGTCAGCATCCTTGCTTTTAAGGGACTCTGCCTGACTGGGGAGCCATAGATATCAGGTCTTTCTTTGACAGCAGTGGTTTCTGCTACATATGCAGAGCACCCAACAGCCTGCTCAGAGAGGGAAAGCCTTTTAGACCTCTGAGACAGGTCCAATGATGCTTTTGCAGAGGCATAGCAAGCTCGTGAAGGACTGGCAGCGTAAGTGCGGGGCTGGTCCCCCAGCTCGGACAGTTCAGACACAGTAAAGGTCTCATTCAGTGAGATCTCTCGTGGTTTAAATGTCTCAAAAGAACCAGAGAGGTCCATTGCTAGGATAGGCTGGTGCTGCTCTCTTCTCAGCGGGCCTCTCTCCCTGTCAGGAGACAGCTGCTGTGCTTGCAGAGCCTGCAGATTGGTTACTATCTGCAAAGGAGAGCGAGAGACAGGTTGAGTCCTCACAACCAGTCCTTTCTCAGAGTTCTCCTTGAGCATCATCCTGCTGGTCAGCTTTCTTGGGTTGCTATTGGTGTGCCTCAGTGTGACAACAAAGGTGTTGTTAAGACTGCCTCTGTTCGGCTGCTGCCGCCACCTGCGGTACCTCCTCAGCACCGAGTCTGCGGCCTCAGAGACATTCTGCCGATGCCAGGCCCTCTCTATTCGACTGATCATGCTGGGGTAGAGCTCCACCAAAGTGCTGCCACGACTTCTCAGAGTCATTTCCAGTTGCTCATCTTGGTCCTCAGGCTGGAGCTCCGTTTCAGAAAAGCTTCTCTGACTCTCATCCAATGAACTCACAGTCAGCTGAGTCGAGTCACTTCTAGACATCCCTGTACGGAAATGATATGTTACCTCAACTTGTGCCCACAAATAAAACTTACTTCGTGTAAGTGCCTGCCATAACTGATCCTTCCAAGTCGTGTTCAAAAACATCGCCTTTTGCTTTCTTCTTCTTACCATCATCGTCCCCAGAAAATTGGCCAGAGGATACACGAGTCTCATCAGCTCCAAAATCTGGATGTGTGAAGTCCATCTGTTGAAAACAAACAATAATGAATTTAAGATATATTATTTTCAAGACAGAATTGTTCGGTAAATAATGAATAAATAAATAAATAAGTAATATATTTACCAGAGAGTTTCGTGTAATGTCCTGCGCTGTGGTGGAAGAAATATTGAAGTAATTAGATGAAATTCACAATTCATAAACATCTCTGTAAATTACCATTTGAGGTGATCGATTCTTACCTCGCAATGATTCCTCTCTCAAATCTGTCAGGCTCTGAGAAGAAGACAAAATGCTCAATTATAATGTTTGCTGGCATAAAAACTGTCCCATAAAACTCCTCTGTAATGTGCTTTTGTGTCATGTGTGACTGCAGAGTGTGTTTATAGCGACCCAAACCTTTGATTCCAGCTTGTTCAGCTCCTTTTTTGACAGCCCCATGTACTTTTCAAGTGCTTCACCGTGCAAAGAGTAACAGAAAAGATACACAATGAGACCAGGCTGCAAAACAAATACTGAACTGCAGAGACAAGAAACAGGACGGCGGAAACTCACATTTCATTCATTACTGATTAATCTATCAAGTTCACTGACAAACAGCTTTGGTCTGTAAAGTGTCAGCAGCTTTATTCGTTTCTGTTGTGTTTATGTTACGATGCAGCGACAATAACTTGTATTCACCCGCTGACGGAAACGATATCATAATAACTTTGTAAACTTACTTTGGATTTTTGTACCGCCAAGGTCCACCTCTACCCCCCCGTCACAGTATTGGAGTTTTGAATACTGTTGAAAACAATTGCAGAGGTTAGCACACTCATTTTTCTGCATCTTTACAGTACATCTTTAAAGCTGATATAAGCTAACGTTAGCTACCCCGCGCTTAGGCTAACGTTACCACACAACATACCTTGTCTATGATTCGAGCCAGTGCCCTTTTGTAGTTGAAACAATTGTCATGCAGTTGTTTCTGTAAATGCATGTCCATGCTGAATATAAAATACCAGTTAGTGTTGATAGATGGTGAAAAGTAACTAAGCTAATTGAAGAGAAAGAAAGGCGCTTTCGGGTTCAAAATTCGTCTTTCACAAAATAACGAAAGGTGATTGGACAGCGGACACGCGGCGCCTTCAATGCTACTGGGAAATTGTAGTTATCGGAAAAGCGCGTTTGAATATTTCAATTAAAGGACAAATCGTATTTAAAATACAAATACAAAACTTTGAGTTTTTTTTATAGCGGTGGTGCCCACGTGTAGCACCGATAACGTAGCACGAATATTTTCCGTGTCAACATTGATTCTGTGTAGCATTATTTAACAAACAGGTAATTGTAACAATATTTAATGGGTAGATAGTTAAATACGAAAAGTAAACATGTTTGAAACAAACTACGTCTTTCCGCCAAACTGCCTCGACAAGCTGGCGCACGAAAAACAACCACAAAGCCACGTTTTTTGGTTTATATATCGGTATTTAGGGACACTTAGGAATCACCGACACCGGCATGAATAATCCATGATTGCGACGTCTTTTTCACGTAATGCGTCATCTTCAGTCGACATACATGGTCAGTCTGGCTTTTTTTTAAAAAACCTATTCCACCTGAACTGAATAACTATGATACAGAGTATGTTTTGTACATTTTTGTCAGGTTTCAGCAGAAAGAGAGGAAGCGATCCGTGAACCGCCCATCAGTATGGCGGCAGGGACGCTGCAGGAGCTTGTATCCGCCGCTGCCTCTGTGCACTCTGACAGGACAGCTGTGACATATTATGATGGCCAGTCGGTGTCAGGGAGGCCGGTGTCTCTGCTGTACAGAGATGTGCTTAAACTCGCCGGTGAACTGTCTGATATTTTTCGGGAGAGCTGCTCTCCCAGTAACAGCGTTATCGGGCTGTATTGTAGTGATGATTTGTTGGTCCCTGTGTGGATCCTGGGGTGAGTTCACTGTTGTTACTAAACTATGCAAACGCACAGCATCTGGTCAGTGTATGTGTGAGTGTGTGCCGAGAATAACATCACTATACCATAACATGTTTTTAATGTTCATTATGAGCCATGGATTATTCTGTGCTGTTTTGCCAGGATCCTACAGTCTCCTGCTGCCTATGTCCCACTGGACCCAGAAGCTCCAGGACTTCTCTCTGCCAGAGTCATGAACCTGTGCGGCCTCAAATATTGTGCTGTGAAGACTGACCTCCTGCAGGTTCAATATTTCTTATTGTATTAATATATACACAAATATAAAACTGTGCAAAAATTTCAACACAGTATCTACATATAGACGTATTTGTGTTCAGCTAAATGAAATATTGTTTCTCTCAGGATTGAGGGAAAAAAAAAACAAAGAAGCATCAGAGAAATCATGGCTGGATATGCTTGTTATGAGCAATGATATTCTCTTGGGCCCCACCTGACACTTCCACCCCCGTGCACAATCTTCCTTTGTGCATTGTAAATTATCCTGTTGCATTGAAACAGCTTTATCGTAGGCCTGAAACGCAGACCTCATTCAGTCGTCCTATGCTAAGGTAACACGACCAGGGCCCAGTACTTTGTACAAATATTTACATTGATTTTCTTTCCTTTTCCCATCAAGCGTTTCCAGACAGCTCTCGTCAAACACATATCTGCGGAGGTGTGTGTGGTGTTGCCCAAGTTTAAACTTACCCTGATTCGTGTCAAACTGCTGCCAGTCGCTGCCCACAAACCAGAGACACAACAAAGTGTAGCACAGAAGGCAGATGGGGCTGACCTCTGTGGTACAACTGTGGTGGAAAAGGACTCTGGGCACAGGGACTTGGCATATGTGCTGCACACATCTGGAACAACTGGCCTTCCTAAGATTGTAAGGGTACCACACAAGTGTATACTCCCCAATATACTACATCTGAGGTCAGTATCCATACCTTTTTGTCTCTGTTGCTCTAAAGTATTACTTTGATACATTTTCAAAAGTTCCCTACCTCTCTTTGCTCAGATCGTTGTTCCAGATGAGTGCAGATGATGTGGTTTTCCTGGCTTCACCCTTAACCTTTGACCCCTCTGTGGTGGATATTTTCCTGGCCTTATCATCTGGGGCACAGCTCCTCATTATCCCATCTGTGATCAAGAAAATGCCCAATAGACTGGCTCAAGTGCTGTTCAAGAATCACAAGACGACCGTCCTACAGGCAAGAGTCAATTTATTAGAGACTTATTTTGCTTGAAATGGTCTTCAAAATCTTTTTGGTCACTATAATGTGGTATTTTCTTGTTTCTGTAGGTCACACCCACTCTACTCAGCCGCTTCGGGCATCGTATCCTAAAACAGGAGGTGCTGTCTTCAATGTCTTTGCTGCGGGTGTTGGCTCTGGGCGGAGAGGCCTGTCCCTCGCCAGCTCTGCTTAGGAGCTGGAGGCACAAGGACAACAAAACCCACATCTACAATATTTACGGTATCACTGAGGTGTCCTGCTGGGCCTGCTGCTACAAAATACCACAGTCTCTGCTGCAGTCCAGCAACCCGTGAGTCTACCTGTTTAAAACTATTTATTAAATCTACACCTTAATTTTAGCTGTAGTTAACACAACTTTATTTAACATTACAGACCTTCCAGCATGGTGTCCTCAGTGCCTCTCGGGACTCCTCTGATGGACACGGTGGTTGAAGTCAGAGATGAACGTGGCTGCGTTGTTACCGAGGGTGAGGGACAGGTGTTCATAGGTGAGGAAGATCTCACTGGCACACACTCACGCACATCTTATTTCAGTGAACTAAATCTATATGATCTTTGGTGCAGGTGGAAAGGACAGAGTGTGTCTCCTGGATGATGAAGAGGCTGTTACCCCCGGGACAATGAGAGCTACTGGAGACTGGGTGAATGTTAAAGACACACAGCTGTTGTACCTGGGACGGAGAGACAGACTGATAAAACGCCATGGAAAACGGGTGAACTTGGACAACTTGCAGCAGGTAAAGTGTTTTTGATAAATCTACTGTGCTTACATTAAAATACACACATCAGAGGTGATAAAAAGTTGATCCATCAGAATCTACTGAAGGACATGCTAATGTAGAGTATACTGCAGGTTTTGCTGTTGTATCTTGACAACAAAGAGTTTATGTAAAGTTTTAAGGCCTGTAAATGTTCCTCAGTCAGGAGAGGGATGTATGATCATTAGCTGAAGCTTTGGCCACTTGGGGTCAGTGCAACAAACAACAAACCCAACACTTGCAAATTGTAATCTGATAAAGCCAGGAGAGGAGCAGCATTAGCAATCATTTGGAGCTGTGTTTGTGCCCTCCTTGCAAATGTAAGTCCCTCTTTCAACTTTATTTTGGTCTTCACCAATTCCTGTGAAAAAAAGTGCTCACCAGCCAGAGCTGAGTTGAAAAGAAGCTAAAATGCTGCATAAAGCAGGAGTTGAATGATATTTCTCTCTAAATGCATTTATATAGCACTTTTCTGGTTACATCCACCACCCCGCTGGTTCTATACATAAGCGCACACATATGGTATGCCATTGTTGTCTGTGTGTGTTTACATTACACCTATTCATTTCATCCACTGTTAATATGTGTAATGTTTTATCTCCTCTCCTCCAGCTCATACTGAGTCTGCCTCAGGTGGAGGCATGCACTGTGGGTTTGTACGAAGGCTTTCGACTGCTCGCCTTTGTCGTGGCGTCCACATCTGGAGACCAGAAAGCAGCTTCTCCTCTCCCATCTGGACAGGAGCGTGTGGAAAAATCACACTCCCCTTTCGCTCAGCATCAAGAAGACCCCCCTTCTCCCGTGAAGCACCACCAGGAAGAGGAGACGAGCAGTGTGGACAGAGGCCTGAGCAGACTGATTGTGAACCAGCTGTCTCTGCTCCTGCCGTCTTACAGCGTTCCTGACGCGCTGGTGCTGGTCCCGGCCTTATGCCTGACTCCACACGGTGAGCACTGGACATGGGTCACTCCAGGGGAAACAAAACAGCTCATTCACTCATCATTTTGGGAACTCTAATGATTGTTTCTTGCCAGGCAAAGTGGACATGGAGGCACTTATGAAAATATACCAAAGACAGAGACAGTGTTTGGAGTCTTCACAGGGAGATTTCAGCAAACTAAAGCAAACTCTTCGGTCCTTTTGGCAGGTACGTCACACAGCTGCACATTTAGATACCTTGTTGTCTGCATGTGTTCATACTCAAAATCGTGCCCCCGCTATCAACAGAGTACTTTAGGTTTTGCTGAAGATGTGACCATTGACGAGGAGTCTAACTTCCTGTTGAGTGGAGGAGATTCTCTGAAGGCGCTGCACCTCTGTGAAGACATCCTCACCACTGTGGGAGTCACCTCTCCAGGACTTTTGGAGGTCATACTCGACGGGACCTTTTCTGACGTCCTGCGCTACGTTGCCAGGGTGACATTGATGCCACCGTTTGAGAACAGCACGCCATCGCTTCTTGAGGCCAAGAAACGGCACACTGATGCCCCCTCTGTTGTCTTAGCAAAGAGAGAACGCAAAGAGTCTACAGCAGGAGAGAGGCCGCAGAGGGAGAAACGGGCTGTTAAAGTTATAAGACGAGGAGGTGAGGTGATAGAAATGAAAACCGGCAATGAAGAGATGGGTGAAAACCTCCAGGCTGATGCGGTGAGACGAAAAGATTCAAGTGAGAAAGGGAGAGGTGATGTTCTAGACCTGAGTCTGAGCTGGTCCTCAGATACAGGCAGATGTGTGGATGCCTCCCCAGTGCTTCTAGTCCACGAAAGAACAGATCAGAGGTCAGATGTGACCAAAACAACTGTGTTCATCGGCTCACACTCTCACAGGATCCAGGCTTTAGACCTGGACACTGGGAGCCTTCTGTGGGAGCGAGTCCTCGGGGACAGAATCGAGGGGTCGGCTGCTGTGTCTCGCTGCGGGACTCTGGTGGTTATAGGTCAGTATCAGTTCTCTAAGTATCTTGTTGCAATGCTTAACATTTGTTTACTGTCCTTAAGGTTTATTTTGATATTTTCCCAGGTTGCTACGATGGCTATGTGTATTTCTTGTGCGCTGCTTCCGGAGAGACACGGTGGATATTTGAGACAGGAGACGCTGTGAAGAGCTGTCCTGCTGTGGATCAACACACAGGTCTGGTGATTGTGGGCTCACACGACGGGCACGTTTACGCCCTGAACCCGAAGGTGAGTGTGTTTGACATGAAGAGACACTGTCTTCAAAGATTCAGAAAACGTGCAGATTGATATACAACACTTTTTTGACTTGTGTATCTTTTGTTATGGGTGGCCAAATTTATTTCCCCTCCAGGATTTAATAAAATTACAGTTTTGTGTTTTTAGCTGCAGCAGTGTGTTTGGAAGCATCACTGTGGTGGCAGGGCTGTGTTCTCCTCCCCCTACCTCCAGCCCTCCCTCAGACAGCTGTATGTGGCGTCACTGGGAGGTCACCTGTTCTGTCTCAACCCTGTGAGTGAACATAATCCCAAACCTAAGTCATTTTGCTGAATGACAGGTATTTTTGGTACCTGCACTGCACCTGCTAATGGGAGGGTCAAACGTGTAGTTTGACTGATCTGTTTCTCTTTCTCAGGACAGTGGAGAGGTCCTGTGGTCTCACTGTAGAGACGTCCCGTTCTTCTCATCACCAAACAGCTCCTCTGGTCTTGTTGCGATCGGCTCAGTGGACGGAAACATCTGCTGCTTCAGTAACAAGGGGGAACTGGTGAGAAGCAGAACTTAGACTGGTGTATTTCTTCACTATGTATGTATTTTATAGCTGCTAATTCTTCTCAGGAATAGCCATTCAATGTATTTACATTCTGTAATATCTCTATATGGTAGTTTTCATTCTTAGTGGCGGAGTCCGTCATTCTTGCAGTGAACAGTGTCTTCACACACACGAGGGATTCAAAGAAAACAATGCATTCATGTTATCCAGCTTCACTGTTTACTCTTCACTTTCCTACAGCTGTGTTAAAGCTGTATCAAGTTAAGTGATAATGCTCACCCAAGATTTCCTGCAGCTGTTGTACTTCTCAGCTGCTACAGGACTGTTTGTTGCCACAGCTCTGGGACCTGTAGTGTTATATCACACCTGCTGTTACCACAGTTAGTACAAGTGTTGCCAAATCAACCAGGACTAAATTCTCAAGAATTTGAACTATTACAAATCGAAATTCTGTTGTGAAAATTGAGCCCAAAGCAGCTGTAAAATACTGTCATACCCAAACATGAGTCTTGTATTTTTCTGCAGATGTGGCAGTATTTAACAAAGGGACCAGTCTTCTCCTCTCCATGTGTCACACCAGACCAGCAGAGGCTTCTGTGTGGATCACATGACGGTCACCTGTACTGTTTAAACTGTGTCGATGGCTCTTTAGTTTGGACGTTCAAGACATCAGGCAAGGTGTACTCCACTCCATGTGTGTTTGACGGCTCTGCCGTGGGCAGGAGGGGAATCCTTGTGGGCGTGGCCTCTACAGACGGCACAGTTTGGATCCTGAATGGTCAAAATGGACAAATGCTGGCCTCACACACTCTACCTGGGGAGCTGTTTTCATCCCCAGTGGTGTATGAACAATCTCTTGTGGTCGGTTGCCGCAATGACTATGTGTATTGTTTCAAGCTGACTGTCAAAGAGGAAGCATAGAAGTATTAAATGTATTTTTGCACTGATTTTATAATAAACACTGATGTCTCAGTATCTGTGTCAGAGCGGAGAGGGTACTTAAGGGAAATTGGATTTTAATTAAAGTTCAGAGTTTAAGATCTAAAACAGGGAAATAATGAGTCAACAGTCCTGCAGTTCAGACATCAGTATTTAATTTACATTATTCGTAACATTTTGTGTCTCTTTAAGAATTTTCTCATGAATATCTCTAAGTGGGACAAAAAAGTGCAAATAATACCAAACATTTTTTTTTGTTACATATAACACTGCGTACACTACACTATTGTGCACGACCAAAGTTAGAAACAAAATGACAAAGTGACTCTGCCCCAGGTGCCTCTCTCTGACCGAAGCTCTGGTAACGCCTCTGACTTACATACAGTACATACTTACATACATACAGATCATTAAGTGAGTGGCAGGAAATAAGAATGCTGGAGGGGCTTTTTTTTTCATACATCATGTAAGATCATATCACATTTACGAGGAAGTGATGGCGTAAGCCTACAAACACAAGTGTGTTACAGGAGGGACAGCTACAAGAATCGTATGTTACAGCAAGCAGGTGTTGTGTCTGTCTCCATTAGCAAAGCAAACAAATCCAAATTACATCATCACACAGCTGTGAGGATAATGTGCAGCTCACTGTAAATGCCCAGTAACACTTGTGGTCTTCAGTGCTGTGTTTAGGTGCACCCACCATGTGATTATGACAGATTCTGTTAACTTTATAATGGCAAAAATTGTACAATAGCTTCTTTGACAGCTATCACAGTTATCACGGACACAGTGAAAATTGTTACGCTAAAGTTCCCAATATGAGTTAAGAAAAAGAACAAAAGGCTTCCTTTGTACATGACAAACAAGGCTCAGAGAAGAGATACAGTATCGTTTCAACATAGATATATCCGCTGCTATACATAAATATTCCCAACAAGTGCCTGTAACACTTCCATTAGCCGTCCAAAAGCAGATTCAACGGGGTCATGTCGAGTTATTGTTATTACTGGTAGCCCTTAAAACACAATTCAGACAGTTACCCTCTGTTGATTAAACACTGTCATATGTCAGAGCTTCACCTCTCTAGTATAGAAGTGTTAAGTGTTATATTGTGTTGAGCAAGTGTTTTATTTACAACCATGGTGACACAGTTGCCTACAAAATAAAAAAAAATTGGGGTTGGCTATTGCAATGGCCAGCCATGGTTGTGATTGGCTGCTGAGGGGCATATACTCTGTGTTTGTATACAGTATGTGCATGCTCGCAACAATTGTTTACATATATCTGTGCAATTGTATT
Source organism: Lates japonicus (assembly GCA_033238685.1). Lineage (NCBI taxonomy): Eukaryota > Metazoa > Chordata > Actinopteri > Centropomidae > Lates > Lates japonicus. Next base: position 6,230,627 of record BRZM01000079.1, on the reverse strand, counting down.
GGATTATTTGAATGTGAAGCGCACTTTAACATGATAATAGTACCAGCCAGTGTGTGTGGTTACGAGGTGATGGAGGGCTTTACTTGTTTCACAGTCAGGAGGGTTTTCATGGTGAGAGATGGGATCTGGAGTTTTGGGGTCGGGGGGAGGGACAGGAGATGCTGACTCTCGAGGTGCTTCAGAGTCCGTGGGCAGTGTGCAGTCTCGATGCAGGCCAGAGCCAAGTGTGAGGCTGGGACAGGGTGTTATTTGATGATCTGAGGACAGTCGCTCCAGGCTTTGGCCTTTCGCTTCGCCAGTGCCAGCCAGGCCGGCTCTGTGGACACCTGCGGAGAGTCACTGGAGGGGAAGCGTTTTGACACGTCCTTGACAGCAGGTGGCGACGGTGTAGAGTCTGCGATCTCAACTAAAATGACAAATCACAGACGCATGTTACAAATCTCTTTGTTAAACCGTACTGCTTCTTTAGACAAAATGTAATAACTGATTTACACTATATATACTGTGTGTATATATATATATGTGTGTGTACACACACACGGTAACATATTTTTGTTTGCATACATATAGCATACATTTTAATTGCATTTTTATCCAAGCTTTGATGCCATATATCCATTCAAAGATAATACAGCGACAACAGTTTTTAGGCCAATCACCCAGTCTGTAGGGTGGCCAGAAATTTTGGGGTGGTATGTGAGGAGTCCAATCAAGTTCCAGCAGTGTCATTTGCCCCTGTCTGCCCTGCTGGATTGACCTATGCCAAATATAAAATGTTCTGTATAACATGTTGTATAATATGATGTACTACTCTGAAAGAGGAAAATTTGCATTCATTTTACTTTTGATTATTTTGACACTACTACTTTCACTTGACTAAAGGATCTGAATATGTATTCCACAGCTGTATTTAGTCCACATGAGGCCAAAAAAATGTCCATCATGATTTCCTAGGACACAGGTTTGTTTTGTGTGACCAACGATCCAGAACAAAACTGTTTTCAAATTACAAGAGGACAAAGAAAAGCAACTTATCCTCACATTTCAGAACCAGCAATATTAAAGATTTTAGCTTGATGAATGATAGATCGATTATCAAAGACTGATTACCAATATTATATTGGCTTCACTATAGCACATTCTTACCAGTGACAGAGCTGGGTAAAGTGTTGGCTTTTTTCAGGTGTTCTCTGCGCTCAAACCGTCCCAGGAGGCTGTCTGGTCTCTTGGGCTCCTCTGGTGTCTGAGGTTTAGAGGAAGGACTAGTGCTCCCACTGCCTTTGCTCTCTGTGGGGCTCAACAGTGTAGCCTGCAAAAGAGGTTTTTGATACTTTCAGAGGAAGGAAACTGTATTAAGGAGATTATGTGTGATCAGAGGAAATGGGTAAAGAGGCAGTCTGGGACACATACACTGTCTCTCTCTCTAGCTTGTTTCTCAGCCAGTTTGGCCTCTCTTTGGCTACGGCGCTCCTCTCTGTTCTGCTGCTGCTCCCTGAAGCCCTTCTGCTTCTGCAGAGCCAACGTGATCCACAAGGGACCAGCCTCCTTCTCCTGGACCCTTGCACTGTCCAGTGAGTGCCTGCTCTGTAAGGATGGTTTTTCTGCAGAGGAACACATGATTATTTGCATATTACTATGACAAGATAATGTTTAAAATATTTCGACTCCAGTTCCAAACAACCCCATGAGAACTGTGTCAGTACTCTACGGTTGTGTACCTTACTTTGAGTTTTCCTACAAAATCACATTTTTCATTTTAAAAAGAAGCAAAAGTTTTTGGTTGTTACAATCATTCCTCCTGTTGATGCTGGGCATCGTGAGATCCCTTACTTGAGATTTTCAATGCAATTGTAACTAACAGCAAGGTCCTTGGATTAACTGACACTGACCTCTCCTGATGAGTTCCGTCTTTCTGTCCACCTTCTCTCTCCAGGGAATGTTGATGGAGGGGAAGAATGATCTCTTCTCCTTCGGCTCCTCTTCCCCTTGGACCTGGCCTTGGCTGCTCCGGTGCAAGTGGGCCACAGCAGAAGGTTCCTCGCTCCTGCTCGTCTGATCCTGGCTAGATGAATCTGTGTCCCTTGTTCTCTGGATCGTGGCATCACTGGGAGGCCCGTGGACCACTTTAGGTAGTGGTGATGGGGGAGGTGTTGGGACTGCTCCAGTAGGTTTGGGTGACGTGGTTGGTCTTCGGTAGAGTGGTGGCTTTGAAAGCACTTTCTCACCTTCGCTGTGTGGGGTTGGGCTGGTAGACTTTCCCGGTTTAGCCCGAGGGACAGCAGGGGAGGCAGCTGCGTGTAAGTACTTGCAGACCGCGCCTTCTCTCTGGGGAGATGCAGGACTTGATTTGTCAGAAAAGACAGAGGAAGCATCAGAGTCTGGCTCAATGGGGGTAAGAGGTGAAGGAACGCCGTCAAAGCTGTCCCCAGCACTGTAGCGTTTCTTCCTTTTCTCAGTGGACTGTTCACTGTGAAAACGCAGGGAGTAGTTGGTCCTCCTCAGTTTTATGCCAAAGGGTGAGGGCTTCTCCTCACTGTCCTGGACCCGCTCCTCCCCCTCATCTCTACTTTCAGATGCCCCTGGCTCACTCTGAGCCCTGCTCTTCAGCTCTGCCCCATCGGGTTTGGCCCCGGGGCTTGGAACCAAGAAAGAGGGGAGGTCTTTTGCAAACATACATTCCTCTGACCCTCTTTCTACGATGCGAACAGTTTTACTTGTCCTGTTTTGAGGTTTACTGGTTGGGGCTGGCAAGGCAACAGTGGGGCTGTCAGATCGAGTAGCTTCCTCTCCCGCTTCCTTGTCGTCCACACCAAACACCTCAGAGTTCCTGTTTGAATCTCCAAACTTCTTCTTTGCAGGGGTGATGGAGAACTTAGCGCTGGCAGACATGGTCTTTCTGAGGTTCGTGTGGGAGAACGCAGGTTGGTCTTCACTGCTGGGCTGAGGCTGGTTCTTGATCGCCTCCGGGTACTCGTCATACTTCCCCTCTTCTACCCCCTTGAATATCTTTGATCTGATACTCGCCCACTCTGCCAGGACGGCTGCACTGGACTGGTCTGTAGAGAGCGCAGACTCATTGAGTGATTTGGTTTTGCCAGACTTGCGGTCCGGTGAAGTCTTGCTCTTGGCCGGTGGTGTTCCCTGGGCCTTTCTATCCTCTCCCAGACCCAGCAGAGACTTACAGGCGGTGTCTTTGATCTGGTCTAAATTGACGGCTGTCCCACAAAGCTGGGCACCTGTCACTAGGATGGCTGTGTGGGGAACATATGGAGATGCTGGCAGGTTTGGAGAGTCTGGTCCTTCAGAGGAAGAAGCCTTAGCTCCCTCTCTTTGTTCAGCTGTAGCACCACTCTGGTGGCTGGAGGCTGGTGTAACAGGAGTGAGGTTGACCTTCTGGAACAAAATCTGCTTTTCTCCAGAGGAAACCTTAAAAGAGAAAGGCCTCTGTCTCTCCTCCATCTCCTTCCAGCGCAGCTCCTCAGCCTTCCTCTGCTCGTCTGCTTCCATTTTTTTCTTTTCCTCCATTCTCCTGCATCCTCAACCTCTCCGCTTCCTCCTCCTTCTTTCTTTCCTCCTCTTCCTCCCTCAGCTTCCTCTCAGCCTCAAGCTCCTGCTGCCTTCTCGCCTCTTCCTCCTCCTCTCGCTTCCTCTTTTCCTCCTCCTCTCGCCGCTTCCTTTCCTCCGCCTCTTTCCTCCTCTGCTCCTCCAGTCGCCTCCTCTCCTCCTCCTCCCGCTGTCGGCGCTCTTCCTCCGCTCGCATCCTCCTTTCCTCTTCCTCCCTCTGCATCCTCTCTTCCTCCTCTCGCCGCCTCCTTTCTTCCTCTTCTCTAATCTGCCTCTCCTCCTCCTCCCTCCTCCTTCTCTCTGCTTCCTCTCGGAGCCTTCTCTCTTCTTCCTCTCGGAGCCTTCTCTCTTCCTCCTCCTGCTGTTTACGACACCTCTCCTTTTCCTCCTCTAGTTCACGCAGCCTAATCTCCTCTGCCCTCTTCCTCCTCTCTTCTTCCTCCTGTCTGAGCCTCTGCTCTTCCAGCTCTCTCCTCCTCCTTGTCTCCTGTCTTTCCTCCTCATGGAGTCTCTGTTTCTTGAAGCTTTCTAGAGACTCAACAGATGCCCTGCGCTGGTCAGCACTGGAGACCCCTGCTGCCTCAAGGTCCTCTTGCACCACACCAGGGATGGATACCTCTTGGAGGTCCTGAGAATGTGGAAATATGATTAATTTCGTCACCTCAATAAGGGTGGGATCAACAACATGTTAGGACCCATTTTTTGCAACTTATATCTTCACTATAGGTCTGGCTCACCTGTGTGAACCGCCGGTGCTTGCGGGAAACTCTCTGGTTTTTTGGTTTGACGGACAGTTTATGCTTGGCGGCGGTGTTATCCAAGCGAGGAACAGACTGTGGGACGGCATCCAGGTTGATGGACTCAATCGTTCCAGTGGGTGGAAGAACTCGTTTGGATCTCGGGGATTTGACTGGTGTGCTGTGTGTGTGGGCCCCTTGGATCTGCTTTTGTCAAAACAACAGAATATATTTAAAACTGAAACAAATCTGATCTGTTTTAACACCTTAAATAGGTACACCACTGATTTAACATTGCATGCATATAACATTGTCAAACTTAAAAAAAAAAAAGAAGTAAGTAAACAGCTGTTAATGCTGACAGCAAAGGCTATGTAGCAACAGCAAAAACGTACACATAGCACCTTTAACCTTTGATGAGCAGGTATGGAGGTCTGGTAAGTTCACTTCTTTCTAACCCCACAGTGACACCACCTGAGGCAGGCTTTCCACCAGTCTTCATGCAGCTCCATCAGGAGCCACAAAAGGCTTCACATATGCGGTAGTACAGACTTTACTTTGGTCTGTGGAGTTCCACTTTAAAAATGGAGGCAAACTGTCTGAATGACTTGATAAGCTGTTACCTTTGGCTCTGTTTTTGGTGGTTCGGCTTCAACCTGGGCCAACACCCTTAGAGGGCTCCTAGGAACCTCTTCCTCATCTGAACTTCCCTCATCTCCCTCACTCTTCCTCAGTGAAGGCGGTCTCTGGCCAAACTTTATACCTTGTGCTATCTGCTTCTGTGTCATCAACAAAGAGTAAAAATTAGAAACATACATGGAAGATAACTGATGAGTAACTGAGATGACGTTCTCTACGTGGCTCACCTGCAGATTCCGAACTTTATCCGATACGTTTTCCTGGGACATGCTGTGATCCAAACTGGGCTCTGTCGCCGGCTCCTCTGGGATAAAGATGCTGTCGTGTGAGAGAGCTCGAGATCCGATGGGATTCAACTCCCTGCAGGAGAATGAGAGCGTCTTCAGAGTTGCAGCGTGTCATTGCTGTCAGTCATTCAATCATTTATCATAAGCGGGCTGCAGCATTGCTCTACGCAATCATTTTGCACAAAGAAATGAATGACCTCTTTACACACCAGCAGTCTCTGCACATCAATTAAAGGCTCAAATCATGTCGAGCCTTTTATAAGCTGGATCTTTAGTAGAGCCTCACCCTTTTTTCTACAGACTGTGTGACCACAACTTGCAGTGATTATGAGAATCTGTTTTAACACTTTCATTTTTTGGAAAATGAAAAACATCTGATAAGGAGCCTAGTTGTTGCTCTTTTGTTTTTTTGAACATAAAATCTACATACCCACACTGTCTGAATGAAGGTGGCAAGACATAAATGATTGATAAAACCTGTGGTTGCAGCTTTAATCAGCAGCAATAAAATTCACAAAAGTAAAAGCTCAGTTTCTTCATTTATTACTCTAATAAAACTGGATATATGTACTAACCTCAGATTTTGATTGGATTCCTCATCATCTGATACAACTCCATTGCACACTTCCCCCGTAGAAAAACTCGCCTTTAGCTCTGCTCCATCAAAGCCACCTTTAGCTTCCCGCTTCTTCTTCTTCCCAAACAGTCGTCTAAAGGGCTGGAATTTGCCCTGTCGTCTTCTCTCTGTTAGAAGGAAAAAAATTGATGATAACCACAGCTACGTGCAATCAGACCATCAATCTTTATATCTCACCCTTGGGCTAGATAACGAGCAGGATGGTGCCTATGGGCATGTTTTTGTGTGTGTGTGTGTGTAGATAATGAAATGCAATTGATTGAATCAAAGGAAAATAAATCAAAATAGCAGATGGAATGAGGAGAAAACCTTGGCTCTTTGGTTCATACTCGTATTTACAGGGAGTGGAGAAGATAAACAACAGAGCACCCATAGCCATTGTTGTTTTAGCAAAATAGTGACCAAATCCTTAAATTACTGACTGAAAACAAGCAAATGCAAGTCTATGATTTGTCCAGGGAGAAAGGAAAGCATTGAAAACCCACAAAGACATCCTGGCTATCCACAGGGCTACAAGAGTTAATATGAAATGTGTGACTCTTATCACATTTTAACTACAATATTTGAGCAACACTTTACTAGCTAACAACACTCATTGCTTCTTAATGACACGTATCACAGCTAATCACTCTGGAACATTTCCTAATCCATCAGTCAGTGAGGCAATTGTTTTAACCGTGAATTAGATAAAGGTTAAAAATAAAAATGTGTTGACAGCTGACTGATGCAATAAAATAAAATAGATGTAATAAACTCTGTTAGTGCTGGGAATATCAGTGCTGCTTCATGAGGAAGTCAAGAACCACAGTTGAGAAAGTAACTTTGGACTTTTGGTTCATATCTTTATTCTCCCGTCATCCCTCATGCCTGGAAGTCATAAACTCTTACACATAAGCTAAACTTTCCCATGTGTAAAAAGAAAAATATCACTCAGTTCTCATTTCAAGATCCCAAAGATGAGATTCGTTGACCTGATGTCATCTGAAAATATAAACAGATCTTTCTTTGCTTTATTTCAAAATGTAATATAGAGTGTTTCCTCAGAGCAGCTCTGTCTTCTTACATAAATCTGTCCGTGTGTTTTGTTTTCGTCTGTGTGTCTATTTGTGTGCCTGAGTACTTGTGGAGGTCCTCTGGATAAACTAAGTGGGTGAGGTTACGGAGCTACAAAGCTACTCTACACCACTGTGCAGACAGGCGTTCTCAGGGCTCTGTGGGTATCCCTTTCAGAGCTATAAGTAGCAACTGGTGTGGGATTTCACTAAACCAGAGGCATCATGGGAAATGATACAGTAAACTCATTTCCCCGGTTAGCTCCATGACCCTGTCGTGTGCGTCTTTGTTTTTGTGTGGGAGAGATAAGACAAGTTTAATTGGTGTATATGTATTTATATTTACATTCTATATATACGGGCTAAGATATAATTATACTGCATGTGGGAGGTATGTGTTATATTGCTGTCTTTGACTGTCTGAGTACAGAATGTGAATTGCTATATGGAAAACAGACACTGCCCAGGTTTAACTAAAAGGGAACGCTTTAAGAGTGAATGTGTCACTCATGACTCACAATCATGTAAATCGCATCAAATAATCAATAGCTATTAACTGTCCTTACCAAGGCTACAGTATCAGTCTTAACCATAACTGTGATACAGTCACAGAAATTAGAATAATGAGTTAGACAGGGTTGGAACTTCCCCCGTCCTTTCACTTCCTCTATTTGGACTGAAGACTTGATTTATTTTTTTCACTGAAATGAAGTTTAATAGGGTGCTGAAGTGTTTTTTTTCTTGATGGAAACTTTTCACAACTTATTTTAACTATTTACTAACCCTTCGTCTTTCCAGCTTAAATGTAGTTGTATCTTCTGCAAAATCAACCCCACGCCCATTTTGACATTTTGGGAAATATGTATGTTCGCTTTCTTACCAAGAGTTAGAGGAAAGGATTGATACCACTCATAAGTCTAAATATGAAGCTGTAGCTAGCAGCTAATTAGCTTGGTTTAGTATAAAGACTAGAAACAGGGGGAAACAACTAGCTTGGCTCTCACCGATGGTAAAAACAGCTCACTAATTAACACATCATATTATGTTTGTTTAATTCATAAAAAGTTGAGGTTTTATGTGCCACACTAAACCAGCAGAGATTTCAGTCCAAGAGATAGGTCAGTAAATAACCCTGTTAAATAATTATACATACATATATACACCTTGGTTTTTGAACAGATTAGAGGTTTGATGGACACCTTCAGAGGATTTTGTTACTTTTGAACTGAGCCAAGGCTACTTCTGTCCCCTTGTTTCCAGTCTTTATACCAAGCTAAGCTTGATTGTAGTTTCACATTTACTGTATAAACATGAGAGTGTATTAATGTGTTGTTGTTATCTAACTCTTGCCAAAAGAGAAAATACGTGTATTTACCAAAACACTGAATTAAAAAAATATACATTGTAAGAATAACTAAAAGCCCAGTGTAAGTTCCTTGTGTTGTACATCCTACAGTCCATGACCTGAGAACAATCCACTTATGATCATGAGACAGGAAAGCGCAGAAAATGGGCATATTCTTACATTTGAGGGGTTGATCATTCACTAATCACTGAAAGGACAATATTCTAACATCTACTTTTGGTGTTATTAAGCTTTGCTGTGTTTTTTTGTTTTGCTTTTTTTTCTCTGTTGTTGTACAGGGATCATAGTAAAGGTGACTTAGTCATTCTGTGGCAGTTTTTTTTGCTTTGTCCAAGTATTTTATATATTTAACTCTTTTAATAAGAATATATTGAAAATAAAATCATAAATCTGTCATCTTTGAGAGACTGTACTTTCTAAGACTTTCTCAATGGCTTAGCTCATCACCAGTCAATCACAATTTTTTTTTAAATCCTATACTAGAGATAATTTGTGTTTGAACAGAGCACACATGAACTTAATGACATGCTCAATACTCTGTCAGACCCACACCCACTTACTCTGTCTAAGTGCAGCGAGTGATATTATGCTGCAGCACTGATGTTCTGTTTCCCTGCAGCATGCTCTCCCAGTATCAGGGCCCGTCCAGTGCCTCTTCTCTGGTACAAAGCCCATAATGCACCGCCATGGGCATGCTCACACACTCATGCGTGAAACAAGAAAGGACATTTTTTTCTGCAGCGTAGACGACTCAGCGGTACACCACAGAGCAGCCACCCAACCTAATGCTAGGGTTAACTCTTGCCTCCTGTGTGCTTGTAGCGCAGTGTGTTCTGACCCAGGTCCTCTAAACCCCTGCTGGTCTTTTACTCTAACCATGTGAACAGGGAATATTTCACATCTGCTGAAGGCACAGTAACTAGCTTAGAGCACAGAAATCAGCAAGAGGCTGGCTAAGAAGAAGTGCTTGAATCTAAGATAAATTGAGAAATTCAGGGTGTTGTAGCATTTCTGTGTCAATAGTTTGACATTTAAGGATATACGCATATTATATATTTTTTATTTCTGGGTGACAGTTAAATGAAAACACTGATAACCACTCTCATATCTGTTCATTTAATATGAAGCTATAGCCAGCAGCTGGTTATCTTAGCTTAAAGATGAAACAGGGGAAACAACTAGCCTGGCTCTGTAAAAAGGTTACAAAAGTCACCTAACAAAACTAACAAATTTTGATAATAATTATAATTAACATGTTATATCTTCTTTATTTGAATTGTACAAAAAACAGTGTAAAATGACAGCTTGATTTGATAAATTTAATGGGTTATGCATTAACCATTTTTGTATGGATTAAACAAAAGAGATATTACATGGTAATTAGTGAGCTTATGAGATGCTGCTAGGTGGATATTGTAACCTTTGGGCAGACCCAGGTTAGCTTTTTCCTCTGTTTCCAGTCTACATGCTAAGCTAAGCTATAGCTTCTGGCTGTAATATTCACCACACAGACATGACGCTGATATCAATTTTTTCACCTAATTTTTGGTATAAGGAAGTGAAAAGGTGTTTTTTCCAAAATGTCAGACTTTCTAAGCTAAACAGCTGCTGGCCATAGTCTTACATTTGTCTAACATACACTGATCAGCCACAAAAACCAGTAACTGGTGGCTGATCATTCTATATGGGTTGCTGAGGAGGCACAAAGTAACACTTTGTTTCCCAGCCAGATAGCCAGTGCAGGAGAACAGAGTGGCATTCATCATTTCAACTGGCTGATGCACACAAAGGCTCTCATTGTGGGTTAACAGTAACCGTGTATGCACATGTGTGATTATAATGGCTTTTAATGTGGCGCACCACAACTGCTTTATAACATTATGGTCATAAATGTCTGTTTTTGTGGAGCTTGTAGCCCTCAGAGCTGATCTCTGACTGGTCAAACTATTTAGCGGTTACTTTTTACAGCAGCTTAGTTCCATCAGTCTGGTAGCCTCAATCCCAAATGACTGAATAAGATCCTAAATTTAACGGTCATATTAATCTGATCTGGAATCATTATAGCTGTGTTTATAAGCATAGCGTTAGTGTGTAATAAGGCCAGCTACCCCCACTCCTCCAGTTTTGGCAGCATCACACTGCAGTCTCAGAGAGATATGGTAATGATGGGGCTTTACCAACCTGGATGCCGCCTATATTACAGCAGCATAGCACTTCAAAGACAGACTGCTCTCTGACTGACTCTGTGCTGAAATAGAAAACCCCCCAGTAAAGCAGCACAAACATGCTCTCGCACACATCCACACGTATTCACACGCAGGCACGGGACGAGCAGAGAGTCTTAATGACTCCACTTTATGTGAAAAGAGGCCGGGATCAACCACCCTCAGCTACTCTCAGTGAGAGAGGAGCAGTCAATGCACTTGACATGTGGTAAACCAGTCATTCTGAATTTTCATGGGAGTGAGAACATAAAATAAAAGCCTGAATATATTCACATTCTCCCTACAGTATAAATCATGTATGTGTCTATGTGGGAGGTTACGTAAATGCCTCTCACATGCCAGTAAAATTCTATCAATAACAGACTGCATGCTGTATGGCATATTATTAGAGAGATTATCAGGAACAGAGATGTGTTACATGAGCATGTACAACCTCATCAGGGAGCCACATTTCTGAAGAGCTGACGATAACTTGCACCACACAGGACAGAATAATTAGGACAGACCACCACATAAGAAACTGAGTGGGGTGTAATTACAATTGTGTGCTGTAGATAAGGGCAGCACTGATACTAATGCAAATGTCTGTATAATACACATTAAATAGACAATACTGTATGTACTATTGATGGGCTTAAAATAAAGCTTCACTTATAGAGATCTTTGCCAGGCCCTGGTTTTGATATCTTTATACCTACAGCAGTGGCAGGTTAATAGCTCGAGGTTAATTTTGAACACAGGTGTTCTATTTTGAACAACCTGGGTGTTTCCAGCTCTGTGTGTGTTTAATGTGCAGGTATGAAACTGCAAATCAATTGGTATTTAAAAGCAAAGAACACAGTGAGTCACACTTTCTTTATCTGCCTCGTAGCGATTAAATTCAAAGCCAGAGTTGCAGTATTATCTGAGGTCAAAGGGTGATACATGACTCAAATAAAATGGATGCTGTCTGGCATCACAAAGGCACTCCACAGATGCCTCTGAAAAATGCTCATTAGTCACAATTTTGGTGGCGATGACACGATAAGTTAGTCATGTTATTGTTTACTGTGCGTCTGCATCTGAGAATCCAAAGCATCAGGTTGGATGTGAGACTGAAACATTGCAGCACTTCATGAAACACTCAGATCAGTGGTAGTGATGTAGTCTTTACGGTTTCACAGACCTGGATAACACACAAGCAGCTCTGTGGCTTAATATCTCATCAGTCAACCAATAGTAAAATCGATTTATTATTTATAGCTTCCAGATGATGCTACAACCCATACTTGTCAATCAGGCCCTGAAGCAGCCAACCAAAAACCAGACCAGTTTTACTCAAACCAGCACCACAGATCCAACACCAGCTGCCTGTGAATTAATCTCTGGCAATCTGCCATCTATTCTCCCTGCCTCTCATGTCTCAGCACCAAAGTCCACTGACGATGACAGTATTGCAGCATTGATTTAAAAGCCTTTGAATGAGGCTCGAAATATAAGGAAATAATTGAATCTTTTTTTCTTTTTTTTTTTGCACATGTAGGCCCACGCCACAGTCTATGGCCTGTGCGTGGTTTTCCAGCTGACATAAATATCATGACATTTCAAAGAGCTGTATCGCGTGCATCGTTGGGAGAAAGACGCGGATGGCGGTGGTGAAAGATGACTTCAACACAGACCTAAAGAAGGCACTGATCAATACGCAACCGTTAACTGCAGATTAGCGGCTGCTGCCGCACAGGGATTACAGTCTATTAATTGCAGAGTAAAAGGCGCACGGAGAACAAAGAATCTGGCCTCTGTTTTTCTCACATACTGCCACAGATGAAAGCCAAACGTGGTGAAATTGATTAGCGTTATTATGGATTAGGAAAAATAACGATTCATGACAATTTGGCCTGTTGACATCGGCGTTTGCGCATTTCAAGTCGGATCAAATTCCAAGTCCCAGCCCATTTACAGCTTTCTCTCTCTCTCTCTCTCTCTCTCTCTCTCTCTCTCTCTCTCACACACACACACACACACACACACACTCACACACATCTGCGAAGGATGGAGCAGAAGAACTGAGCGGGTCAATGAGAAATGAGAGGTGGGATACAGTGACAAGGTCATTAGCGTCGTGAAAATGGAAAACAAACACCATAAACATAAACAATAGGGAAGATTAAAAAAAAAAAAAATCACCCAGCACCTTCTTGTTTTAACGCGAATCCTCCTCCCCTTCAGTGCTGAGGTAAAACCAAGCTCCGGCTGCTCCGACCCTTTTGTGTTGCTGATGCTGCGGGTGCCCGACAGGGAGACGCACGCACCGACCGTCAGCCCCGCACAGCTGCACGCGTGCGAGATGGAGATGGGAGGGTGTGGCTGCGAGAGAAAGGCGAGAGGCGGCGGCGGCGGCGGTGGCAGAGTACAGTGCACCGCCAACATACAGAATGAGCTCCTGTCACGATGCGAGCACGTTACTGTAACGTAAGCTCGTGCCTTTCGGAAGTCATTATAGAAACGAGGAGCTGAATGGAAACGCTGTAACCGCCCAGGGGGGGGGGGGGGAAACACAGTGTATATTCCTGAAGGTGTGAATCCCATTGGGATGTACAGTGTCTGTGATGTACTGTATGGTGAGCTAATCATGTTACTGTAAGTCTATTTATAACTATCATTCTGTTTTCTATCTATGATCTACAGGGACGTTGTTTCAGCTGATATGATACTGGACAGTAACCCTCCAGAAAGTTCCTACATACTAAAGACTCCGCAGTGAAAACATTAGTTCAAATTTACAGTTATAAGCCTAAAACAATAGGAGCATAACCACAGAAGTTCAGTCTATCTCAATCTGTTTTCAATGCCTTGAACTATGGTGTTCTTCAATAATATGTTAGGGACTGTACGGAAATTATTAGGGGGAAACAGGGTCAGAGAAGAGGAGGGGTGTATTTTTATTGTTGCTGAAGGGAAGGTGACTTTTGACTTCTTCTTATCTCAAACTCCTGCATGTGAGATTTATTGTCCAAAAACTGTAATGAATAAATAAGATTAAATGGAGAAAAAAAAAAGAAAAGTTGCACAGCAGTGTCTTTTGTTTGGATATTTAGTGCTGCTCTTTTTGAGACAGCTTTCTGGAAGAAACACCCCAACACACCCTGAGGGACAGTCAGATATGGTAAGATGTATCATAAATATCAGGCTGCAGCATCATCTTGGCTAACCTGGTCTAATGCTCAGTTCACTCATTCTGTGGGTGTGAGAGCTGTTTTTATAGCAGCTCTTTATATAAACATAAAGACTGGCTAGAATAGTCTGTCATTCTAAAAATATATCATTTTCAAACAGCCGTGGGAAGTGTCTTGCTTTTTAGAAAATGAAATATAAGATTCAACCTCCTCCCGACCCCAATACTTTTCGTACTGTCCCTTATCGAAAACAAAACATACACTGTGGTCATTATTTAAGGATCCCTGGCATCAAAGGGCTGAAATCCACATGGCCATTACAAGCTATAAACTTCAAACCTGTCAACAACATGTGTCAGATTAACGCTTCGGCTGGAAAACTTGTTTTAGCTGTCAAGTCTAAAAACAGTTAACAGAGAAATATGTTTTAACTTCCTGGCCCAAAACATTAAACAATTTTGCGCACATAAGGTATTTGCTTAAGATTATTTGCTAATGTGGATACACCATTGCAGGAAATGTGCAAAGGATTAACAGTAGAATCTGGTATTTTCCCCATGTTTATATAATGAGCTTTACAAAGGGTAAATATATGACCAGTTGATGTAACCTAGAAAAATTAATTTCAAAAGCGTTTTACTTCCATCATACTGCTTTAGATTGATTTAAAATGTGCAAACACCTTTGATATGTTTTTTCTTTGTTAAGGACTGTGTAGAGAGTGATCGGCTTCTTGATGTTCACTGTATTCAGGATATATAAGAGGAGCCACAAGGCCTGGAGTGTATTTAGTTCAGTCACTCTAACATGGTTTCTCTGCTCTTTGCAAATGATGTCACCTTTTTGGCCTCATCAAACAGTCATCTCAGGTATCACACCAGAGTTATTTGGAGCTGAATCTGATGTTGTTAAGAGTTTGGGCTCTGGTTTACTACCAGGAAAAGTGAGCAACTGCCCTAACCAGAGAGGTTCAGTTGTCCTGGCATCAACCTAAAGACTCTGAAGACATGGGATTTCCTGGTGATTATACATAGTGATTTTTCTGATTAGGTTTTGAATCAGACTACTATGATAAAAAGTGATGTGACTATGATTAAGTGGATTGATGGGCGGGTGGAATCAGCTCGCTGTTCCTCCACACTGAGAGGAGCCAGGTGATGTGGCTCTGAGGGATTTTACAAGGAATGTTCTCAGCTGGATTGTTACTTCACAGTATTACAGAGTTGAAACTAATAGGGAGCAGTGCCACGAGACCTGCAGAACACTCCCATAAGCTGGTTAATTCTGATATGTACAAATTGTTTGGATAATGTGAATGCAGCAGGGAATCAGCACCAAGAAGGGTAAACAATGGAAGTGTGTGTTCACAGCACCTCCTTCTATTTTTGTTGTAAACACAATGCATACACACCTCTCTAGCTACAAATATGCCTACATTAAGGCATTTTAACAAAATAAAACGATTCTGAATTTTCTTCATATTGGTCCCTGTTAGTGTTTATACTTTTTCTAATGAAAAAAAAAAAAAAAATACCAGGGTGCATTTTATTTTGAAAATGTTAACCGGATCTCCCCCTCTTTGATTAAATTCCCGTTGTTTGATATTAGTGCCCCCATTTGAAAACATCCTGTGAGAGGAAATTAACATTCAACATACTCCAGGGTCATTCTTAAATGTGCTTTTTCCATTTCTACAGTAGACATTTGCTGAGGACAAAGGGTTCGCAACATGTCCCCCAAAGGGGTTTTATTTTGACAGTTCATACAGGAATTGTGATATTTACGCTACCTGACTTCACGCAGTTTAAAAGTTAAGTATGGGTACGTGGTAGATAACCATCGCTGTTTTCTTACGTAGTATTTAGTTGTAAACTTTAGGAAGTTGATAGGTGTTGAACAGACTCGCCGGGCACACAGTATGGTTCCTCGGAGGCAGGAGTACGGGGTGAAAAGGAGCGGAGGAGCGCGGAGCGGCTCGGTTATTAACTTTAGGACAACGGTGAACTCGGGCTCCGTCCGCCGCAGCTCCGCCGTGCTGCCGTCGGTGCTAACGTTCCTGGTGATCGTAGCATCCGGAGGCCTGCTGCTCATGATAGAGAAAGGAATGCTGAACAGCATGGATACGCCTCCACCCCGGGGTAGCGGCAAGCGGCTGGACTTCATCAGGCAGGCCAGGAAACACAGCTCGGATGTTGTGGACGTGGAGTCCCAGGTACGGTACTTTAATGCACCATGAATTAATGCTGGGAGTTTGGTCTTTAGAGGCTTACCAGGCGGGCAGGCTGAGTATAGCCCGCAGTGATATCGTTTTGTCTCGTGATATGTGCGAGGTATTTCACAATATTAATACATATGTCGTAAACAGCAGGGTCAACGGCTGTAAAGCCATTTCCCCAGTGACACATTTGGTAGGAAATGCGTGGCTTTCAGGTAATCACCACAACAAAAACAACTTGCATATCATTTCTCTTTTTAAAACCCCAACTTAATGTGGTGATCAAAAACATTCCTACAAGGTTTAGAGGTTGGATCTAATGGCAGCTAGGTGGGGTTACCTTCCACTACAGTCTCCAATAATAAAATCCTTCAGGTGAGCAAGTGTTTATTTCTACCTTTGTCTTCTCACACATCTACTCACTCAACAGGGACATTCCAGCAGTTTAGTAGCATTAGCACTCTCAAAAAACAACTTAAAAAAGAAGCTGCAGAGGCTCAGATATCCAGAGTTTTAGTCTCTAACGTTGGGACTAAATGGGTAAATTTTTAAAACACTGGACTTCACCTCCTATAATTTTCTCAGACTTTACAAAGCTTTTCCAAAGCCACTAAACATGTTCTCACAGACTGAGTGATACTGATGTTTATGTAGAAATGGTAAAATGCTCCTTTAAGTCACTGATTTGTGTTTACATACAGATCCTCCAGGAGATCCGTAACCGGACCATCAAGACCGTGTGCAGCCAGAAGAACATGCCCCACAGCATCTGGTCTTTAAGCCCCCTACAGAGGAAAACGCTGCTGCAGCACATCTTGGTGAATGACCAGTACCATTTCCTCTACTGCTACGTCCCCAAAGTGGCCTGCTCCAACTGGAAGAGGGTCCTGAAGGTCCTGAGCGGAGCCCTTGAGAGTGTGGATGTAAACATCAAGATGGACCACCGCAGCGACCTGCTCTTCTTGTCCTCTCTGAAACCCGAGGAGATCCGTTACCGCCTCAAGCACTACTTCAAGTTCATGTTTGTTCGGGAGCCTATGGAGCGTCTGCTCTCTGCTTACAGGAACAAGTTTGGCGAGATCGCGTCCTATCAGAAAAAGTATGGTGTTGAGATCATAAAGAGGTACAGAAAGGGTCATGCTAAGGACACATCCGTGACGGGAGATGACGTGACCTTTGCAGAGTTTGTCCGGTACTTGCTGGATGAGGATGTGGAGCGTATGAACGAGCACTGGATGCCGGTGTACAACTTGTGTCAACCCTGTGCCGTGTCCTATGACTTCATCGGCTCCTATGAGCACCTGGAAAATGATGCAGAGTTTGTGCTCCAACGCATCAGAGCACCTCCTTATGTTCACTTCCCAGAGAGACAAACATGGTACAAGCCTGTCACCACAGAGACGTTACACTATTATCTGTGCAGCTTACCACAGAAGCTGCTGAGGGAACTCCTGCCCAAGTACATTTTAGACTTTTCCCTCTTCACATATCCACTCCCCAACACAACCACTGAACACTGCCGGCATTAAATGTGTAATATATAGTTTGGAGATTATTTTGTATAGAGAAGCATTAGTGTTATTTTTATGCCTAGGGAACATTGACAGCTGTTACATATTTTTACTTAATATATCCTCATATCATTGCAAAAATACTGATTATTGGAAGAGATGACTTGATTTTGAAACCACTAAAGCTTGAGATCAGCTGCATACAAAAGAAAAAGTTACTGAAATGTTTGTTACATGCACTGTTACAGTAAATGAATCAATTCAGTATGCATTGATGCAATGTAAATAAGGTTACAAGACCAAACTTTGTGTTTTTACTCATTTCTTCATGTAGACATTGTAGGAGATGAAGGGTTAATGGCTTCAGTGGGCATTCAGTGGTTTAGCAGGCTAAAGCACATACCATGTACTCAGAGGGTTGCGGGGTTTAAATCAAGCTTGTGTTTTTTTTGTAAGTCACAGCATCTTTCCCATCTGTTTCCCTATCTTTTATATTTACTTTGGACTATATATTATCAATAAAGCAAGACATTTTGTGATGTACATCACTGTAGTTGGTGTAAATTTTGTATTGCTTTATTTTGTGAATAATTTAATAATTTAGACATCATTATAAAAAAATGAATATTAAGCATAATACACTTAAACCACGGGACTGAACGAACACTGCTCTTGCTACATGTGTGAGGTTATAGATGCTGAGAACAACAATTAAATCCTAATTCTATCAGTGGCTGTACAACATACTGACAGTTATGTAACGGTCTGTTCAAATGTTAGTGATATATGATATAAAGTGGCATCAAGGTATGCGACAGGCTAATTAATACAGAGGCTTATGAAGCCCTTCACAATTCATGTACAGACTCAAGACTTCAAGCAGTTTTCTAGTGGTTTCTGACTCACTCATCAGCGCCTTCATTTACCATTTGTCTGTCTAGTTGTTAATCCTTGAAGCTCACACTTCTGAAAAGAGAAAGGAAAGAAATTTTAGTGATATAAAAAGCAACTGTTCAAATTAGTTTTGCTTAATTTTGGTTTTTATTGGTTTTCAAGCAACAGAGGACCAGATTTGGTTTGTCACCCAGCTTTTATTCCACAATATCTCCAAAAAGTATGATCCCTGTTTAATATTATCTGTATGTACAATCCAAAAATAACAAGCCCTAACAATAGCTTCATCATTTTCATGTCCAAAGCCTTACTTGTCTGCTGACTTGTCAGTGGAGCGTTCGAGACTTCGAAGTATGGAGCGTTCTGGGGAGATGTGATGAGGACCGCTGGAGGTGCTGAGGGGCGATGAGCTTTGGAGGGATGAGAATGACAAACCCTGTCTACGCATCTCCTGAACTGCCCTTTCACTGAGGCCAGAGAACATAAGACAAGGTCAGAATGTACTGCATCTCAACTGGGTTTTTTACATACTTTTTACCAGGTAAAAGTGAATCTCATTTTGACATATGGGAAAATAAATAAAATTCTCTTGTTATTTCTGACAACATGTATTAAAATTTCTTAAGTACTTAACTACATAGGTAATCACTGTATAAGTAATACCTTTCTATAGCTATGTTTACGTGGAACTGAAATGATTAGTCATTTAGTTGACTGTCAAAAAATTATCAACAATTTTGAAAATGGATGTATTAAAGCCAGATTTATGTGAAAATGTCAAATCTCTGGTTCCTGCTTCGTAAAAGTGAATATTTGTAGTTCTCTTTGTCTTTTATGACAGTAGGTTGAATATGTTTGAGTTTTGGACTCTAAGACATCAACCTGGGGCTCTAATTGAGCAAATCATTGAGAAATTTAAAACATATGGCAGATTAATGGATATTATAAACAACTGTTAGTTATAGCCCTATATAAGCTTTTGTTTTTTAAATTTGAAAATAGTCAGATTTTTAAAACCTATTTTCATCGAACTCTCTCATTGACCAAGGAATTGTTCAGTTTCAAGCTCAACTTTTTCCACTTTCTACTGATATACAATAACCTGGGACATTTCCAGTAAAGTCTCTACATGCTGAGAATATGCTAATTCAAAGATGAAACATTAAGAGGATCTGTTTTTGCAGCCAACTGCAAGTGAAAAACTAGTTTAATATGGGAAAATAATCTAGTTTGTTAACACTGTTGTTGCACAAACTATGCTACTAATGTAATTGCGAGGCTACAGAATATATTATACATTGATGTTAGCTGAGTCACAGCATCACAGAGCTAATGTAAAATGGTTTTTGGATCTATACGGACAGATACACTAAACCTAATTTGTGCCAAACTTTGGTTCCACTCCAGTTTATGATTTCTGTCCTGGGGTAACAGTGGAAAACTCAGACCAACAGTTGTTAAACTCACCGTTCAAATCGTTCAGTGGTCAGCTGTCTTTTCAGAACATCCATCTCCGTCTGCAGCTGCGTCACTTTACCGCGGAGCTGGGACACCTCCCTGGCATGCTCCGCACTGAGTGTATGCACACACGCAAATAATATTCAACATTTTTCAAAATTACATTTTATTCAATCGTAAAAAGTTCAAGCAGATCTACTGAATTTATTGTTTTACGTTTTGCTGTCAGCCAGCGTGAGCCTGTCACGAAGGACTTTCAGGTCAGACTCTCTTTCGCTGGCTGTCAGGTGAGTCTGGAACTCCTTTTGCCGATTGGTGGAGAGCAGAGTCTCAAGGTTACGAACTGTCAGCCTCTCACTGGCCAGTTGCTTCTTAAGTAGCTCCGCCTCTGAACGAACATCCTCCAGCTCTCCTGTGACCTAAAAAACATGTACATATTAACAGAGAGCATAAATATCTTAAGACAGCAGCTGGTGAGGCTGTGTGTGTGCACAGCAACATTTCACAGCCAAGGCGAGACAAGTGTGTTTAAAGTGATGTCAAAGCCTCTGTAAACCTCACCCTCTCCAGGTCCATGCTCTTAGAGGTGAGCTGACGTGCAGTGAGCTCCTTGCCAGAGTCCAATTTGACACAGAGCTCCCTGACAGAAGCCAGATCTGAGAGGAGAGATGCTTTCTCCTCCTGAGCTTTGTGTAGCTCCTCCTCTAGTCGGGACATCCCACGGACCAACGAGGATACCTGGGCCTCGTAAGCCTGCAGGGCCTGCGTGTGCTTAGGAAAACAGCAGGGTGAAAGGTACATTTATCTCATGCTGGTATAAAGACTGGCATCTCTGAGTGTTTTCATGCCCAGCATAATCTCAGTAGTTGGCCTAAAAAAGCTCCTGGGAGTCTTTCTCCCTAATGTGAATTGTATGAGCTGTTTGTTCCAGCTCATGTCTCACCTGATGGATTTCTCTCTCCTGGTGGCCAACAGTGTCGCGGAGGTGCCTGCGTTCTGTGTCTGAAGAGAGCAGCTCCAGGCGGATGGAGTTATTGAGGCCTTCAGCCTGCTGCAGCTTCTGCTCACGTTCCTCCATCTCAGAGTGAGCCATTTTGAACCGCTCAAGCAAGTCCCTGTTCTCTTGCTCCTGTGGGTCAAACACAGCCAAATGAGACTGAGTAGAGTGGACTATAGAACTTCCAAGCACTTCAAATATTCTGTAAAAAAAGACTCATGCATCCCAAAGTTTCACAAAGACAGTAGCTACAACTTAAAGAGCTGAAGGAGTACACAGTTCTCTCTTGCCTTCATGGCCATCAGTTTCTCGATTCTGGACACTTCAGAGATGTAGGAGTGGACTCTCAGTTTCAGCTCATCCTTCTCATGCAGAGCCTCTTCCATCTCTATATGCACAGCCTGGACAAACAGACAAAAAGCAGCTGGGTTTATTCCTTTGTTGTTTGCTTTATTTTTCTTCATTTCTTTGAATATGACAAAGAAGAAACACTTGAATATAAGGTTTATGACATACTTGGTTCTCTCTGGTCATTGTGGCTAGGTCATCTTGCAGCCTCCTGTTCTCTCTGATTGTGATTTCTTTGTCTCTCCTGAGTCCAGCCAGCTCTTCCTGAGAGGCATCCAGCTGTCTCCTCAGGCTGGTTATCTCCCTCTCACGGCTGTTTAACGCCCCCTGCAGCTGACTGCAAGGATCACACATTATTTTGTTGACTTTTATCATGAGATTTTGTTGTATTAAAAACCAACTCTTAGAGCTTTGAGACCAAGATACTCACGCTAATGAGTTATCCATGTTTGTAGCTGTGAGTCTCACATCTTCAAGAGTATTTTCCTGTGGAAATGCCAAAATAATTGAGCCCCATTTGCTCTCTTTAAGCACAGCTCATCTAGCACAGAGAGAGGATACTGTCTGTCACATACTGTACGTTAGAACTGCTTTAGGGCTGGACCTTTTCACAGCCAGTATGGACCGGAGGAATGATTTTAGGGAACTTTTTTCATTGTGCACAATGGCATGTCAGTATTGTTCAAAGAAGCACGAGAAAAAATGTGAGCTGGTCCTTTAATAAAGGCTCGTAATCTTGATGATATTTGGCTACCTTCTTGGACAGCTCCTCCTGGAGAGCGACCAGCTTTTCAGTCTTTTGATCAACCTCATCCTGCAGAGCATCTTTCTCTCTATCCAGGGCAGAGATTGACTTCTGAAGAACAGCCACTTCCTCTTTGTGCTTGGAGCCGCGCTGACTCAGCTCCCCTGGCAGACAAACCGAAATTGAGGTAATGGCCAAGCAACGTCAGAAGGAGAGAGAGAGAGAGAGAGAGAAATACAGTAGTAGAACAATACAATGGCATCCCTTAGCTTCATAGAAACCAGAGATATTTACCTATTTTCTCCTCCAGTTTCTCAATCTGCTCATGGGCAGCACGCAGCTCATTCATCTTCACAGACAGCCTGTGCTGGGTGTCAGACAGTGACTGCTCCATCTGCTCCTGTAGCAGCCTACAGACAGACAGAGAAAAGTCCATCAGTCCTTCTCTAACACGCTGAATAAACACAACAACCCCCGACAAAGTGCAGTTTGTTGACAGGAACAAAAGCAAGTGTCAGGAAAACAAAGAAAAAGAAAGAAGAAGGGTGGTGAGAGGACAGTGATAACTCATCAGATTTTGGATAGAATTTGCTACATTTGTATCACAGTGTGCATTTAACATGCTCTCTGACAGTCACATTATCAACATTTAAACTGTCAAATTCTAAATTGTTTGAACACAAACCTGAGAGCGTTAGACTCAGCCCTCTGCTGGGCCGCCTCCCCTGCATTCTGGACCATAGCAGCAGACTGAACCTTCAGTTCCTCCTCCACAGCCTCCTTGCTCTCCTTCAGCAGACACACCTGTGACCGCAGCTCCAGTCTCTCCTGTTCCAACTACACCACAGCACGTCCAACGAGCCAGGTAAAAATACAGCAGCACAATGTTATTTAGGACCAAAGTTACAGAAATGAACATCGTATAATAATTCTGTGCTGGGACTTTTGAACAAGCCCCAGTCAGGGGGAAAGGTTTGAGCAGATTTACTGAAACATCCATCAGGCTTACACTCCTCATGGCATTTTCCAGGTCAAGAATCCTCCTCCCCTCTCCCTGTCTCTCTGTGAGAGCTGAAGTCTGGGCAAAACAATGTGAACGACACACTGGGAATTCTTAAGACGTGTTTTAAGTTAGGGAAGTAACATACAATGGTTAATTAAAACTGCTACCGTTAGCCAGGTGTTTGATGCTGGCTAACATTAAGCAGCTAGCTTAACGTTGAGTAGCTAATAAGCCAATATTAGCATTCTGTGTGTTTACCTATGGAGCGACCCGCTTTTCAGAGATAACAAGTAGTATTAGCCCGCTCGTCAGCACCATTTGACAATAATTATCCAATTAAAAAGCGTTTAATCTCCTAAAGTTTGCCTCTCCTTACCTTGCTTAGAAGGACAATGCTTTCCTGACAGCTAACGTTAGCTTGACCAACGTAAACTTAATTCTACATCACCGACATAAAATGTCTCACTCGAACAAATTACTTGCAGAAGACTCATTCTAGCATTACATCTCGTTCTCCGTTAAAGTTAGATAGTAAATAACTCTTGAGTTGACGTGTTTCCGCGGTAAAGGGGTTTGAAAAGAGCGCCGCTGATCTCCGGTTTGGATTCGTCACCATGGAAGTGAGACACACTGTGGAGCATCTGAGGAAGCGTGTTTAGTCAACCGGCGTCGTCCGCGCAGAAGGCGGAGGGGTGGGGTAGGCACAGAGATCTACCTCAAGCATAGAAAAGATACTCAGTGCTAAGTGCTTAATAAAATAGATTCAAAGATAAAGCGAAACGATAAGGCATTATAGGTTTGGCAGATGCAAATTTATTATGTACATATGGCATAAAGAAATAAAAATATAACAAATACGTATTTAGAGCAGAGTTGTTGAATCTCACAGAAACAGGCACACATTCAGTCCACAGATATCTGCATCGCTGTCCAATGTACAAATCTCTTTCATTAAAATACATAGACACACACACAGAGGAAATGCTTCATCAGCCAAAAAGCAAAACAGGGTAGTTTGTGAAAAGCTAGTGTATGTTCAGCCAGTGTGTGGCAGTAGTGAATCACTATTTAACGGTGCAGGGCAGCTAGACTAATGAGACTGAGCAATGCTGGAGAAGTACTCCAGCATGTCCTGGATGGTAAACTCCATGGTGATTCCAGATCCTGGGTAGCATCTGCCAATCAAATCTTCAAAGTGCTTGTACTGTCGGATGAACTCGTCTTGCATGGAGTGCCACACCACCTGGTGGAGTAAATCAGGAACAGGAACAGTTGAGAGACATGGTGAAGAATGTGACACCGCTCACTAGCTGAGCAGTTCCACCCATTTAAACTTCGAGTTTCTCACCTGTAGAAGACTTTCCTCTTCACACAGATGTTTATCCACCTTCTTGTAAAGGTTGTCAAGTCCCTTTTTCACCTCTTTGCCAGGATACTCTTTGATAACTTTGCGCAGCTCTTGTTTGTTGAAGGCCAGCTGGTAGCTCACCTCCTCCTCACGAACACCCTGGGCTACACGCGCCTCAACTCCTTCAAAGAAATGCTGTAAGAGAGAAATAACAAATTACCTACGATGCACCTAATAAAAGTCTACATGCTCCTCCTCACGCCAGTGAAAATGACCATATTTTGTGATTGCTGTAAATGATAATTCCTCTTACATTAAGTTTTTCTAGAGGCTGGCCCAAGGAGTTGATTACATAGGACTGCAGGTGGTCCGTGTATTTGTGCTTGGCCTCTCGTCTCTCTGCGTCCAGGCAGGAGATCTTTAGACGTGATAGTGTAGAAAAGATGTGGTGGAAATTTTCCATCATCACAACGTCCCGAGGCGTCTTCTGGCTTTCATTGGCAACCTTCTCCACTGGAAAGACAATCAATATTCAGAATTTAGTTTCTTAACATTGGGCTAATCAGCCAATTGGTTTTTGACTTTGGATGACCAGTGGTCTTACCATTCATGAAGACAGCCCTGATAAGTTTGACATAAGCTTTATCCAGATCCCCTCGGCGTTCTGCATTACGGAAGATTGTTTCAGCTAGCTCAGCAAACTCCTCAAAACCGGCAACAAAAAGTAGGATACCAACTTTGCTTTTCTTGGAAATCTTCACTTCTTCCATCTGTCTGATCTGACCAGACTGGAAAAAAACAAGGGATTATTAAATCAAATCATGTATAAGCCTTTTCAGTGAAATAAACCAAACTTTAATAAAGGGACATGATGACAATAACTAGGGAAAAGAAAGTACAAATCTTTCTCGCCATATGAACTCCACTCACAATGCATTTGTCAAAGTTCCTCTTGACAGTGACCAGCACATTCCCCAAAGTAGTGCTGAGGTACGAGGCCGGGTCAACGTTCTCAGCTGTCCACACATGGTGACTCATCTTCACCAGCATGTAGAGAGAGTTGAAGCTGTCAATCTTGTCCCCCAGAGCGATGAGACTGTTGAGCTCCGTCTCGATGCTCTGGAAGATTTTATTCATCATCAGCCGCACCATGTCTTTCCTTCAGTCGAGAAGGGACAGAAAGTTGTGGAAAAAGGTCAGTCAGAAGTGAGAGAGGGAGAAGGGAGCGCTACATAGCAAATGTGAATAATGTTTCTGGCTGTGAAGACGGGTGATGTTTGCCACAGAGCTGTTAGCAAACGACGTGCAACTACTCACTCTGATGACAAGGAGTGTCTATGTTCTGCCTGAGGGGGCACTCTTGATGGCGTGCCTCCATCTGATTCCTCTGTTTCAGGCTGCCAGGACAATGGACATAAAACGTGACAAATCCAAACAAACATCTGCTGACGTGTATGAGTGATGCTGGGACTGAAAACATGACAGCATCTGTTATTGCTGTCTTATTTCATGCTTTCAGGGGAGAAAAATGTTCCAATTTCAGTACCACACAAGTACATCTATTGATTTAAAGCAAAGGAACGTCATCATTTTAATTAGACAGTTTCATGTTACTACAGACTACGCATCAGTAGGTGGCACGTCATTTGATCCTCCTGTCACAGCTATTTCCTGTATGTGATCACAGATTTACCTGAGCAAGCGGGGGTGTAACTGTTGGGTGTTGCTGCAGCTTAAAGAACTTGCTGATGAAGTCTTGTTCTGCGAGACACAGAGGCTCCAGCTCGCTGAGGACCTGCTCAAAGATCTGCAGAGAGACACACCCTCTGTTTGACCTCCCAGTACTAAGATATAGATTCACAACATGTGAACACACAGCTGATATATTTAAATTTGTGCATCTCTGGCAGTGTCACCTTGTCAAACTTGGTCCTGTCAGCCACATCCAGGTCGGAGGCGGACATGTTGCCCATGTCCAGCAGTGAGGAGGACTGGGAGCGCCGGCTGTTGGAGCCCTGCACTGTCAGCTTGTTCAGGCTTGAGGTAGAGCCTGTCAACTTCCCAGAGCTGCCATGAAGGCCTGAGACAGCACAACGAATACAGTGTGATTTAATTCTTTTAGGGAGAATGTGGTTTAGTTTTGGGAATATCATTCAAACTGCAGGCTGATGTCTGCCAATTATGACATTTAAAAAAAAAAAAAATCATCAAAAAATACATGGGTATCAATGGTTAGCTTTTGTAGGCATTTATCATAGAATCAGATAATGTGTTGATGCATTAAGCAGCATTGTGAACATTCAGCACAAACCAAGTGAGGTAATGGTTTGTAGGGCTTAAAGTGGTTCAGTATGTATCAGGGTGGCGAAGGAGTTTGAGCAACTTTTAGTGCAGTTGTGTAGGGCACGGTGGTAAGAAGCAGAGTGGGTAATTAACAATGGAATAGCTCTATCCAGATGTCATACTTACTTTCTGTTTCCTGTTTGAGTGCACTTTCTTTCCGCGGAAGCGTGGCTGCAGCCAGTTAAAAAGGCAGGCATCAAAGACAGAGACAGGTTAGGCTTAAAACATGCAGCATGGGAGGAGTGAGGCCAGACGTTAGATGTACAAAGTTACACATATGCTGACGTGCGCTGCAGTGGCTTAGGTACATATGCTTGTAGCTTTGGACAAACCTTTGGAAAACAAATTCTTGTTTTTGTTTTCAGAAGGAAAAGGTAATACAGAGTGCAGAAAGCAGAGTTCTATAATTCTGCCAAAACCAAAGCTAAACCAAGGGTCCTACTCAAATTTTAAAGATTAAAAAGAGCACAGAATTTAGCATGTAAGGTCCCTGTGCAAAGAGAAGAGCAGATGTTATCAAAAGGTAAAACAAGAAGCAGGACTTCAACACTTTGGAAGCAAACATTAGTTGGGGAAAATATGTTTTTTTGGTAGCAGATGTAATGTGGAAAAGGCCGTAAAGGAAGGAGGCCTTGCTCCCTTATTTAGATATGAATATTTCATTCATTTCTGTGTGACAATGCAATACAAATACTGGACAAAATACTGTAGAGATGCAGTAAAACTGGCATTGCCTTTGAGTGAACTATGTTTTGCAAAAACGGAGAAAAAGACAAAAAAAGGGATGTTAATAAAAAATCCAGAAGATACACATGCTTCATATCTATGCACTAACAGGTCTCTGAATCACAGCTCTTACCAAACTTGCCCTTCGCTTCCTTGGTTGTACCCGCCATCTTTATCTTGGCAACCTCAAAGAAGTCTTTGATTTCTCGTTCGTATAGCCTGCTCATGTAGTCAACATAGGTCTGAAAAACAGACATGACGTTTGTTTAGATGCCCAGATTAAAACCACAGCATCTTGAGTATTAAAGGAATACAATAACAGCACTAACCCTTGACAGGCCCTCGTACTTCTCCCTGTGGGTGTTTTTCAGCCACTCCATGAGCTTGGCATAGCGCAGCAGGTCCCTGTGGAGGGGGCTGTGTTTGGGCAGGGTCAGCTCTGCCGTGTGCTGGGACAGGGTGGAGCTCTGGTCATGGCCCTAAATGACACAGCGAGAAGACACATTTTGCAGTATATTCAATAAAAGAGTTTATACAGACACTACTATTAGGTCTTATTCCATCTGTGTACAAACACACCACACATAAGAAAGATTTATCTTGCTTCCTATCATGAACACATGTGAATAGGATACATTACCTCAAATTACCATGAAACCAGATGTTTTTAAAAGGAAACAACAACTTGTTCAACTCAAAAATCCAACAGTTCTTCAGCTCAGCTTATTGACAAGCTTATTGAAAAGCAGAACTCTTACTGCCATACTGGTGGTCTCCTCACTTCCCCGCAGTGTTAGCTTGTTCAGTCTCTAGTGCTTTTACTACAAGACATGCACGCAGAGCACAGGCACAGGATTTTATGACAGGAGACCTTTTGCAACAAAGCCATGTTAGCACCCAAACATATAGAGCCCTTAGCTGAGTGCAGACAGTTGGTGAAGGAGGAGAGAGATGAACGGTGCCTCTTCAGCTTTGAGATCAGATGAGAGATGTTAAGTAGTTAGAAACATATCCCATGCAAGAAGTAATGGAAGGTTTCAAGTGATGTAAGTTGGAGTGAGGTATGCCAGGTCAAACATTAGCAAAAGAGGGGGCACGTGGGGGTTGCTGTGAGGGTACTCACTGGAAGTGACAGACAGGAGGACCTATAGAACTGAGGGATGGTCATTTTGAAGTGACTGAAGTGGTTGAACTGACACAGAGACAGAGAGCAGAGTGGGATGATTCAAAGTGAGCAACACAGAGAGTCAAGAATAGGAGGGACACAACTGGAAGGAAACGACACAAGGAAGCCCAGGAAAGGAGTCACAGCTAAACAGGAAGTCCGTGAGGGGGCAGAAAGAAAGAGAGGGAGAGAGAGGCTGGAGTAGAAAAACATGGTCTGCAGCCCTCCGTGGCAAAGTGTGAGGACAACACAAAGTCTGACCCTTTAATCTGCTGCTATTTTGTTACCTTTACTCTGCTTTAATATTCAGACACATAAGGTGCCAGAAACAATTCTTAAATGCATATTTGTAAATTATTCATATTTGGATGTAAATTGCTTTTTGGCCTTTGATTGTTAACACATTAAGACATTAACAAAAACATTATCAAAAACATAAAGTTTTACAAACTCAAATATGATCTATGCATTCAAAGATTATTTAAACTGTAGATACTTTTATGAAGATGGTTATTGCACCAGTGACCAGATGATTTCCAACAAGCTGAACTTCTACATATTTTAGAACCACGGGAGACACAAAGACAATCGCAGAAAGTCATTAAAATCGAACCTAAAAGGATATTTCCAACTAATCAACCAGCTTACACTGTAATTCAGAAAGTATTCTGTATTTGCCTTTGCTACTACTCTACTTGCATTAAAACAATTTATATTTCTTGTAATATTGGTGTGCCTGTTACCTGGTGAACAAACACATTGTTGAGATGATTAGTGAGGCGGCGAGCAAAAGTGTCTCTCAGCTCAGCGAACAGGAGCTGCTGCTGCGTCACAGCCATCAGCTTTTCATGGCCTGAGATGAAAAAAAGAGATAACTTTAACTTGATTACTTACTTAAAAAACACTATTAGTAATTGATTTCATTTGTCAGTGAGTAATCGATAAGACTTCATTTGTAAACCAACCTGGTCGGAGGGCCACATTCATGCACTGCAGGAGCGCTTCAGAGGCATTGATGCAGGCCTCAATACCTTTAGGGGAGGTCAGGTCTCCATCCTGCAAGGCTCTGATGTGTCCCTTTGACAGGTCCATGTAGTTCTACACATGAGGAAAGACACACAGTCATGAAGTCAAATGATCTAGCAATGAAAATAATATTCATTCACAGAGTTTTAAGGTTTTCAAAATAAAAGTATCCATTCTAAAACAGGTTTACACTCAGGAAAACACTTTCAAAATCATGATGGGAACTACTCTCTTAACCAAACTGATAACTGTATTTAGATCAACTGAGGTCTTAAGTATGCTACTTAATTTCATGTATATACAGTTAACAAAACATTTTAATGTGTTCCTAACCACTAAGAACTGGATCTCATCCAGAAGTTTGCCATTGTTGGTGTTGCTGATCTGGATGAGGCGGTTGCTCTGGGAGATCTGGTCCATCTGCTCCTTGACACTCTGGAGCATCTCCTCATAGCTGCTCAGCTTTCCCTCGATGGTGTCAACCTCTGCCAGCGCCTCATCCAGCAGCTGCATCAGGATGTTGACCTGCTTCTCTGATGCCATTATAGACTGGATGTTGGCCTTTAAGTAGAAAACATTAACGACAGTATTAATATGTTTCTATGTGTTATTAAGTTAATGTTTCTGTCCAAATTCACAGCGAAGATAAGATCATAATCAAGAACAATGCGTTTCACTCTGGTTTTAGTTTAGCAGTTGCTTCACTCACCCCATCTAAAACCTGCAGCTCCTTGGAGAGCTGCTCCGCAAAAGCCTCAGCGTTGGAGATGGCGTACTCGCACATCTCCATCATGCTCTCGATGTCCTGCTCCTCACGGGTACTCAGCTCCTGGTAGTCGTCCAAAGCATCCTCATCACCCCCAGCAACACTTTGGCTCTCACCGCTTGGCACCGACTCTAAACCCCATAAGAACAGATGAGAAAGCATGTACAAGACATGAGCATAAACACAAAATTCAAGACACATCCTGCTACCTTCACATCAGGTTTTATGCTGTTCTTGTGTGGACAACTACACATACAAATCTGTTCAGAAATAGGGACGGGCATTTCCAATGGTTGAGGATATATAATTTTACCATCATAACCTATTTCAGAATAACTGAGTCTTAAAGATGTTTTAAATAAGCTGTAAAACTGCACTCACATACAACCACTGTTGAAAATGTAACATGAGTTTCAGTCTAACTGCAGCTGCTTATGTAACTCCATTAAACCACAAACAATCTTGGGTTGTGTAAAGAAGCATGTTTACAAGCATGTCTTATCAGCTAAATGCACTTCTCTATATTTGTTCTACCTGATAAAATGAGAGCTTTGTAAAACAACTACACATTACATTGCTCTGCACCAATTAGAAACGATATAGGCTACAAACTTTGGATCATATCAAACACAGAGAACATTAATGAACACGTGTCAGTAAATAATCTTATGAATTAAGGTGAAATGGACAAGTAAAAAAAGCTACAAGTGAGGTAAAAACATGACTTAAATGTGTGTTGTGATTATTGAAAAAAAAATCATGTCCATCCTTATTTAGTGACAAATAATTCAAACAGCAGGAGCTTTAAGAAGGTGAGAGTCTCTAATGAGAGTGGTGGTTTGAGCTCATGAGCATACAATGGAAAGGAGTGAGGAGAGGGGGAAGTTAAGTCCTACCAACCTTCCGCTTTAGGAAGTTCTGGCCAGAGAAAGTTTAAGAGAGAAAAGTGAGAATAAAGGAGAATTTAACACAGAAAGCCATACCACAAACCAGGATACAAAGAAGAGCTCTCTAAACATGCTATTAATAAATCAAATCAAACAAAAGCCAACAAAGTTCCACATTTCTGGTTTAAATTGGAATAACTCAAACATGATCAATACACACTTGGGTCAACACTGTTGGTTTCAGAGAAAAAGGCACGCCTTTAAGCAAATGTAATCAAATCATGAAAGGAGTCATGCGGTCACAGGAGTAAGGATAGAGCGTTTCCACACCTTCCAGCAGCTGAGAACTGACATTCACAAACTCCACCTTCTTCCTCAGATAACGCTGGTTCAGCTTCCAAATGCAGGAAATGAAGGAGTTTTTTTCAGCTGTGCTGCTGGCCAGCCACCGGTACACCTTCTCGAAATGAAGGTCGAATTCAGGATTTTCCTAAACAATGGCAGTAAAACAAAGAGTATTTTCGATCTGAATGAGGGACAAAATGAACTTCACTACTGCAGAACGTGGCTATAGGTCAGATAAAGGAAAGACATAGAAGAAATACATTATCCTTCTAACCTTGCTTGCATCTTTGGCATCTACTTCTGTCAGATCTCTGAGCTCCCAGGTCTGCTGTCGCTTATAAAAGTCCCCTTTGTCAGATTTCTTGACCTTCACCACTTTAACCTGGACAGGCCTCTCTGTGGTAACTAGAATTTAAAAAAGCACATTGTTACAGAAACATTTACCTCTTGTGATGAATACCTATTCACAGTTATTGCTGTGGTTATTACCCACGTACCTGTTGCACACAAGAAGCAGTTCTTCTTCTTTTTTCCTGCCTTGCAGACATTGACGATGCCAAGGAGCCGCTCATCGTTGGGTGTGAAGATGTCCCTCTGGAGAGCATGCTTTATGGCTGTCATGGTGGATACTGTAATACAGAACACACAAATATAAAACATATAAACAAAATACACATAATGTTTCTGACATATTTCTAATTCACTGCAGTCTTTCCAAATGTATGGAAGCAGAGAGCCAGTGACTAGGGACCAATCCTCCACAAAACTGATGCATCTACCTAATATTTACCTCAGTGCATTTCACATACATTGCAGCCATTGCTCTTTGGTTTGAGACTTAACCATGACATATTAGGAAATATTTACTGAAGTCATCTTTAGTCCTTTTAACCCCTCAAACACTCTTCTAACGGTACCTAGCTTACAAGCTTACAGAGACTGATGACAATACAACCAGGAGACCAGAAGGGCCAAAAACGAGGTGTTGAAAACGCATTTTTAAAGTCAGCTGCTGGTGTTGACCACGGAAACACTGGAGTAAGAGTGGTGAAGCACCGAGAGGCCCTTCCTAAAATAAATGCACCGACCTCTCTGTTTGTTAGCTTGCTGGCTGCTAACGCTGTTGCTAGCTTGGAAGAGCTAGCTACTGTTAGCTCAGTGACAGCTAGTTGACCAGAGCACGTAAAGACTGAAGGGAAACACGGCGAAATAATCAGCAAACCCACTGTGAACTTTAAATCAAAATGCACTGTATATGTATTTTGACCGATGTATATATCATAACTTGTCATTACCTTGTTTTGTCAGCCCACCAGCTCTGAGCAAAGCACCGCCCTCGCACTTCCTGGTTGTCGGACGTAGCTGTCATGTGGTAGCGACACTGTCAACATCCACATCCATCCGGCTCCACCCACTGGGACCGTGACTGGGACAGAGGGCTGTGCTGCTGCTGCGGCAGGCAGCCTCCTCTGGTCTCTTGATCGTAGATTTTATACCAACAATCACTTTTGATGGACACCTCAGCTGAAGTCACCAACTGACCAAAGTGCCCAGGATCGTAGACTCCCAGAAACCAGATTCACTGTGTGGAGCTTAGGTTGTGAGAACTTGATTCTTACTTGGGAATATGCACATATTAAAGCACAATATCAAATGAAATGATAAATTTTGTTTAATCAACTGATCTTGAAGGCCTGTCCTGTATAGGCCCCTGATGTTTTAGGACCTTCATCATTACAACAAATATTAGGCTTTGCTTTAACTGTATGTTATTTTAATCAAATTACCAAACACTCACTCTCTGTCCATGTAGTATTCCAGCATGAAAAAACTGCACAACACAAGCTTTGGTGGCACTGGTTTTCCACAGAATATCTCCATGAATTCTTCACATTGTAAGTATTGGAAAAAAAAGGTTAATACAGAAAGTATATGTACTGCTGATTGTTTGTTTGTTTTTTGAGTTGATAAGTTTTACATTTTGAGCTGCTAAGATATGTCATTCCACGCTGCTGTTGGATCAGTTACCCACATGATCTTTTCAGAACACCAGGTGGCATTGTTAATCCACACAATAGTTATCTTTTCTGTAAATACCAGTTTCTTGCTCCAAGTGTTGTGTCATGTTGTGAAATATGTATGTTGATGCATGTCTGTTTGTTGTCAGTGTTGAAATTATGTGTTTGTTAGAAAAATGGTAAATACCCGGTCCTGGTCTTATGCCTTAAGTCCATAGAGGCCATAAAGAGATTTTGAGCAAACCAACAAAGAGTCAATCAGACGTCATCAGTGTCAACAGAGTGAGTCACACATGTGATGGAAAAGAAAGTCAGGGATTAACAAGTGATCTGAGGGAAAATGCCTTGAGGAACACTGTCTGTGTTGAAGTTATTTGTACAGAGACAGCACAGGATTTCCCAGCTGGTGAATGTGGCATGCGCTGTCATCACCAGTCAAATTCATGGTTTTATTGCTGCCTGTTACGTAAGCAACCAAACACGACACCACAATGAAAACATTTCAAAAAACATGTCCAAAATGTATGACATATGTGTTCATATCTCCATTTTCATTAGTGATCATGCGTCATGAGCCCTGCCCTATGTGTCCAGGTAGCTAACAACAACTCCTGAAACAGAGTGTCACTGTGGGGTGTGTGAAATCATCGCAGGCCTCTACAGTGTCTTATAGCATGTTGCTGTATTCATTGATGTTATCTTGAATGTCCCTAGATATTATTTTCCTTCCTCCAGTAGTGAGAAAAGATGAATGTTTTGTGATTGCTGTTGTATAATGTTGCATACTGAGCTATGTCCTGCAATATTTGTCTGACAGAGTTATTGCTTTAATATGGAAATAGACAGGCAACAATATCATGTCTTTACCCTCCTAGTTAACAGTACGTCCAGATTTTGACAGATTAAAATAAATCTTTATAGAGCTTTAAAATGGATATATTCATTATATTTTCATGAAGTTACATATTTCTAAGTAATCCCACTGCACAGCTCACAGAAGATACAATATAATCTAACTTTATGATCAAGAGGTGTAAAATGGAGCTAACATTTATTCTATTAGACAAACTTGAGTGAAATCATTATCTGTAAATGACGCCTACACCTCATGAAGGCACCTTTACCACTTTATATTTCCAGTACAATGTAAACACAGTGTTATTTCAGTCAAAAATGATGTATTTCTTGTGTCTGGGCCATCATATCCATAAAAATATTTCCCCTTTTCAGCACAGCATGTGTAATATACTGTACATCTAAACAACACACGTATCTCCTGCACACACGTTAGAAAGCAGACACACACATGCAATAATTATCTCTCTCCAACATTTCCATTTTGCCACATGTTGTGTTTTCCTTTAGTCATGATTCACCCATGGTTTCTGCTATTCTGGCACTTACACTATATATTTTGTGAATGTCAAAGGTCTGTCTGTGGTCGGTGCTGACGCTGATGTTCCTACGACACGCTGAAGCTGGCACAATAACAATAACTTCAAGCTTGGCTGCATTGAAGTAACTGCAGGGAACCTGTTTGCGTGTGGCAAAGTGTGATTGAAACATTAAGATAAAGTATTTATTCATTCAAACTGGCTGCGGTGGACTCTGCAGGTGAGAGGTGTTAAAATTAACCTATGTGATGACGAGGGAGCCCCAGTGACATGCACGGCGGATGACATCCAGATGTGACTTACAAACAAAAGGGCTTTTCACGCCAGTGCTGCAGCATCAGGGGAAGGTGATTACATCTGTGTAATCTACATTTGACATTCACACTGGTGATTAAAGGCCGATAGCATTTTCTGTTTGTGTTTGGAATCAGAAACGTTTGAGTTGCTATCTGGATGGCATTTTGTGCAGCCTTTCATAAGTTTGAAGAAGGCATCATCAGTGTTGTTTTAGATTCATGTTGTATTTTAAATGAATATATCTGCATACGTACGTACAGGCATGGAATATACAACTGTAACTTCTTTGAATTACTTTGCAGAGGTCATAGCTTTGACATTTCTGAGCCTGAAACAACAAACTGAAATAAACACGACTCCTCTTCAAATACATACGGACCCAAGTGTCCTTCTCCTACTGTATTTCCCCTTGGCTCCCATCATGTGGCTTTCACAGTTACAGTAAATCATGGAACAAGCACATAAATGATAGTGAAACCTGACTGTATCGACACAAACGCCCCTGTAGAAGCAGCACAGTAATGGGTGCCTATATGAAAACTCCTCCACTTTGGTAACCCCATCCCAGGGTGAGGTCTTCACTCATCTCTGTCAAATTACACATAAAGAAGAACATGACGGTCTTCCAAACTGGAGTAAGCATGAGAGCAGCTATTATGGGAGCAACGCTCCATGTAGAGCTCTTTGCTTGTTAGGGAGGTCGATCATGTGTGCGATTTTGTTTTAAAGCAATCATGTAATTTAAAGAGTGTGTATGTCTGCGCACTGGCAGGAGTGCTTTCGCGTTTGTTTGTGTAGGACTAGGTTTGGGTGAGGGTCACAGAGAGAGTACATGAGAGGATTATTATGAAGGAATATGAAGACAAAAATTAATTCTAAATGCTGGTGGTAAAAAGTAAAAAGAAAAACAGCTGATGACTGGAACTTTGCTGAGAACAAACTGAAATCTGAAAAAGAATAATTATGAAAATATATTAATTATGATTTGTGTTGTAGCTTGTAGATTCACTTGATGATTAGTGAAAATGTTGGCTCACTATATTAATCCCCACCCAGCAATACAAGGGAGACTGGAAGTGTACTTTATTCCAGACAACATGCTTGTTGATACATTACTAAAGAGATGCATTAAAAATGTTCCTCTGATCCATTTGTGGTGCCCCCTCTCTTATTGTTTCTCTGCATGATTATAAATGATCTCAATAAGTTCTGTAAAGATATTCTTTGTTAAGATGAGATTTGTAACATGTGTCGAGGGACTCCAGATGAAAAAAAGCCTTCTGGCACATTCACAACAACACTTATTAAAGTGAACTGTTCCTGTTGAATAAACCAATACATATATTAACAAATGATGTATAGGATCTGAGATAAAACACATCAAAAAAAAAAAAAAATCAAAACCTATAATCTATAATCTTTAGCACAGCAGCACCAGCTTCAACTGGTCTTTAGCTCTTTAAGAGATAACAATAAAATGCATTTGTGTAAACTGTTACAAAATAGAAATGAAATACGAACAAGGCTTCTACAATAATTCATTTTGATTTGGTACTGAATTATGTGTATACTGCAAGCATATAGAAAATATATGTGATGCCAGTGGGGAAAAGGTTTTGTTAATGTGAAAGCTGAGGGGGGTAGGGGGGTATGGCTTGAGCCCCGTGCTCTGCAGCATTGCTCTGTGACGTTTCATCGTAGTGTGCCTTGGGCAGGGGCCGGCTTACGCTGCAGCTGTTGAGGAATCATTATTGTTGTTGTTGTTGCTGTTGTTATTTTCTCCCTTTTCTATCCTCCAATCCCCTTTTATTCCTGTTTTATCTGTTAAACACCTCTGATACTTTCACTTCTGCACCTGGACAAACTTGCACACACACACACACACTCACATGTTTGCAATTAAATTTTTTTAAGTAACCACCTGTGCCACCATTCTGTTAGACTAGCATTCTCCTCATTGTTCCACATGTCATAGTATCATAACTTCTACTCTGAGAACTATCCGGATTGATTTGAGGACTCTCCTCAAGTCAGCTTCTGCTGGCCCTGAGTCTCAGCACTGCAAAGGTTTCTGTCACCTGCTGCACTTGTTTATCACATTTATTGAGAACTGTGAAAAGCAGCTAAAAACTGCTGGAAGAGAGGAGGATTTTCATCTCCGTCATCTGTTAAAGAAGAAACTGAGGGCGTTCATCGTTGGACTGTGAGGACTCCAGTCTGCTACTGCTGAGATTGACTGTTAACTGAACTGGTAACAGCCAAGGAGGAAGCTGGGAAACCACAGAGGTCAGCCTCTACACATAAACCAGAAATGGCACCTGGGAGTCCCAGAAAGCCAGGACCTGCTGCAGTCGTGGACATGTGGAGACCAGCTGCTCACACTGCCTACACTCTGATCCTAGCAGGCCTTGCTGTTGGTGTTTCTATGACAAAGTACTTGCCAGCTGTGGTCAAACTGGTCAGTCGCTTAATGTTATACTTGTTGTGCCAGTTATTCATTCTCCTGATCAACATCTTCCTAGCTGCCATGCTTCCTCAGTTTCTCGTTGAAAACGGCCATGCTAATCATCTGACTGGCAGCTATGAGAAGAGACCCTGGTAGAACTGCCATGGCCACTTTCAACTTCTCCTCGTTCTTGTTGTTATTCAGATAATAAATGTTCATATTCTCTTAATGAAAATGAGTCTTCATTTGGTGAGCCAGCAGACTGCACTTTCTAAAAATATGTACTTTTACAATGACATAGTAAATGCATTGCACGACATGGCCATCCTTCATCAGTATACACAGGTGACATGGTAGTTCACACTTGCCACACACAGCAAAATCATTCACTGAAGGGCAAAAGTGAATCTTTTTTGAGGCAATACAAATAGAAACTTAAGATGGCTGCTGAGAGACATCCAGGTTAATGGTAAATATGGTTGAGATGCAAATTGAAATTATCATTATCATAGAATTTGATACTTGGTGTAATGATAAAATGTAATGATACCTAGCCATGTGGTATAACATAATTGCATGCAAATCCATGCAAAATGACAGTCAGTCTAAGTGGATTTCTGTTACTTGATACAATCAGCATAAGTAACATTATGAGTTAGAGATTCAAAGCAGATGCTAAACTGAAAATGATAAGATTTATGATGAAGATCTCTGGTTCACTGAGATTCCACAGTAGTTGTATGACAGAAGTTAATAATTTCTTATCATTACCATGTAATATTAAACTATCATTTCCTGAGTTAGTCTGCAACCCAATCTAAGCAGCAGAATATTAACATAGAATACTCTAAGCATAATCTAAAAAGAGTAATATCATAGACCAGAATACACAGAATTACTGAATATAGTTTTTTTTAGTGATAGAGGCAACTTCCATTTCATGCACAAGTTGGAAACAACATTAAAAAGATAAAATGTTTGACTGCAGGATGTTGGAACATGACTTAAAGGCAGCTGTTCACAACAACTGATTTTCATTATTCCTACAATTTGGAAATACAATTAAGTCAGAAGGATAACTAATTGTCTTTGTAGGAGGATGTGACTTGTTAATAGGTCACTCTCCCTGCTCATTTTCCTCTTGTCTCCAATCATGGACATCAGTCAGAGCATGGAGAGAAACTATGATGTATTTTAGTGGGTCTGATTCTGTACTTTTATTCATAAAACTGGGCCCAGCACTTGAAATAAAAGTTCACCATTTTAGGATGTTATTTGCTCTCGGGTGGAGTTTTATGAGCCACTGGTAGCAACTGGTTAGCTTGGCTTAGCAGAGCGAGTGGGAACAAGTGGAAACAGCTTGTTTGACTCTGTCCACCGTTACAATCAACCTATAAAGTGGTGAACTGTAATTTTTACATTTTTTTTAGAACACCATTGCCAGACAACAGCAACATGCTAATATTAATGAGTTTAGAAGCCACAGAGGCTGACAAATGTTTAGGCTAGCAGGCAGGTAATGTAGGATACTGAAGGGTACAGTGACAGAGGGAAAAGATGAGGCCGTTTTGAAAATCAACATTTTCCTTATATGTATTATAAAATTACAAAGAAAAACGCCAATCCAACCATCCAATGAAAATTGAACTTCTATGGCCGGTTTCTGAAAACGTCAGCGTTTATGTTACAACTCATGAAATTGAAGCTTCAGAAAATTCCACACTCTTCTCATGAACCGAGAAATTCCACACTCTTCTCATGAACCGAGAAAACCGGACCCCATTCGAAGGCAGCATGTCTCCTACTGCCTCCAGTCTTAGTGATAGGCAAAGCCAGTCAGCTGCTAAATACATTTTAACTGATATGAAAGACAATCTTTTAAATTAACTCTCAAACAGAATGCAGATTTTGAGCACACTGAAGCATGATGAGGCTTATTTTGATATATTGGTTCATCAATATAAAAAAATTATTAAAGAATATTTTCAAGATTTGTCAAGATGCAAATAGATTGGGATTTATCTGTAAATTTTATGAATACTGGAGCAAATTCTACAAAAGATTTCTTGTATAAAAGTAATTCACTTCTGCATCTGTCCATGAATGAAGCTTAACATTAGAGCAGCACAATAACGACTGTAATCTGTGCTGTGTCCTCAAGGTGCAACGGTAACCTTCCCTCAGTACCTTTGGGTTTTAACGCAAACAAACCAATTAGATCAGCACATGCAAATGCCAGTCAACTTTATAATAAAAGGTCATGACATTTCAGAACTTCTCCAAAATGGTGGAACGAGTGGAGCTTTCTCCAGAGCTTTCAGGAGAAAAAACACATCAGACCTAGTTACTGAAGCAACTCTGATGTTAATGAACACTGTCATGTCACCTCAAGGAGCCTCAAAAAGTAATGTTACAATATATCTTGTTGTCCTGTCGCTATGCTTGCCTATTGACATCCACTGTTGGGTCTTAATTCGTGATAATGAGGAAAAGTGAGATTAAAGAGGACAGAGAGATTAGTGTAGGAGGATGACATGGGTGGGGATGAGTGTGATGATTCCCTGGAATTACATAATTATCAATGTGCTCCATTTGTTGCTACTCATGCTCTCAAACAAAGTCACGTCAGATTTTGAGGACAAAGCTGCCATAAGGGCACGTCTATTGTTTTAACCCTCTGCCTGGTATGTCTCATGTTTTCAAAGTATTTTCCCTTGTGAAATAGATTGAATTTGTACAGTGATAAAATAAAAATACTTTGCTTTCATGCCAGGTAATGAAGGCAATGAATGAAAGCTTTTATTTTATGTTTACAACAGGATTTATTTGTGCATGTACAAAGACCTTATAGAACATCTATGTGGTTTCAGTAAATTTTCAAATTCTTCTAGCAACATTTATTTCTCCTCCTCATTTCCCATCCTGCCTGCCTTACTTGTTCCATATTTCCTCTTCATAGCACTGTAATCACTCGAAACTCCCTTTTTGTAACAATAAAGACAATTACAGCCAAGGTAAATCCACCCTCCTTTGAACTATAGTGTATTAATGCATCTTTTAGTTATCGTGGATTCTGCTGAAGAAAACCAGACGGTGGTTATTTATTTATTTTTTTAATTTATCATGTCGTCTGGTTTATTGTAACAGATCGAAATGAATTATAGTGCCCAGGAGTATTTATGCCTTCACACATACAGCTTCACACAAAGACCAACACATTACCAGAGTTTTATGACAAAAGGTAATTCAGTAATGATCCATAATGAGTCCGTCTAATAATGCAGTAGATTTGAATTTATGTAAGAGTATAAATGCATAAAAAGTTGAACAAAAGTTGGAAATGAAAACATAGCTATTTCATACAATTATACTAATTTTTTTTTCTGACTTAAAAGCATCATTTCTGCTTCAAAATAAATTTTGAGCTCCACTGCTGTAATTGTAGAAGTCACCAGGTTTGGCCACGTTACATTCGTCATAGCTGTTGATGTACACATGAGTTTTTGCCTCTGCTGTTAGGTCTGTGACATCAGTGACACCATCAAGGCCATTATAAGGACTTCATTATTATATTTTATTCTTATACCTAAAAAGCATATGATACTGTGGTAAGAAATGTGAAATTAATCTGATAATACAATATTCAGGTCTAACTGGTATGATGTTTCTAAAATATCACATTACATTACAACTAACCACTGTTCATTACAATGTGACTCAAGCGTGAAATAACATTTTCCATCACACAAGTGAGGTGAGGACAAGATATTATGCAGATATGTTTTCCTGATGACCACATGACAAGAATAGCCAATCTCAAGCTTTGACAAAAAAAAAAAAAGAAAAAAGAAAAAAAAAGAGATTAGATCGACCATGTCTTTACAATGGCTTCCTGTATGTTGAATAGTGTATTTTTAAATACTATGGTACTATATGGCACTGAGTGACTTATGACTAAAACACAGTTCTGACCATAGGGTCAAAACAAAGCTTGGGGAAGCAGCATTCAGTTCATATATCACAGAGAACCTGAAGTCTGCACCAACTCTCAGTTCATTAACATCAAGGCTTAAAACGTTTGTGTTTGTCATTACCTTTTCTGAGACTTTTCATTCATGGCTTTTTTATTTTTAACTGTACTCTTTCCAAATCTTTCTGTTCAGTAATATACATAAGCTACTGTAAATCCAATCAAAATGTGTGGTTTTCAATTGGTGTATGCTGGATGCTTTGTTTCTTTTCCTTTTTTTCTGTCACTGTATTAGTAAAAAGTTTTGACACCAGGGCATCTTAGTTAACCTACTGTGAACTTCTGCAGCAAACTACATCTTAGTGTCAGGTCTCTATCATTTACTTAACATTGAGACAATAACAGAAAAGGGGGCAACAGAAAATTGCTGAATGATAAAAATGTTTTTCTTTGTGGAGCTTCAGCAGCAACAAAGTAGAAATAGATGGTTAGAGCACAAATGGCCTCTCAAGGTAAGCATAAATTCTGTTAAAGCCTATAGCTGTTGAGATTGAGAAATTGGCCCACTGAATAGCCTACACTGTCTAATTTTCTCCAAAGGAATAGCATCAAATTACCCCTACACATTACAATTTACTAAAGTCCAACAAAACAAACTTTAGCCACAAAAACTACAAAAACAAAGTAGTCTCCACTGAGGTAGCGTGAGCAAGCGTCATACTTTTCCTACTAAACTAAGAGGGCGGTGAAAACTCAATGTGAAAAAAACGATGTTCATTAATTTGCTTGTTAATGTTCTTTAGGATACCAGTTCGACTCCGCACTTTACTCACCGTTCGACCTGTTGATCAAACCTATTAACTTCTCAGGCGCGCGGAGCCTCCAATGACGCAGTCTAGTGTCAGCGCGCGGGTGTGGAGGGTGTGTGGGGCACGAGCCTTCATATTTCTCTGACGTGAGACAGAAACTCTCAGAAGAGCAAGAAGTCAAGCAGACAGAACCAAAAAATAAATAAATAAAGGGAAAAAACAGAGGGAAAAAAAGAGAAAGAAGAAAGGCCAGCAGGTAGAGAGGAACATGAGGACCTTCCAGAGCCAAAGTCAGCCTGCGCAGCGCGGAGCCTCCAGCAGCCTGCACAGCCTCAGCAGCAGCGCCATGAGTCCACTCAGCACGGCCAGCATCACCCTCGCAGCCCTACTCATCCTCACCATACCCGTCTGCAAAAGTAAGTTAGAAACACTGTTTTCTCTTATTTTATATGTTTTTATTTATTTCATCTTTAACTTTTTAGAAGATAAGACTCTCTGAGGGTGTTAGGAGTGTAGTAGGATCTGACCCTTTTCATCACAGGGACACAAAGTATGACTTTTAAGTATATATA
Source organism: Lates japonicus (assembly GCA_033238685.1). Lineage (NCBI taxonomy): Eukaryota > Metazoa > Chordata > Actinopteri > Centropomidae > Lates > Lates japonicus. The sequence goes on along the minus strand of BRZM01000079.1, from coordinate 6,187,682 downwards.
AGGACATATTAACTAACTTCAGTACATATCAACTGTCATTCTCATTTTTGTATGGTTTGTCTTATACTTTCATAAAATAATACTTTAATATCTATCTGTCTACTCTTACTTTCATTCATTCCTCCACATCAGTCTTTACTAAAAGAGTAAGTAATGATATATTATTAACATACTACATATTTTTCAACATTTTTTAATATTTGTAGGTTTTTTCTATACTTAAATACGATAAAACAAATGAATAACATTCTACCTATCAACTGTATTCAGTTGATGTGTTACAGATAGATAGATAGATAGATAGATAGATAGATAGATAGATAGATAGATAGATAGATATTGTATGAAAGTATTGTTGAATTAAAGTGACCGTACAAACCGTACAAAAATGATAAATGTCAGATAATAAATACTTAATAATATATCATTATTATTTGTTTAAAAAAATGTGTAGGGGTGAATGAAATTAAGAGACAGTAGATAGATAAATAGATTTTTATTTTATTTTAATTTCAAATGAAAAGCTTAGAACTTTTGCTTGAAAATGTTGCATGTGCTGCTGGATCAATTTTACATATCTACAATGATTCATGTTAAAAAGGTTTTCATCCTTCTAGCCACCCGTCCATCTCTGTCGTTTTGAGCTGATTTGATGTCAAACTAGGTGAGACAGTTTGGCAAAAACATTTGCAGCCAGAAACGCTGTTCTGATCTTGCCACCCTGATTCGATGTGTCTACTAAGTGACACAAAGTCACACGTGATTGAAATGTCTGAATATGCAGATTGACAGTTATGATATCTGAGTGATCTTTGTATTGGCTCAGAAGCTTTTGGATTCAACATCAGGGTCAAAGCTGTTGACTGTCTACACGACAGTAGAAGAGTTGATAACAATCCAGTTTTAACTCATGAATATATTCAAAAGCAAATATCCACATCAACATGCTGGGCAGTAACTCCCTCCATGCTCTATAGCAAAGCTTTTACCCCTGCAAATGGACATCTACTGCAATCATGTCAAAGCAGAGCATCAACAGTCTTGCATCATCACAGCTCATCAGAGGCACTACAGACCTGTAGCTTCTACAGTGCCATCAGGCATTATTAATATTCACTCAACAAAAATGTGCTGTTACTGTCAGAAATTATTTTGTGGGGATGATATGAAAATGGCAGCATGCATGTAAAGTTATTTCAGCCTCAGTATTAAGTGTATTGTGTTAACTGTGTATTTCTGTGTTGCTGTGTGAAACTGAAGGTGCTCCAGCAGAACTTCAGCAAGCCACAACAGACCAGAGGCAGCTACTCAGCCAGGTATGCAGCACCATTTCTTTCTTTCTTTCTTTCTTTCTTTCCTGTTTCTGTGTACCCCTCCATCATCATCTTCTGTAATGCTCCACAGATAGACGCTGTGTGCTCATCGTACCTCTCTGCAGATCTGAAGTTTCAGGTGAGTGAGGTGCGATTCTGTCTGGCATGTTCTTTGTTTGTTTTTTTTTAAATAAATACCATATTCTTCTATTTGGTTTCTGTTCCAGGCATCTGATGCCTTGGGGGAGCTCTGTGTCTTGATGCTGGTTCAGAAGTTAAAGGTACCTAACACTTTGGACCCTCTTACTGAGAGTTTTTTTTTCAATTTTCAATGAAGTGACACTTTGAAACTTAGAGGTGTGACATTTTGTTGTCTTCTCAGGAACTGAAATTGCGAGAAAATAGTAAAAGGGTAAGTACGCACAACTTAAGTAAGCACAGGAGACATTAAACCCAATGACAAATTTGTGTTGGCCTGTTTGTGTGTGTATGAGTGTTTATTTTTAATATCATGCACTGTATGTGCAGTTTTTATTCCATTACTCTAGACCACAAGGTTCTACCTTGTCAGAGGGGATGGTAAGTGAAGTTAAAAGATAAATCTGCTCTGCCACAGTATTTTTGCTTGACCTAAAAAAGCATCTTCACATTGTTTTACAACTGCAGTCCATGTATAAGCGTGGTACATTTCTTAGTGTGCAGCACAAAAGATGACAAAGTCTAATAATCTAACAGAGCTATTATGTGTCAGGCAGTAAAAGAAGCTGTGTAAATTATCCACACTTCATTCAGTAAACCAAAAGGTTAAGGTACATAGTTACCACCACGGATACAGGTAAGAATGACTGTGTGCATACAAATACTGAAACATGGACATGCACACATATGTAAGTCCTAATATACGCAAATAGAAAATGAAATTTTTCCCCAGTGCTGTTTTACCTGCTTGTGTGCTCTGCGTGTCTCACAAAGCAGGAACATTTTGTGTAGCAAGGAAGCAGCATGGCTCCACATCCAGCTTTATTTCTTGGTTGCATGAGAACTTGGATTATGTTTGCTCCCCTCTGTCTGTCCTTCACGCTGGACAACACATATCAATTGAGAAATGAGGGAGAAGTTGCAGAAACAAAAATTTGTGTGCAGCTACTGAATGATGAGGGGAATTAAATATTGATACACATTTTGATTATTAAACATGATCCTTCTCAGTACTTCTTTTTGTTGAAACTACAAAAGATTTCTAGTCATGTAACTGATTAAAAGTCTGTTTACATTCTCTAGCTTCAGACTTGGTGTGAAATAAGTTATGATTATTTTCATGCATTGTATTTATTTTCCTTTATGTGCATTTATTCTCACTGAAACCTGCAAACCCACCAATCATCCCAGGATGTACATTCACTCACCACAACAAAACATATTAAATATGAAGCTGTTTTGTCCTCTGCTCCTCCATCACTGTGTGTGTTAAATAATGCAGAATGTTATGTGTTTATCAAAACACTGACACTGAGTCTGCAGTGAGGAAATTGCTGCACTGAGGAAGCATTGTGTATTATGTTTGCATCGTTGTGTTGCATGTTCTTGTGTGTTAACTAGAGAGAAATAGTTTTTCACTCTTAACCTGTGTACCCTCCATATTCTGTATTGTCTCCCTTGCTGGAGCTGTTCTTCATGTTTGTGAGTCTGGCTCTGTGTGTGTGTGTGTTTGTCAGACCCATGTGTTGCACATTCTCCTGCATCTACTTTCTCAACTCCATACCAGAAGAGAGAGGGGACTCTCAATGCGCGTATGTACCATGCACATCAGTTCTCCTTTCACTCACCATTTTTTTGTTGTTGTTGTTGTTGTTTTTTTGTTATTCGCTTTTATGAAATGATCTCTCAGTCACTGACTGATTGAAACAAAGTTATTGAATATCAAGATGCTTTGTTTTTCAGCATACAAAATACTGTATGCAATCAGTCATGAAAACTGACATAAAATCCTGTTTTGTGTGATTTTTTTTTTAACTGATGATAATTTGCTTATAATAAGTTATTAGTGAAATAGTGTGTTCAAATCTCTCACCTGCAACAGGATCCTTTGTTGAAAATATACAAGGAGCTGATGGATAGAAAGTAATCCAATCGCAGCATTCACAGTGGACATAGAGTGTTTTACTTTTGTGTGTTTGTAGCAGATAGTGAAATGTGTGCGATGCTTTCTGTAGTTGATTTCAGCGTATGTTTTCCCCTTCCTGAGCCTACAAGTCAATAACACTTTCATATTAGGCAGCTCTCCTCACTCTCTGTAAGAGCTCAGTCTACATTAGTTGTTCTTTCCCAAGCTGGCAGTAATTATGGTCTAAAATTAGTGCAGCTGACAGTTGAACTTATCCCTCATTACTATCAAGCACTAACATTCACAAAGTGGACACAGAGGAATTGTGAGCGAGACACGTGGAAAGTGTTTGTTTTGGAAAATCCAGATGGGAGAGTTTGAGTGTGTGTGTGTGTGTGTGTGCGCGTGTGCTGATGGCTTTTGCTGGTGGGGTGGAACAGTAGGAGCACTGAAGTTAAGTTCTCTGTTTTTTGTGTCCATACAGGCTGAACTGCAGGGACCTGCTGGAATCCAGAGCAGAGGTTACTTCCTCTATCGGGTATGAATGTTTGTATATTAAGAAATAAAAGAAAAGAAGTTCCCCTAGATAATATGATGACGATACAATAAAATTGTGTTTGCTCTTGCAGCCACGAAATGGAAGACGATCCTTAGAATATGAATAAAATAAAGGTAATTCTCTAATGATACTTTTTTTCAGGGACTGTACACAAATTATTAGTTTTCTTTTCACTAAAAGAAGGCTAATCTGACTCATTCTGAAGGACAATCTATGATTTATTTTCTTACCCCAGATTTTAATTTTATTTTAGCCCTCCTTGCAATATAGTTAATAGTTGTACAAATAGTTAAAACTGCATAGTAACAAAAAAGGTGACTTTCAGGTGTGACATGGTTCATAAAGGTGTAATGTTGATCCACTATGCCAGTTTTCAAGAAACATGGAATACACTTGGATACTGTTCGTTATTAGTGATCAAACTATAAAGAAGAATAAAAAAGAAAATATGAATACCCTGAAGAGGGCTGTTTGTTCCGCTACATCTGGGTTGTTAAACTTTTGTGTTCCCCACCAAAGAGCATGTTCACCATACTTTGTCAGAACTTCTGAACACTCTTTTTCTTATTTTTATCGACAATGCTGAGTAGGATCTTGCTTTTTTTTAAAAAATAAAAAAGATAGGTTCATCATCCTTCATACAATCACTAAAATCCTGTCATTACTTATGTGTCAGTGGTGATTGGTCCAACTATAGGTAACAATAAGCTGCTAACACCATGTTTGTATGAGGTTACGATGACAGAGATGTGTGTGTGTGTTCTTGTAATTATCTAATTGTGTGTATTTATGTGTGTTAGAGTCCCCACCTCTGAAGCTTAGTGTACAGAGACGACACAGACCCTGAGACCCGAGCCGCTGCACCTCGACTGAGTGATCCGGACTTTAACCACAGCCCTCTGCCACTGCTGTATAGTGATGTCTGAATGTATACAAATAATATAATTAAATATACTAGTCATTTGTCCAGATTTTATTTTGTGTTATATGTTTGTCATTTGCATTAAAATGCTATAATGTGGTCAGGTGTTGAGTTTGATTTGTTACACGCTGTGTCATATAGGTAGGAATTTGTCATTACATTTGGATAAGACATTATTAAACAGTAATGTGTGCATGAATGGAAATACATTACAAATAAGTCACACCTCAAGTATATTTAAACCACAATAAAAGCATTTATTTGACATAAAATGTTACACATATAAGCACAGGTATTTTTTTTTAATTTAGAATGTTTTAATGACATGTACATGTTATTGTAGTTCCCTTTAAATGTCTATATTACATGAATGGAGAATTTTTGTGTCCTTTATGTTTACTGTTACCACTCCTTATTATATCCATAAAGTGAGGAATAACATGCTGAACAAGTAAAGCAACTAACAGATAAGGCAATAAGCCAGTATTTTGATCATTAGGATTGACTATGTTGACTAAATATACCTCTTTTAAAAAGGAGTAACACTCAGTTCAACACCCATATTATAAAACTCAAAAGGAATATCTAGTATGAATGCACAGTGACTATTCAGCTACATCAACAGTAGATGTCGCCATCCTCCACCAATTACAATCAGCATGTCTTTCTACCTCTTCAAATCTGTGGTATTTTCAGTAATTTTGATGTGTAACACAAGAATGTATTGTTAAAGAATGATTCAAATGATAATACTCTCTTACATTGTATTCACTGGTTTTAACATGTTTCACTGGTCTTATAAAGTACAAATCATCTTTACTGGCATGATAAGCAGATGGATCCTGACAGATGTAGATTTGTTTGGTCCATGTCGAGGTAGTGATATTCCTGTCTGATGACTCCGACCTCAACCCAACATTACACCCCTAATCCAACTCTGACATATGCATTTTTCTTCCAAAGATGACAGATACTGTATAAACAAAGTCCCAAACAAGCACAGAAAGGTCAAAGGTTAGTATTTTGTTACCCTCAGTATCAGTACACCATGGCTGGAGTTATTAAATGTTCAGCTGCATCACAGCTAACCACCCACCACACTGAATGTTCACAATTTACAAACACAGAACATCATTCTTGGCTTTGTCCCAGTATCCTCATCAAGATGGACTGCTAGCATTCCCAGCCACAAATTGTGATTTCACCACAAACAACAATAAATATAAACATTTCCACAGTGAAGTTTTAATTAGTTTGAAAGCCATTGGGTTTTTAGAACAGAATGAGCTTCAGTGTAAAATATCAGGACTCGCTGGCCAACTCAGTAAAATATAACACCACTTCAACACTTAATGTTAGACTTCAATCAATAATATTAATGAACACTGCAATAATGAACATTATTTCCTGAGAGTATACAACGTGGCTCATATTACCTGAGAACAAGCGATCGAAGAATATTTTGTCGCAACTAGAGTAATAGAGAAATATTTCAACCAATTTCCCATTTGGCACTTTTCAAGGGTAATGAACACGTGAGTATAAAATCATTTGCACAGGATGGATGAAAATCATTTAAAGCTGTCAGTAAATACAGACGTGGTGTGCAAAACCTGGGTTTACAGCTCTTTATATACAGTCTATAGTTTATACGATCACAACTCCATCCCCTCAGAATAAGGTAAAGTTGAGGCCTAATATGAATATAAATATGAATATGTACTGTATATTAAAGGTTATAAATGTACATGGTATATCAAGGTTTTCTGTACACAAACAGTCAAGTTCATCCTTTCCAAAATGTCGAAATAGCGCCATCTGCCCCTTGACTCAATCAATGTGGCCAAAAATGGTATTGCAGCTTTTGCTACTTCGGCTGTTGCCATGGTGACGAGTACCACGCTGGAGATGGGGAAACATTAAAACAATTTGTTGGACAATTAATCTCGTCTCGTAAACACTCGTCTAAAGGGCAGAGAAGAGAACAGGACTCTTAAACTACAAGTAGTTTACAAGTTAAACAGGTATTTCTCTATTCAGAGCCTATTTGTGTTCCCACAGAAAAAATAAAAGATTGAAATTTAGAAAGGCAAAAAGGTTCTGAAACGCAGTGGACACAATTACGCCTACCTGAGCGCATACTAAATGGTAGCATAAATATAAAAAGAAAAAGTTATAAACCTTTAATGTTATAAAATATCTTCCAAATGGGATTTGGGAAGAATATGAAATACTTTGTTTTTGACCATGTTTTTTTTCTGTAAAATGTCTACAATCCACAATAAAGATATAAAAAGAATAATAAACAACAACAAAAAATACTAATTAGGTAGAATCTATGTTTTTTTTAAATTTTAAAATGCTAAAACGCGCTCAAACTAATAAAAAGTGTATTTTTAAGACTTCTCTTAACAGCAGTAATGGGGCCAATCAGAGATCAGATCATAGTGTGTTGTATTATTAATGCAACATTTGCCTGAAGAGAGGGGGGGAAAGCTACAGTGAAAAAGTTTTGAATTCTTCCTTTCCGCAAGTGGTTCAGTCTAACCTGATAGATTTTACACCGTAAAACCTAAATAAATAAATATCATACAGCAGTACATAACGTAGGTACCTGAGTGTGACTGTCCAACCCAGATAATCTGCCTAAATCTGGATGTTGATTACCTCCCTCCAACAGGCATGTGTGTTATCTGGAGTACAGCAGTAGGCCCTCTTGGCTCCTGTTCCAACTTCAGTCAGCCTGCCTCAGCCCTGCGCAGTCAACCGTCAGCAGCGCCACTGGGTGCAGGGATATCCCGATGAAAGAGGAGACTGTTCGGGGTAAGTGTAACATCTCTGCCGGTGAACTCCGCTCCGTATTCGTTATCGCGTTTATCTGCAGTCTCTCCGTGCGCTATTGTCAGGCGTGAAGCTGCAAGCGGAACAGTTTTGCTTTTGCTTGTTTGGTGACAGAGACTGGCCAAAGGCCCGGTGACCCACATTCTTATCTAATGCTGCATGTTAGCTAGCTAGCTGCGGCTAAAAGTGGGTTGACATACATACAGTACATTGTTGCAGACGAGTTGAACGCTCGCTACACTGTAAAGTCGCAAGCCAGCGGAAAAATAACGGCTGTCTAATTTTCCACGGATAAAGGTGCTTTGACAGTGTGTGCCCCATGTCGCAGTAAGTGTGCCAAACTACAAAGCTGTTGTTTTGTTTCTGTAATTGACGGTAGCGAGTAAGCTAGGTGGCGTTAGCCTTCTAGCAATCACTGCCTCGTTTGCCGGCCGGCATCACCGGCAGCAGGGAGACAGGCAGGATAGATGTGCTGTACCTGGGCTTGTCACTTCAACGCTGACTGTAGTTCAGACGCCTTTACATACTTGACAGCCGTACACGTCTCACCGCCTCAGTCTTTTCCACATCTATTTTCTCTTTTTAGCGGTATGCCTGCTTTTCCCCTGGTGTTAATTACTTGATCTGTGGCAGCTGCGTTTCACTCAAAATTTCCAGCCTTGTTTTCTCATCTATCTGTTCTGCTCCTCATCCAACACACATGAAATTCATCACGTAGTCACTTCAAAGACTGTTCTACCTGTCATAATATCTTAACAACACTGTTGTCTAAGAGGTGAATGATTTGGGGCTACCTGTGTCTGTCAAAGATGTCTCATATGTGAACCAGCCACATGTGAAACAAACATGTACGCTTTGTGTTATGACAAAGTTTAAACTTGGCTCTTAAATATCATCAGAATAGGGAGAGCGTTTGTATTTCCAGTCAGAAGTATTTGCCGTTGTAATTTAATGAGATAAAAATATATAAATAACCATATTGAATTTCTGAGTCAAGTTTCTATGAGAAAATGAAAGCAAGTACTAGCTAAATACATATATACATATACATATTTGTATGCAGTCTCTGTAATTAAATGCCATTAAAGTCCTTTTATTCAGGACAGTTTGATTCAGACTAAATGTTGTATGGTCTGATGTGGTTCAGCAATATGATGAAATTCAGTTATGCCAACAATTTCATGGAAGATATATTTTAGCCTGATGTTTGTTGCAAGATAGAATCTTTAACAGAAATATAAATATCAGTTTGTATAGTATATTGAAATGGTTTCCTACTCATTGGACTGTAGTAACACTGTAATAGTTGTTATTTGGTTGAACTGGGTTTTAATTTGAGTAAGAGTTCAACTAATACGATTGCCCAAATACTTGAGGATGCAAGCTGATAAATAAATCTCACTAGCATGCAGTCTAATGTGATAAAAACAGCTAGAGGACTCCCAGTGTGATTTCTTTTCAAGGCTAAACCTCTTGAAAATAAATTCTGTCGCAGCATTTCATTATATTATTTTTGTATATTGCTCAGGTGATTGTAAAGATAAAAAATAATCACATCATTGTTAATTAATGAATAATACCTTTCGGGTGTATTTACACACCATTGAGATATAGTAATCAACTGTTCAGAGTTGTGGAAACTGTCAGTGGAGCATGGAAAATTACTATGGCACCTCTTTTGTTGCTGGTGTTATGGCTTGATGCAGGTGAGGAAAAGAAACAGGGTCAAATGCTCTCCCTCTCTCTCCCTCTCTCTCTCTCTCTACCTCTACCTCCCTCTGCAAATCTTTTGTGTCTCTGCTTGTTATGATTACTGCTACTTGTGTGTTTCACTGTTGCTTGGAATCTTTTATACACGTTGATCAAGTTTGACAAGTTAATCATGAAACCTATGTACAATTTATAGGTGTTACCCGTGTCATATTGTTGTTCTAAAAAATAGTGGCAAAATTGGCAGTAGATCTCACGCAAGTTTGTTTTCTTCAGAGAGAGAAGGGGGTTGGACGACAACACCGTCAGGAATGAGGAGGGGAGAGAACACTCAGAGATTACATTATTACACGCTACGCCTAATAATGTAATTATTATACGCCTGTCATGTCAGGCTTTTCTGACACAGAGGAGCCTGTGATGATTCAGATGTGATGTTCTCCAGCTTTGGACTAATGCAGGGAGTCTGAATCATTCAGTGGACTGATAAGAAATGGTGGCACTACTGGCACTGTACAGCTGGTACTGATGGTCAGCGGAGTGGAACACTTCTTACCAATTAGAGACTTGTTAATAAAAGCTGAAGTTTGCAATTTGCAGCAGGCTATAATGCAGAGTTCATGTTTTGCTTCTACAGCTTTGGTGGAATAAAAAGTTGACTCAGTGACTCAGTGTAATCGTCAAGGCCTTGGGCTCAGTGCAGTGGCTTCAGATGTGAACTGTACATTCACAGTGTCCCAAGGATGACTTCCAGTATAGCGTCATTACCTCAGAGTAATCCTCCTACTGACATCAGTAGGAAATTTCCCATGCTACAGCGACCAAAGTAGTACATAATTCATATACCAGATTTACTTGAAGAAAACCCCTCTACAACCCCTGTATTTGTGCTTTCTAACACAATTAACAAATTTCATTAAGGCTGACTTTGTGTGTTTGCTGCAGTCTGTTAGACCCGCTATCATGAGATTAAAGACTCTGTGTTTTGACTCAGTCTTTGCCAGAGGTGACCCTGACTTTGACGTCATCTGACGTCCTTTACAGTGGAATCCCTCTTACTTATCATTTTAAAAGGTGAAGATATAGTTAAGAGTTTTAACTTGTGCAGCATGTGAGACTTAACTTTTGAGGATTTTTACAAGTCAACACTCTCAATTTGACCCAGGATGCTGATAGTCTTTACTTTTGGCTTCATCTTGTGATGTGAGATATAATTTGAAGTGCACCATATAGCAGAGTAATTTTCATTTATTGCCCCAGCACTTCAGTATTTTTTGTTGTTTATGAGTTCATTTAGCTTTTCTTCTTCTTGATGTTAGTGTTTGCAGATTCAAGAGACTGCATGTGACTTTGTCATCACAGCCATTTAATATGCTGACTCTACCAGCAGAGCTTTTGTTATGCTTACAGACCGATGTTTTTCACTTATGGCCTCGCAGCAAATAATTTGGTGCCACCAATATTTGGTCTGCAGTCTGTTTCACACAATATTAATGCTATTTGTTGAGATATATTGCTTGTTGAAATGAATGACTTTTTGTTATTATATAGCCTGTTGAAGCTGACTTTATCAGACAGCTATGTTATACTGCCCTGCTTGCCCTAAAACACTGTTGCAGTTTGAAATTATTTGATGAAGTACAATATAGGTTATATATGCTCAAAAGGCCTTTGAGCCAGTCACCATGTTGCTTACATTACAGACTTGACATGTAACACTCCTCCAGACCATCTTATACCAGGAACTACACTGACCATCTTCATTGTAATGAAGGAATAAGTCATGCAGTGCAACAGTATGGCTTGTGTGTTGTAATATGATTTTGGACAACAATAAAGTGTGTAAATAACACATATATATATAAATGTCTGTATGAGGTAATTACCGGAACATGGACCACAATGTACCACTATAGTTTAGTTTCTAATTTTTGCTTTGAACACAGAGCAGCACTGAAGTAAAATTTTTAATGAGCTCATTTTCTCCATAAATACACAGACTAGACATTCTCAAGAGATTAATAATAAATTCTACTGGTCCGTCTTGTTTGGCTTTCCCTTAAAAAAGAGGATGTCCGCTGACAGCAACATTAGCTGCAGAGAAATCCCTTTGCCACAAAGGATTGTTTCTGTCAGACTGACCTTTCTCTGAGAGCTGAGCGGATTCTTCTTGTTGAAGACTAGAAATCAGATTCACAGACTTTGTCAGCAGTTATTTGTTTGCAAGGCTGAACACAGTTTATCACCAAAAATAATATCCCATTACTTGACACACAACATATCTCTTTGGAGTTTGTCTCACTATGTTTAACGATGACACAGTAATGCCAGCTGACAAGGTGAAGTGGGAGGCTTGTTTGATGTTGCTCTTTGAAACTGGTGAAAATGGATTACTGGTCTAATGGCTGAAGATACCTAACATAGATATTAAGACTGGACAAACATGTCTGCATGCACACCACACACACAAACATAATCATACATTTCCTAAACTCAGTTGTGACTATGATTTCTGTTAGCACAGAATGGATTTGTATTGCCAATACAAAGACTATAATGTCATACTGTCCTGCTCTTGTGTTGCAGCAGTGCTATAAAAAGGAGAAAATGCACATAAAAATTTAAGAGACTTAACTTGTTTTTTGCAACAAATATATAGTTGCTTAGCTTGTACAAGTCACCAAATGTGACCATTTCATTTTACATTTGTGCTTCGCCATATTAGAATTTTGATAATATTTTGATCAATTGTTCAGTTGTTCAGTGTGGAGCCTGCTTGTTTTTGCTCTTTCATCATCTCCAATGAATAAAATTTTTTTTGGCTCAGAACTAGATACAGCAGCCTTTGTGTTGCACACAAAAGTAACAATATGTTGTTTGCTGTAGTAGATTTTATGACTATATTCATCATTATTTAACTCAAATAAAGGTAGTAAGATGTAAAAGCACAGAATGTATGTCACCTTTAACTATATACTTGAATCACAGAAGTAAGACATGTAGTGGTTTTCAGGCAGCAGTTGTTTCTTGTACAAATGGAAAAAAGATTGACCTACATGGAGATCAGGGGCAATCAAAGGCTGTCTTATAATGATGCTATCTGATTTTACTATGATCAAGAAAAAATGGGTCAAGTCTATTGGGTTTTCCCTAAAAAGTATTTGGGGGGGTGGGGACGTACATCGGTGTTATCTGTAGAATCAGCATCCTTGTCTACAGCTCCTCGGCCTAAATAACTCATTAGCAAATGAATTTGACTGTTTTGGTTGCTGCAACCGATTGTTGTAATGAAAGAATTGATGTGTTGTGAGAGATGTCGTGCAAAAGAACATAACGAGTTCTCTGCAGTGACAGACCAGAAACTAGGAAGAGCTTCCTGGCAAAACAGCAAGTGCTACACAAATATCCCTGCACAGATGGGCTATAGCTATCAAGTGGTAATACAGAGAGGTAAAGACAAACAAAACAAATAAAAAAAGAAACCATAGCATCAAAGTTTCTCTATGTTGGAACATAATGAATTTACAAAGTCTACCCCACGTTTTTACACTGACACTGTCAGGTCTGTACAGTTTTTTGAGGCACTGCCTTTTGTACACTATAGGCTATAAAAGCGTCATATTACTATGTAATGGTAAGGATACTCCTTTAAGTAAAGAGGTCAAATGGAACATGTATTCAGTTAGTGCTGAAACAATGTTAGTCTTTGGAAAAAAATGTATCAGCATTTTTGATAATCAATTAATTGTTTAATAAGTAAAAGTGTGAAACATTTGCCAGTTGCAGTCTGCTTTACTGTGTTTTACATCATTAAAAATTCAGAATTTTGGGTTGTGGATTATCGGTAGAATGAAATTAGGTCTTTGAAGATTTAACCTCAGTTTCTGAAAAAATGCAATTTATGTTTTTTTTGTTTGCTTGTTTTGTTGTTTTGAGAAATCAATGTGAGATTGACACTGATATTTAAGGTCCCAGTAAAATACTAATATTATGGTATGAGGCCAATGTATTATCATGAGTAGCATATTAACACTGTTTTATGACAGGCTGTAAGTGCTAGTATGATAAAGCCTTTGATCGTGACAAGGGCTATAAAATACCCAAGTTCCAGTGCTCACATGCACTCTGACACCTTCAGCACTACAATAATTAGACAAAGTAACACTCAGCTTTACATGAATGTACTCCCAAGACCAGATGCTTATGTTTACACAGAGTGGAAGTAGACCCCCTTCCCAACTGTTAGCCAGGGCTCCAGTTGTGATTGAACTTCTACAAAATTTATATGTGTGTGTGTGTGTGCGTGTGCGCGCACTGCTTCAGAGCTGCTCTCTTATTTCTGCAGTGCTGTGGGAGGCTCACGATGACCCAGATGTTTTAGTTTTGATTTAGTAATGTGAGTTTCTTTGCACTTAGCCGCTCATTTGTAAATGTGGTTTCTCTCTCTTTGTTCAACAGGTGAAGAATTCAGACGAGTTGACTACAGAGCAATCTGTCATGAGGTGAAGCAGCTACCTAATCAATCATCACTCAAAGACAAAAGGTAAAAGACATCTTGGAAATAACCCACTGAATTTTGCTCTGGGTTGTGACAGTGGACTGTTTTAGGATTTGTCACATTAGGAAATGGGCAGTCTGGGCTAATTATGCTCTGTGAAGCCTATTTCGCCAGGAACTATTATAGAGCTATTATTCATCCAGTAATGGTCTATTTTGATTCACAGTCTGTTGTTGTTTCTTCTGAACATAATGAATGTGGAACTGAAATGGTGTTGAGTCACCACAACTTTTTATATACTTGTCTCACAATAAGATGCTGCTACAAAAATGGTTCAGTATTGTTGGGTGCACCAGCTGATTGTCTTCATCAGTCGATATTGCTGATATCGCTGCATCTGTGCTATCTGTGTTGGTATCTGTATACTTGTATGCATTTATCTAAGTCCCAAAGTCTGGATTACTGAGTATATAAAGTCTATCTTCCTCTACCCAAAAGCTAAACCTTAACCAAATACTCGTTTTCATAATCTTGACCTAAGTGTTAAACCTGTTTAATTTTATCCAAAGTACACTTAAATTATGGATTAAACCCAGTCTTATATAATATAATGTTGATGATACAGCCACCTTGTGTTTATTCATTCACCCACTGTGTGACACTTTATTCAAGTATTTTTAGGCAATGTTGTAATAAGGGACAAGTATTCAAAAGGAAAAAGTTAACTTTATGATACAAGTACAAGTAGAGTCTGTCCTCTGTGTCATAAATGTGAATATTTCCTACTTTTCTGTGTTTTATGTATTTATAAATTGAATATTTTTAGACTTGGTTATCAGAGTCCAATGGATAGATAACCATTGGACAGATAACCATTGGACTCTGAGAAATGGGCTTGGATGTTTTTGATTGATTGATAAAATGAGCAGCAGATTAGTTAGTTAGGAAAATAATCATCAGCTACAGTTAAATGTATTACATGAAAAACATTTAATGTTTTAGTCCCAGTGTTTTTGGCTTTTGGAGAGGTATCTATGTTCAAGTTGAAAAATTAAGACTGTATGAGAACTGCAAATGTGCAAGTTATGAGAACATATGACTAAGCTGTTTTGTTATTGTGTCTTTGTCCCAGAAGGACAGCATTTCTCTGATTTTGGCATCCGAACAATTTACAGCCTTTCTTACAAAGTCACTTTGTGAATACAGAAAAAAAACTACAGCTCGCATGAAGCAGCTACAAACAGCAGCACGGGTTCTTAAATTATTGTAACTAACTTGGTTTCGTCCGTATCCATAAAATTTGCCAGTGCTCTCGCTGAGTAATTTTTTCAACTCTCTAGCTGTGATCTCTTGAGTCTAACAACTTATACCCTGTTCAGCCCTTTCCTGCTGTTATTATGAACCACTTGATTCTTGTGGACTCACTTCTTCTGTAGAGGATCTTTAGCCTGCGCACGTTTAGGGCTCAAGGGAAGTGTTGTTAGTTAAAGGCAGTGACATTAGATTGTTTTTCAAAATAGTACCATCCTCATCTAAACACAAAGTGAGTCACAGACACGCTGTTGAGAAAAGCTCTGTTCTGCAGTTGGATATTTAGTTATTAGTGTTGTTACAAATGTCATTGGGGTTTGAATGACGTTTTCTTATTTCTGAAACAGAACTGGATTTCACCTTGGCTCTCTATGTGCAGCTTGAAAATAATTTCAAAGCACAGCATTTAAAGCTTCACTTTCTCTTCTTGGTTTAAATGCTTGACTGATAAATGGCATACATCAGAATGTTGTAATATTTGGTGCCTTTACTGGCAGTGTACTTACTTTTGTTCTTACTTGAGCAGTGTAGAGATATTCAAGGTCCCAAATAGGCATGTAAAATTTAATGAAAAATAATTGGGAGTTAGTTTCAAACATGATTACATCTGTGGGTGTTGCTAACAATTATTTTCATTATTGATTTATAACAACACGTTTAGTCTACAGAATGTCAGTAGATAGTAAAAAATAGCAAAGTGCAAGGTAGCGTCTTCAATGTATTGTCAAAGACTCATTCAGTTTACAAGTATAGATAAAATATCCAGTTTACAGTGCAGACAAAAGCAGAACCAGAACCAGTGAATGTTTTGCATCATAGTAACGATCAGGTATTTAAATTTTTGATGATTTTTTTCTCGTCTTCTCAATGCATTAAGCAATTGTTTTTTTTTTAGCACTAATACAGGTTTAAGTAGGCATCCTAAGGTTATCAAATCCTCTATCAGTTGTTTGCGAGTTCTGCACGATGAATGATTTGAGATGCTGCAGTGGCAGACTATGGAAGAAATGCTGTCTTTATCTGAGATTAACTGCAGTAAAGTGTGATTTTGGCCAGGACAAAGTAGGTTGGGCGTTCCCTGACACATTAATCTGTAGAGTATAATATAATGTGGTGCAAAGTCTTCTGGGGAAGGACAAGGCCATATGTTCACTTAGTGCAAAGTCAAGTAAAGGTGTCAGTTATTTGGGTTTCTAATGGTTCAGCTTGCTTAGACCATTACTGCTGTATGGTGTGAGAACAAAATGCTGATTTGTAATGGAGTGATAAATGAGCATAAGTGTTGGTGGTCATATGTCGGTGGTATGTTTTGATCATAGACTGTGGTCTTGCAGGGCTGCAGCTCTATAGTCACTTCCCTTGTGCTGCCAGTCGTCCTTGTGAACTTCAGTGACCCACTTGGCATCTGTATGAGGCCTCTGGCTGAGTTCCTGCTCAGCTGGGACAGAAGGCCAGCAGCAGTCGAGGGGCCCCTGCCAACCACTGCTGCTTGCCTCTCAAACATTCCTGTCTGTGGGCTGTGGAGGAAATGCAAAACAAAGACTCTTTTTGTGCTGCTGGTTCTGGCGTGATGTGTTTGCACGGTGGAACAGCTGGCTGCCCAGCACTGAGGGTTTGCTGGTTCAACCGTGCAGCAGTTTGGTGGGCAGTGTTGATAAGCTCAAATGAACATGACATTATTAAACCATCCTAGTTGAATCTTCTTTCCCCAGTCATCGGGAACAGCAATGCCTGAAACTGAGGGGAGCACATCTGATTGCTGTGTGGATGCCTTCAAGATGTGCAGGCTCTGATGCTGCTACAGACAGGATGTGTGACTGAGTAATTTATTCATTGATGCTTTTGTTGATTTGTGTGACCTCCCTACAGTGAGTCTTTGTTTCAGTCTGTGACTTGATGTGTTGCAGGGTGAAAAATGCACTGCATGTGTGAGGTGACTTAATTTGAATACATCTGCGAGTTGACAGGGTTGACATCACTAAAAACTGCTAATGGGCTGTTGGAAATTCAGCACCTTTACTCATCGGCAAGCCTTTTTTTCCCCCTTGACGTATGTCCCCACCGAGACTTAGGAAACACCCGGAAGCCTTTGTATAATCATGTGATTGAAAGAGGAAATGTGATACGCAGGCACATTGACTCGGGCTCACACCTTTTGTGAAAGTTCCAACTGTGTAAAATGTTCGGCTTTTAAAGGGTTTGTGTTGACACAGAGTTTAGTGTTATTGGTAAGAACAGGAAGGTGTAGCCTGTGGAGCTGTGATTAAGTTAGATTGGAGGAGGAGGAAAGTAGGTCATTGGGCCAGCAGGTCAGTGAAGCACAGATGACATCACAGTTATACAACCCTTGCTCTCCCAGTTACACAACGCTCGCTCTGCGCTGCTGCTACTGCTGCAACCCCTGCTGATTTTTAAACATTTTCCTATTTTCTTTTATTTTGCTCTCATTTCACTAATGTCTTTATTTAATTTTTTGACTTCCTGTGTTTCTTTTTGTCTTTTTTCAGCCTTGGCCTTTGCTCCAGTTAGTGTGACTATT
Organism: Lates japonicus; assembly: GCA_033238685.1. Taxonomy (NCBI): domain Eukaryota; kingdom Metazoa; phylum Chordata; class Actinopteri; family Centropomidae; genus Lates; species Lates japonicus. The sequence continues at coordinate 6,169,885 of BRZM01000079.1, read as the reverse complement.
TCAGATGCTGTGCAAAAGCTGTGTGCTTCTGTTTTTCAGTATGTACAAAGCCTGTTGTAAAGCTCTATACTACAAGTGTAGTTGGCCACTTGTGTTGACAAAACATCAATCTCAGATAAGACACCCATTCTCTGTAACTTATTGGTGAGTCACATGCAATGAGCGGTGAAATAGCACGGCATAGCTGAAAGTCAATGGGCCGTGATACAAACCTACTCCTCCTCTTACTGTCATTTTTTCCTTTGCGTGTCCTAACATGAAGGTGTAAATACTCTCAGTGTTGGTTTCCTCTCCTTCTTTCGATGAACTTGGCACGAAGTCCATTTAAGCCTCAACACTTTTTTTTAAATTACAACAACAGAAAGTGTTGAATGGAATATCGCACACAGATCTCATTTGTGCTGCCATTAAATAGTAAAGTGTCCTAGGTCAGAAGTTCATCTGACTGAAATGTATTTACATGAGATCCTCAAAGTTGGTTTTGGTGTGTTTTACTTGTGTGTAAATTAAAATTAAATTTAAAAAAAACAAAAAATATGAATGAATTAAAAATTTAATGAAGCAGACAAAACAGACAAAATTACATCAAGGAACCTTTGATATTTTAGGGGTCCTTCCCTGAATGTGGGGTTCTAGTTATAACAAGGGCAGGTGTGTTTATGCTGTTGCTCAAAACAGACCTTACTTAAAATCTTAAAAAGCTGATGTGACTTTTGTATGAATCTCTCAAACAGGAAAAACTAAAATGAGTTTTCAGTCAGAATATAGGCACATGAATGTAAATGTCAGTGTTTACCATGACATATGGAGAACAACACTGAAGGGATTTTCTCACACACAAAAATGGTAAGAAAACCTCCCACACAGGTTGTGACGGTAATTGGTTCATGGTAGAAATGGGTCAAATATTTAGGCTAGAGACCCAGAGGGCCTTCTCATTTTAATTTGACAATCTATTGTAGGCCTACCTGCGCAACGAGAAGAGTAGAGTCAGGTAATAGGATGAACACATTAGCAGTTAGTGATGGACTGAATCAGTGGCTCACTTTACGTCAGTATAGATGCTTTTATGTGTTTGTCACATGACAAATCATCTTCTTTTGCTTCTGGCGGGGATCATGATGTCGATCACTTCACAGAGACGTCAGAGAACGACTGGTGGGTCCCTTATTCTTGGACCAAACTCTACCAGCCATATTGCTGGCTCTTCATATCATATCATTAAACTGTTCCCTACATCTCAGGATATCAGACTGGTCTTGAGAGCATGACTGAACCCTGGCCACCACACTTAATATTCTTCCCAGATTTTGCTTAAGAGAAAACTGAAAGCCATTGTTTGCTACCCTGCCTCTGGCAGGCATGTCCAGCAGCTCCACTGTGATCACATCACATACAGAATACTGATCTGCCCCACTTAACCCAGACCCCTTATCTTTTTTTCTTTTTTTTTTAGTGCAGTCACTATCTAAAGTTGGAAAATTAACAGACAAATTTTGATGTATACTTTTTTCAAATGCAGCTAGAAAAACTCAGCTGGCCACCTAGACCTGTAGGAGAGCATGTGAATAAAAAATATTCCATGCAGTCTCACATTTCACACTGCGGCAGCTTTCCATGTGAGTCCAGCTTTGGCCCTCAGCCAACCTCACTTTGGTACAATGCATTCTGCCTTTCACATGCTCAGCAGAGGGACAGGGTTGCACATAACTATACACTTTTAATACATTTAAATTCATAAATGAGTTAATACTGGGTGATTATATTTATGTATAGTAATACTAGGTTTGTAACCCCCAGTTCATCATGTTTAAACTGTTGTGGGTGTAAGAGTTGTAGTTAAACTCTAATCATCAAAGATATTAATAACTGTGATAGAACAGTAGTAGCAGAACAATGAAAGCTGAGGAAAGTATGTATGCAAATGATATATTTGTAATGATGTACTGTATTTCCTCTCATCAGATAATTTTAATAAGCATGTCAATATCAGTTCCTGAATAAATTTGATGCAAGAACTAGTCGATTCAGCTTAATTTAATACACTTTTAATAGGTGTTAACATGGTTTAGGAGTGTTTTGGGAGCAATGGGTTTAAGAGGTTAACGACTGTGATACTGAGACGGAAACCGTGATACAAACATCCACAATCTCATGTCATAATACAGAAAGACAAAACTGTTATACCCCCAAATTCCCCCATCCTCCAACCGCAATCCACCGCCATCTTTTTTTGTTTCACAGTTAACACACACTATAACACATCTAAACTACAAAAGGATTTTTCCGTTCCAAGTTAGGGCAAGCTGTATATCTTGTAGACATTACACCTATTGTATTATCTTCCAGCTGCGTGTATCACATGACTATTTTGGTCCAATAGTGATCAAGAGATCGCTCCTGCGGTAAAAGTCAGGCTAGTTTAATTAGCTCAAGATGAGTAATAACTCTGAGCTTGCAGGCACATACAAATCAGCAGTGTGGGTGCATTTTGGTTATTCCAATGACCACATACATGTTTTCTTATCTTTCTTAGACTCCGATGTCGCTGCCATGTGCCACACTCACGTCCGAAGCAGACGAAAAACTCAGCTCCTTAAAGAACTTTTTGCAAATTTTAACCCTTTGATCGAGGACACTCTCAGTGACTCTCCTCCAGGACTCACAGAGCTCCACCACCACAGTGCATCCACTCAGACCCTGCCTTCATCCAGCAGCACCTTCCTCATCCTCTCACAGGACTGGCTGTAAGGTAAGATTTGGTTTTTGAATTTTAACGGTTTTGACAGACTGGCTGGTGATGAAGCCTTTGCAAGTCATCATGTTGGTGTCTTTTCTTAAAGGTTCATTCACAAATGTCTACCTCACGATTAAAAGAGCCCTCTCCAACACTGCGACCCTGAACAGGATACAAAATGACCTCAAGCATTGACCGGTGAGTCAAAATAATGATATCAACCAACTAATTGTTTCAGTGCAAGATACAAGTCATTTAAGGCCACAATTTCTAAGTTCTGTATTCAGTTTTCCTCTTCTCTGATTTTGACTCACAATAAAAAACTTAGGAAGGACACTTTTATCAAAGTGTTGATAAAAGGTTATGGGGGAAATATTAGCTTCAACAGTTGCTTTGTTGCAGGGATGACAGCAGTATCTTTGATGGGTTAATGGAAGAAGATGAAAAGGACAAAGCAAAACGGTAAAATCCCTTTGGTCTCATCCTCCATCATACTACATATTAAGTTTTTATGGGACTTGATTCTATATTTGTTTCATTATTAAAGCGTCACTAAGCAAAATAATGTCTAAAGACAGCCCTGCTTCATCTACCTTGATTATGAAGTTGTGTCAGATTGTCCCATGCCTCCATTGCCCAATTTAAATTCAGCTGCAGTCTTTTGTAACTCTCATATTGATGGAAAATTGTTAATGCTTAGACAATATAATGAAGAGACAATGTGTGTCTAAATCTTCAGTGTGTCCCGTAACAAGTCTGAGAAGAAGCGCAGAGACCAGTTCAATGTCCTCATCAAGGAGCTGGGTACCATGTTGCCGGGCAACACCCGGAAAATGGACAAGTCCACTATTTTGCAGAAGAGCATCGACTTTCTGCACAAACACAAGGGTAAGAAACTCTCGTGGTTGCTGGAAATCGGTTTTGGTCTCACATTCTTCAGCTGGACGTGATAGTTAACACGGTTTATGTTTCCTTTCTTAGAAATCGCTGCTCAGTCGGAGTCAACTGAGATCAGACAAGACTGGAAGCCTCCTTTTCTTAGTAATGAAGAGTTCACTCAGCTGATGTTGGAGGTGAGATAGGAGCTCTGCTAAACATGGAGCTCACTCGTTTTTCCATGTCATTTGCACTTATTTACATGCAAGAATATGAGTGAATTAAGGAGCATATTTTGTTTCTGACAGGCATTAGATGGATTTTTCCTTGCAATCATGACTGATGGGAATATAATCTATGTCTCTGAGAGCGTGACGTCTCTACTAGAACACTTACCTGTGAGTATAAGGTGCTCAGCTTCTGAAGTAATGATGATACAGAGTCAATATTACACTTTACACGAGGAAAGTGAAATTTTCATCACTTTGTATGTGCTCCTGTTACTGGTGGAAATATGTCAACTCTGAGTTAAGTGTTTACACATTACACATGCTCTGATATTCATTAGTGCTAAAGATATTTTATGTGTTTCAGTCTGATCTTGTTGATCAGAACCTGCTGAACTTCCTGCCCATGGGGGAGCATTCAGATGTATACAAGGCTCTGTCCTCTCATATCATGGAGGGAGAGACACTGACACCTGAATATCTGAAAAGTAAGTGTTGCAGCTTTTTCAATGAAAACTCCTATTTGTAGCTTGGTATTTTCATTTGTCTCATTATGCTGTTACATTATTGTTCTGGTACCTTTTGTCAGACAAGCACCAATTCTGAGGTGTTGTGTGTGTTTTTTTTGTTTTTTTTTTACACTATTCGTTTTTTGTTTTTTTTTACCCCAGCAAAAAATCAGCTTGAGTTCTGTTGCCACATGCTCCGAGGGACTATTGACCCAAAAGAGCCCCCTGTGTACGAATATGTCAAGTTCATTGGAAACTTCAAGTCCCTGAATAATGGTGAGTTGCAATGAAACAGTGTCTGAGCCTGGAGGTGTGTTTTCTTGGTTTCAGTGCCTAACTTTTTTCTGTTTCTCTTTTCACCAGTGCCTAACTGTAGCCGAAATGGTTTCGAAGGAGTGATCCAGCGATCGCTTCACTCTGCTTTTGAAGACAGAGTGTGTCTCATAGCAACTGTGAGGCTAGCCAAACCACAGTTTATCAAGGTGGGAGTCATTAGCTGTTCTTCCACTTCTCGCTTCTCCTTTTTATCTGGTTGACACACATTCAGTTTTATGCTGCAGGGTTAGAAAAAGGTAGTTTTAATTAGGACAGGGCTCGACAGTAACAGTTGCCCGGTCACCCCAGGCAAACAACATTTGGACTTCTGTCAACCATTATGTGCAGTCTCCTGTTGCCACTTTTCCTTTGTTTAAAAACAAAAACGTCTTTATCTTTGCCCACTGTGTAAAATCTTTCTACCAGCTGAGTTTAAGAGCTGCCGTTGATTTCACTTACTCTGCAGGAGACTGTGTGAAATAAAAATCAAACAATAACCCATCAGTATCATGGTATAATACACAAGACAGTGGGACTGAAACTGAGACAGTCATTGAAAGATAAGCCTCATTTTCATCAAAACTTGTGCTGGACAAACAATAGATGGCAGTTCACAAAATATGTGGTACAGGTGTAAAACAGACAACATCATTTTAGGAGATATAACAATAAAATGAAAGCTATAACTGCTAAAAATGGGCTCTTCAGACTCACCCTGTTTCTTACAGGTTCAGTTGTAACTCTGCTAATTTAGTATTTAAGTATATATGTACTATAAATAACTACTATATAAATAAATGCATAAAATGTCTAAATGCATTCTACACTTCTGCCCCATCCCTTTTAGGAGATGTGCACTGTTGAAGAGCCTAATGAGGAATTCACGTCCAGACATAGTTTAGAGTGGAAATTTCTCTTCTTGGACCACAGGTACAGTTTTTTCTCTATTTGTCAGTGGTTCTTGAAAAACCTGCCTTCATTTCAGTGTCTGTTTTTCAATGTGTTAAGATGTATTTTACTTTGCTCTTTGTGTTATGAATTTATATATATGAACTACATTATCAGCACAAGACTCTGTATTGTAAGTTCCCTAATAAAAAGTCAGTGGAGTGTAGTGAACACATAGTGACTATCCATGTAATAAAACAGTACAAATTGCTTGTTTTTTTAATCCATTCCTGTCTGTTTGTCACAGTTTATCATGCAGAAGGTCCTAATGCAGTTTGCAATTGCACAGACCATAAACACCATAAACTTGTGAGGAACAGTAAAGTGCAGCATAACCTGCTGACAGTCAGCAAGCAGTCACCAGAATTAGATTTCTCCACATGGGGCCATTTATAATTGATGATGCACAAAAACTGTCCCATCAGTAAGCAATCTGAATTTTTACTCCTCTTGGTTCATTTGAATTATACCAGGTTCTGAACAAGAGCCTGACCAGAACTGAAAGGCAAATATGTATCTTCTTTTTTCTTTGGTGTGGATCCAGTGAACCATGCTACCTATCTCTGTGGTACTCATAACACAGTTCTTCTTTACTAGCTAGTGTCTTTACTAGCTTGTAGGCACAATGCATGACTGAAGGCCTCAGCATTTTCTCAACGCTTACCATGTGACACAGCTCCAAAGTCTCTATGAGTGTGACTGTTTGGCTTGATTTCTTAAAATTTTAAGAATTAGTCATCTGGACTAGTTAGAGGTAACTCTGTGAACCAGACAACACTCAAGTCATCACAGTCTAATAATTAGGGTCTGTATGATCAAGTCAAATGCTAATAAATGATCCCAGTTCACATGATGTTCTGACAGGGTTTTTCATTCAGCTCTGCTGTAATCAGTAGAGCTCTCAAAGTCAGACAGTGAGAAACACTCCTGCTCTTATTTTTTTTCTACTGTAGAAACTTGATGATTGTTAGCTCCTAAATGATAATGTGTGAATATGACTCACTTACCATAGAGTAAAGTGTGTGTACTTTAACGGGAGAAGAAGGTTTACAGATCTCAATTACCTGTACTATGTTTGTCCAGAGCGCCACCCATCATAGGTTACCTCCCATTTGAGGTACTGGGTACATCAGGATATGACTACTACCATGTAGATGACCTGGAGACACTGGCCAAATGCCATGAACACTGTGAGTACACTTCTCTTAGCCACCAATTGCGTGAGCTGATCTACAATCATCAGATTCTTTTTGAGGTTTCAAACAGTAAATGTCAATCAGCTCCTTCTCCTGGTTTCTCTGTAGTAATGCAATATGGCAAAGGAAAGTCCTGCTACTACAGATTCCTCACAAAAGGGCAGCAGTGGATTTGGCTTCAGACCCACTACTACATCACCTACCATCAGTGGAACTCCAGACCAGAGTTTATTGTCTGCACACACACTGTTGTCAGGTACAGGGAAGATTTACCCTCAGATATTTACATTTGGAGATACAAAAGTAAAGAAATTGCATCTGTTCCACATCTTTAATCAGGGTGATTATGTGTCTTTTCTTTCACTGTCTTTGCTCTATAGTTATGCTGAAGTAAGAGCAGAACAGCGCAGAGAACTTGGAATTGAAGAATCACCACCTGAGATCACAGTGGACAAGGTGAGACTATTGTCGTGCGCCAGCTTTTCTAAGGACACACAGAAGCAGTTTTCCCACACTGATATTGACTACAGTGACTCTGTACCTCATCTCACAGCAGTCCCAGGATTCAGGCTCCGAGTCCCAGCTCAACACTTCCAGTCTGAAGGAGGTTTTAGAGCGCTTCGACCGAAGCCGGACGCCCTCTGTCTCGTCTCGCAGCTCGCGCAAATCATCACACACCGCTGTGTCTGACCCAGCCTGTAAGCACCATCAACATACAGCTGTTCATTAGCAGCAATTACCACGTGGCACCCTTACCCTATCTTATATTAAGTGGTCGTCATGTTTATGTTTTACCCTCAGCATCACAGATGAAGCTTCAGGGAGACCGGAGTACACCGGGTCGCCAGTCTGTCTCTGCTGTGGAGATGACATCACAACGTAGATCATCTATCAGCAGTCAGGTCAGTGAAGGGACAAGAACAGTCAGGTGTAAAATTTCTGAATGACTGTGTCCTGGGACATGAGGGATTTAATTGGGGATTAAGAGAGTTCCCCAGCTCCCTGAACTCTCTATTCCCTCTTCCTGATTTTTGTTTGGTGTTTGTGTTGTTTCCACCAGCAGTCAATGAGCTCCCAAAATACAGGACAGAACATGACTCCATCCATGGTTTCTCAACAACAGCAACAGCAGCAGCAGCCTCAGCCTCAACAACAAGTTCAGAACAGTGGACAAGTAAGCTAATTATTTCATTTGTTTTAAAGCCTTATTTATGTCTCTTATTAAGAGGCATATCACCAGCTTGTCATGCACCTCAAATCTTTGTGATTCTGTCAGTGGAGCCTCACTGTTGTATTTATTCATAAACATCACAATTTTAATATTGTTTTCCATGTCATGTTTTTTTTTTTTAAGAGAAACATAATGATATTGTATAGAGATAGCACTGAAAGATATGAACAGCTGGTAGAGACAGTGTGATGCTCTGGGTCATGTTCTGCTGGGAAACCTTGGGCCCTGGCATTCATGAAGAATATGACAAAGTCAAAGTGTTGCCTTGGCCTCCAGATTCACCAGATCTCAATCCAATCAAGCATCCATCCATGGAGGCCCCAGCTCACAACTTACAGTACTAATGCTAATACCGCAGGACACCTTCAGAGGCCTTGTTGAGACAATGTTTTGAGAGGTCAGAGCTGTTTTGGCGGCACGACAGGGACCTACACAATATTAGGCAGGTTTTCTCTTGTGGCTGATTAGTGTATATACACACAACACAAACTTGTTGATATAAGAGGTGATTTCACACAGGCAAATATGGCATAGGCTCAGTAAGATAATATTGTGTGAAATACCATATATAGTGTGCATTTATATACAGACACTATTAGAGTTTGAAGGTGCCACTGAACCACATGCAGATACAAGCATTTGCATATTGAGCTGCTTTAGTAACTGCCATTTTGCTTCCTTTCTATGTGTCCATGTCATTGTTCTTTCACAGTCAATGGTGCAGTTCTCCAGCCAGTTAGAAGCCATGCAGCACCTGAAAGAGCAGCTGGAGCAGAGGACCAGGATGATCGAGGCCAACATCCAGCGGCAGCAGGACGAGCTGCGGCAGATCCAGGACGAGCTGCAGAGGGTTCAGGGACAGAGCCTGCAGGTGAGACTGAAGAGTGTGTGGCACACGGGTGAACATACAGCCCAATAAATATATCACTGCTTTGTTTTTTTCATTGTTTTCCTTTTATTGACTGTTTGGATGGATCTTTTGCTGTGGGAGTCTGAACACATTCTGTATGTTTCAGATGTTCTTGCAGAAAGGGGCTGGAGGTCTAAATCTAAGCTCGGTTCAGATGGCTCAGGGGAACGCTGTGCAGCAGGGGGGGACGCTCAGCATACAGGGCCAGGTGGTCTCTGCAGGGCCTCTACAGAACAGCATTCAGCAACAACATGCTGTCCAGTCCCAGTCCCAGCAACAAACACTGATGCGGGAACAGAGCACAGCACTCTCACAGGTCAGACAAACTAAATAATTCTCCTTTTCAACATGCCGCTCATTAAACGCATTTCACGCAGCCACTCACGGACACATTTTATTTGTTGCTTAATTAGGTTTGTTACAGATTCCATCCATTATGCTTTAGATCTTGTCACTGACTCTGGTTCTGTGCATTTCAGTCTCAGCGGTCGTCTCTCACTCTGCAGCCTCAACAAAACTCACTGCCTGTGTCTCTCTACAACACAATGATGATCCCTCAGCAAAGCCCTAACGTGGTCCAGATTGCCACTAGCTTGGGACAGAATACTGGACCCAACACTCCTGCAGTGGCAACATTTGCGCAGGACCGTGCTGCACAGATTAGGTTTGAATTTCTTTTAAAAAGTCCCAATTTGGTTACATTTTATTTCTTCACATAAGGTGATTTTTTAATTCAGAAGTATAAGTTCAAGTTTACAAGTGTTTCTACAATGCAAAGAGTGAAAACTAACAGAAGTCTCCTGACCTTATTTCCATGTGCTTCTGTTTCCTCTACCTGACCTTCGCTCATTTCTTGTCTCTCACAGGTTTCCTGCTGGTCCTCAGCTGCTCACCAAGCTAGTGACAGGACAGATGGCATGTGGGGCAGTCATGGTCCCTACAACCATGTTTATGGGCCAAGTGGTGACGGCATTTGCTCCTCAGCAGGGCCAGACCCAGACCATCAGCATTTCCCAGCAGCAACAGCAGCAGCAACAGCAGCAGCAGCAGCAGCAGCAGGACCAGCAGGTGCAGCAGCAGTCACAGGTCACAGCCATGCAGCCAGGGCAGGCTCCACTGGCCCAGCAGCAAACACAGTTCCTACAGGTAACACTCAGATTGGAATGAAGATGTTTTCTCATGTTTAGTGCTTTGTGTGGAGGTAACTGTCTATGTGACGATCTCGAAAATTTTGTGTATTTATGCATGTGTTCATAGAGCTGCAAACTATATCAAACATAATTGGAAGTCACCACTGTCACTGCCCACTGAGACGCAAACACGCAACTGGTCAGCATCAGTTTCCATTCATTCACTTAGAATAAAAACAAACATTGCACATGCCACTACAATATTGAAAAGCTGTTGTGCAATCACCTACACAAACAGATCTCAAAGGAAGTTTTTACAGACTGACGACAGCCAAAGAGTAGAGCTGAAACATTTAGTGAATTAATCAGTTAGCTGATTGACAGGAGAACAACTATTTTGGTAACTGATTAATCATTTCAGTAATTTGTTAAGAAAACATATTGAAAAAATGCTACAATACCTCAGATTCCAAGATGTCAAATGGGAGGACTCACTGCTTCTCTGTCACATATGACATGACATCTTTTGACTGTTGATTGACTAAATGTCACCTTGGACTCTTGAAAGCTGTGATTGACAATTTTTTACACTATTTTTTTTACATTTCATAGACCAAATGATTCATCATTTAATCTAAAAAATAATCAGCAGATTAATCTATACTGAAAATAGTTGTTGTTATGTTTTTTAGTGGAATGTTAATGAAACATTCAACAGACCACAGACTTTCAGTATGTCATTTGGATTGTAGAGCCAGACTGATCCTGGATTTTTGAGGCTGATTCTCATACCCATATTTAGGAGTTTTAAAAATGTGTAATTGTTACCAAAATACATACTGAGTGAAGAAATGTAGAAATCAACTTGTCAGTGCTCTCTAGTGGACAAACTATGTAATGGTGACACCGTCCCTAAATTAACTTGAGCCTAGTTTGGCATTTCTGCACTGTAATTTCCTGTTAGTTATTGACTGACATACTGTATAAACTGATACTGCTATATCTACAATAAGCTAATATTGCCCTGGACAATTTATTGGTCTAGCTCTGATAGATGGATTAGTATTAATTTAAATGGCTGTACTTCTACAAGGATTTTGTGTCAGTCACAGTGAGTTTATTATGCCACTCAGTGATTGTGAAACAGGTCATATCATATGAAAATGTGTCTCTATAAAGTAAATAAAAGCTTTTCAAGTTCAATAAGTTCAAATGCCCAGAGTTTAATGTTGCCCAGTGCAGTCTTAGGTCAAATTTTGATCCTTAAATCTTAATTTTTCACTGAAGGCTCCTCGGCTTCTTCATGGAAACCAGTCCACCCAGTTGATCCTGCAGGCAGCGTTCCCTTTGCAGCAGCAGGGAACCTTCACTGCCACAAACCAACAACAGCAGCAACAGTTACAACAGCAACAACAGTTACAACAACAACAGCAACAACAGTTACAACAACAACAGCAACAACAGTTACAACAACAACAGCAGTTACAACAACAACATCAACAGCAGCAGCAGAAGCAGTTACAACAGCAGAAACAGCAACTTCAGCAACAGCAACTGGCTCCTCACAGAGCAGATAGTTTGTCTGACCGCTCCGCTCCGCAGCCACAGTAGCTGACTACAGCCAATCAGAGGTGGAGTGAGTCAGACCCAGGTGTGGGTGTTTTTGTGACGGGGGTCTAAAGAGGAGTTCTGCGGAAAGCGCAGTACTGAGACCAGGCCTCAAAGGCATCATGAAGTGAATGGGTGGAAATGCTGTAGCTTCCCTCCCCTCACAAGGATCTATTGCTGTTTGCACTGAACTCCTGAGCACAAAGTGCTGCAGAGAACCCAGGACTGGGCTCTGGCTGTTGGCTTTGGCTCTGGGTCGAAGCCTTTTCTCCAAGAAAACAGGGAGCCACCATCTCTGTAATGGACCTCTCCCTCATACCCCTCCCGCAGCCCTCTCCGTGTGTGTTTAGTGTGCCTGTGTGTGTGTGTGCGTGCTCTAGTCACCCTCACAGGATTATTTTATGCAGAACTCTCCAGTTAATGCAGTGGAGCTTCTATCAGAGCTTCAAGGACATCCTGCAGTACAGCCAGAGGCTTGTTTGTTTTGGATGTTTTCTCCTATTCTTGTTTTTCATGTAAAAATAATTATGGGTCAGAAAATATTTTTAAGAATGTGGTGTAGATTGAACTTTTACTGTACAGAACATCATGTGTAATATATAATGTAAATATATTGAAAAAGAAAGAACTAATATTTTATATGATGCATGAAATGAAATGCGTAGTCTGTTATTTGCAGCTTTGAATATGCTTTTTTTCTAGTACTCAAAGAAAAAAAGATGTTAAAATGCTCAGTGGCTGATATTTTCACAGACTTCCTTTCTCCTAGGGGATGTGTTTGTTTGCGTGTCTGCATAGCAGACAATGTTGATGCTGCTTGTTGTGTCACAGTTTGTTTAATCCTTGACCCACATTTTCACAGAATTTCATAAAACTGTCAAATAATAGACACGTTTTAAAGTATTTTTAAGCTTTTTAAGATGTGCTTAAAATCTGCACACTAAAGACTCTAAATTCAGCTCGAGTCAGATATTGTGAACGAAATAAATACTACCAAGGTTAAGCTAAACGTATGCAACAGTAAGATTTGCCAGCATAATCCTTCATATCCTTATCTCTTAACTTTTAGCACTTCTGCATAGATCCCTCCATTTCACAGCCATCCATTAAGCCTGTATGGCGACTGAAGGCACTTTATTCCATCTATAAACATTTAGCCCTTAAAATATATGAAAAAGACCTAAAATCACAAATAAAAAGTCCTATTTACCTGTCGCTAATATTCTCAGACTGAGCTGGAATGAAATGATTTGTGCCAGCGTAGGGGTATTCAAATGATTTCCTCCTCAGCATGCTGATCATCCATCCAGTCTTTAGCCATTCATCTGTGTCAGCAGGGTACACAGAGCAGCCAAAGCGTCGTCCTCCTGTCACCCTTGTGCCAGCACTGAGGCAGCCCCACATCACCTAACTAAGTCTTGGAGAAGCAGTGGCTCGACGCAGAGGTCTGCTCATATCTCTGAGCTCTTTGCACTGTCAGGAAGAGAGAGGCCAGTCACCCCACAGAGGCCTCATTTAGTCTCCTTGTATCTGCAAATTCGTTCTTGTAGTTACTCAGTGCTTAGTGAGAAGTGGTTAGAATGAAGTTTGTTTCATGGGCACTTTGCTTTCTGACTCTAAAGCAGTCGCACTACTTAAGCTCATTCATCTAAAGCTTACTGCAGTTTTCTACATGTTCTCTCACCCTCACTTAAACCTGAAACAACCTCCTGGGGGCAAAGGAAACCAACACTGACATATTATGAACCTTTAAGTTAGAATAGCGAACTTGTTAGCAAGCAGTTGCCTGTTTACATGTCCAGCAGACACAGAGCAACATCAGCATTTATTTGGAGTCATGTCTCTGGCCACCTGATGGATATAAATCCACTATTCAGTCTCTTTTAGCTTTGTTTTTGATCTCCACCAACTCCTGAGGGAAATATCTATGTCTAGCCACTTATAAAATAATAATGAAATAGGATTCCTAAAGGATACCATGGTGGAATATTCCTATAAGGCCAAATCTAACAAAGACACAAGAAGTCAGGTTTTGATTATGTGCTACAGAGTGAGAAGCTGCTTCAGAGTTCAGCAGTCGGAACAGAATCCATCTTAAATTGGAGGTACTGTATATGCTCCCATGAGCTGTCATTACACCTGCCTTATTTTGTACCATTTGAAAATGGGGACCACCCTCCTGCCTGCCGAATCAAACTCCTCGCTCTTAAACTCATGATAACATTGAGGAGATCACGGTGTCACTGCAGACAGAGACCTCCACCAAGCTCCTCATCAGAGCCCCCCACCCCAAACCACCCCCTACGCATTCTGGTTTAGCAGCCTCCTCACCATCTGATCTCATTCACCACCAGATGGTATCAAGCTGACAGCTCAGCCTGGTATTCATCTGTGTGGAGTGACAGACTGAGCTCAACACATGGTCACAGGTCTGGTCAAATACTTGCCGAGGCAATTTTTGAACTTTGGCCCGAGGTATCTGTCTGGTGACACCATGGGTGCTCAGAGGATGTATCTTCTAATGTTTGAATATGGTGTTCATGATGGGGAATCCCTGTTGACACTGCTTTTTCCACCATGTCACATTGAATTCTGTCTCTTTTCTTATAGAGATCTTAACAGAGTGGGTTGTATTCAATTGCAAATCAATCTCATTTCACACCCTCACTTTCAGGCACTGAATGAGTAAAACATTATTCATCCGCTGTGCAAACTGAGAGCGATGCACCATAGAAGTCATGTTTGGTTTAAGCCTAGCCTTGAGTAGCAGTGGAAACAGCTAATAATATCCGTCATTTGTGGCTTATTGCTTTGGAATACTGTATTGGACCCAGGAGCTGGCACACACAGATAGCCTTTCCAACAGGTTAAAGTGGCTCAGTTTGGGTTTGTCAGGGAAGAAATGATCTGTCAGGAGAGAAATTAATTATTGCATGTAACAGCTGCTGTTTCGACAGTGATATGCCCTGACGCCCAGCTCAGTTTGAGTGCTTGAACATGTAGAAAACTGGCTTTGATAAGATCTTCTGCCATTCATTACTAGTTGTCATAGTCTGTCTCAAATGTTTAGTAAGTGGGATGATCACTTTTTTGGGAGATTGCTCCCAAAGTGTGTTATTTAAATTCACAAATTCTCATTTGGCTTGGATCATATTTATATAATTGGTCTTTCTTTAAGTGGCTGTCAAGTTGTCTTTGTTGGCTAAGGTTCCCTCTGCAGCTGTTGTCAATGTTATGTCACCGTTTGAGTATGGACAATTTATTCATTTGTATTTCAAATGGCATTTAAGACATCTAAGGGACTGTATGACCTCTGCTACAGGTTCTTACTTCATCCACTGCTGCCACCTGCTGTTCAATTTCATTTTTTGAACTCAGGGTTTTCTTTGAGCTCTCTAATCAAAAACATGTAAAACATGGCTTCATTGAGAATAATGAGATGACTCACCCGACTTCAGATTGTTTTAATAAACCACCTCAGCTGCACACTGCAGTTGATTACGCAGCTTCATGTTTGCAAAATGTGTGCTGCCTTGCACTTATTTCTTGAGCCAAACTTCAGAGGTAAAAAACATAACCTTTGAGCCGTGTATCAATAAGTTTGCTCCCCCTTCAATCACAATAAATCGTATGATAATGTTTTGCTGCTCTGTTGGTCCCGCCGTTGGTTGCTTTTCAAGGTTTTGTTTATTTGGTACATTCGGTTTGCGAGATAACCAGATGCAAATGATTGATTTGAAATCAGACAACACATGAACGCTTTGATGATCGGTTCAGAGTTATGGGCATTTCAACCAACCTGTACATCACAAATAGAAGTATTTCACCTGGGCTGTCTGTGTCAAATATTGACAACACAGTTTAGCCTGTTCTTTTAAAAACAATTCACTCGCTTTCTGATTGCTTATCCCCTCCCTTGTCTGTGTCTACAATTGCATATGCTAAACAGGAAAGAGATAAGCCAAATAAATAGACACACTTTTAAATAAAAGGAGAAAGCGTTGACGACTTATGCTGCTGCCAGTTGAGGTCTCTCGGTAACTACAACACAGCTGCTTATGGCAAAGGGTGACTTATTCTCACCAGTTTGTGTGGGACAAATGGTGGTGATTCATCACTTATTCTACAGCCCACCCTGATGTAGTCGTGATTACCTCTGTCACCTGACTTTGTGTTCTGGGGCAGTAACAATGGAGGCAGTGGTCCCGCACGATGACTTGTCACAGAGGGAGGATTAACCTGTGAGGTGACAACTGGCCTGTCTTCAACCTGATCCGTGGTTTGTGTGAAGCCCTGATCAATATCCCCAATGAGTGATTAGCATTCTTGAAGAGGTTGCACATAAGCTACTGGATAGCTATTGATTGTGCTTCCTGAATACTGGGTGTGATGGGTATGGTGACACCTGGACGCAGAAGGTACTGTGGTGGTTCGGGTCTATCTCCTTAAAAGGCCAATTTCTATGTGTCCAACGGTCAAGGGGAGCTAACTGGGGAAAAATACATCCATCTCTGCCTCAAATAAAATCTCAACTTCGTCAGATCACAAAAGCTGTTCATAATTATGTGCCTTTGATTGTGTTTTTGGTTTTTCCCTCACTGGCGGAAAGTAACATAGTAGCTTTTAGCAGACCAAAGCAACCGATCAACATTTAAAAACAAAAAGGCAAGGCAAAATTTTGACATGGACTCCGGTGAGGTGTAAGGAGGGGTGCTGCATGTCCGGGTTTTGATACTCTGAGCCCTGCCACTAAAAGGTGGAGGGCGGCGATCAGTGGCTGTCAAGACTTCTCTCACACCTCGTGATGAGAATACAGCTTATTATGAAAACCACAGGCACTGCCTTCTCTCCCTAGCCCAACCTCTGTTCCACTATTGTCTGGTACTGAATGTTTTCCTTCCACTGAGGGGTTTTAAGCTTCAGACTTCCTGAAAAGGTTTCAGGGTTTTCCTGATGTGCTAAATATTATTATCTAACCTCAAGGCCGCTTGACTATCTTGTTAGTATTTAGCAGTTACACCTCTCCATGATTTTGGTATGCACTACGGGTTAAGACTCTTGAGACTGTTTTCTGTTTGTGCTAAATTCAGCCTCTATGAGAAACCCTTCAGGTTACAGAGTTGTGGTGGAGCAGGGCTTTCTGGGAAGATTGGATGGACTCTGGGCTCTCTGTTACTTGCTGGACACATACAGAGTCAAAACTAAAGTCTCTCTACGGCAGCCCAGACCAAATTTTGCATTGTGTACAGGTGAACCTGACAGTCGTCAGATTCTGACGATGAACAGGGGCAGAGGCAAAGGCCGAAAAACAATCCCACTCCGATGATTGTAACTATGGAGAGCAAAAACAGAAAACCCAATTTGGTTACACGGGTCTCTAATAAGACAGAACAACCGGTGTATGTGCGCCAATTATCAACTTACGTGGTGCTGTTGCTATGGCGACGTCGACCGATGGTGATGTGGCGAAAATGAATGGATGGATAATCATTTCGGCGGGCTTGGGTGACTGTGATGAAACATATTTCCTCAAGTCTTCCAAACACTGTGGCTAATATCCAATCAACTCACTGAGACTTTTTGTTTTAAACTAGAACAAATTGTTTAGAAACAAGAACAGTTACAACAAAAGTCAAATTTCTACTTATTTGATGTGGGATTCTGGCTTGACTTCCGAATTCTGTTCTTATACACTCACAGCCTGTTTCCATTTCAAGAATGAAACCATATTGATGTTGAAATAACTTTCTTCTTAAACAATGTACTTATAAGTGTGTAAATTTATTAACATTGCCTGATCAAAGATGTGAGAACAAGAACTAAAAAATAACGGCTAAAAACAAAAACTCACTGATACGACAGATATTTTCTGGGCGATCGTTCTCCACCTATCACAACCGGTCCTGTACCTGAAACCCGGTGACCAGGGTACCACCACACTGCAACTCAAATGGTCCTGAGATTAAAAAACATGCAATTCTGTGATGTGAAGAAAAGAATTTTACACTGCCTTTCTTAAATATTTAATTAACAGTTGACATTACCGCGGCAGTGAGGTGTGTTGATTGCCGCTCAAAGACAAACAAAAGGTTTGTTTCCTGAGACACCTGTAACATGATACTGGACTTGTTGCAACATGTTTTACATGGAAACAGGCATGAGTCTTAAGAGTAAATGTAACAAACCTCCCGTGGAGCAAGAATAATGGTGGTCAGCTGTGAGCGGTCCCCCCACTCTGCAAGGAAGGTGAGGGTGAGGGCTTGGACGAAGATGGGCGAGATGATGTTGTGCCATTTTCCCTGAGGCAGGGTGGTCCCTGATCCAGCCTCCACATCGGGAGTCCCATTGGCCAGCTTGGACCGCTGAAGCTGAGCAGACAACAGATGACAAAGTGATTTGACTGAAACACTGGATATAATGCTCTATTAACATGTTGACAGTAAGTATTTTTAATAACTCTTATGTTTCACTCTCCTACATACACATTACCTGCCACTAGCCACATAGGCCAATGTCAGGGTTCACCTACTTTATGATTTAGATTTGATGAGAGGTTTGATTAGTCATTTGGGGTATTCTTCACTCAGTCTACAGTACATATGTGCTTCAACAGCTCTGCTATTAGTACATGTAATAGTACCATTTCAGATAAGTACAAGGTACCGAGAATAACTGAGTTGACTTTAATCCATAACAGCTGCACTTGGAATAATAAAACACTGTGCTCCCATGCAGCCTGATGTTAAAAATGGCTTCCAATCTTTTTGTTTTGTTTTGTTTTAAAAAGTGTTGGGTAAGAGTAGTAAAAATTAGTTAATGCATTAACTTTGGATTCATTTAATTCCATATTTAAATCTTCAGTCTGACAGATGAAATGCATCTTTTCAGTATTCCCTCCTAGCATGTGCATGCACCAATTACCTTCTACTGAGAAGCAACACTGTGGCTGAGCTTTTCCAGTGATGAAGTAATGTGAGCCACCTGTGAGTCACTGAATAAGAGTGACAGTCCTGTGCTACCAGTTTTATTTTTCTTATGTCAGCAACAGTACCCACACTGAGGCCTTAAATGTGGCTGTTCACATGAATTATATATGTTTGCTTACACTTATTGACTTACAACAACTTATAGTCACCCTGGAGTTGTGCGACTTGATGTGCTGGGGATAACAGTGTCTTTCTGGGCTGTGAAGTAAAAATTTTACTTACCTCTTCATCCTTCTTCTTGATCTCTGCCTGCACCTCCTCCAGCTCCTCCTGGCCTTCATCTGGACTCATTCTCAGCCCCTCTCTCAGCATGCGCACACCAAAGATGGCAAATAGAGCCGTAGACACGTAATATGTGTAGATTCTAGGGATGATGGTGGTGGCATACCCAAACAGCACTGTGGAGTGGAGGGGCAACAATTCATTCATTATTACTCAGAGAAGAGAGAATAATTCTACAATACAGTACCAAATATCCACTCCCACTAACCAGAGAGACAAGTCATGAGTCCCAGGGCCAGCATGGCTCCTGCCAGCACAGTGAGACGGTTGTAACGCATGGCCATGATGGCTGCGATGAAAAATGTCTTGTCTCCCAACTCTGAGACGATGATGACAGAGATGGAGGCCACGAAGGCATGAATGAAACCCAGGTTTCCTTTGGTGGAGTCATCTTCTGAAACTACTGGGCCTACTGGATTTGGACTTGGGGCTTTCTACAAAGAAAATCAACATAATAACACACAGTGACTGTCGGCTAAGTTGCACACAGTTTGTAATAGAAGCCAAACTTGTAGGTCGGTCCCGGCTGCCTTCACACCGGGGTCGCATGTCTCACAGACAACGTAAACAAACTGATGTAACATCTGGGTCACCGTCAGCGTGACCATCTTGTGCTAACAGCTAAACCTTTCATCTTATCTCCACTTTTCTCAAATACCCGCTTTACTGGTCACATTTTTACTTTGTGCACTTAAGCAACACACCGGAACACATCGTGACATGTTCCTGTTAGCATGTAGGCTAGCTCGGAGGTGCTATAGAGAAGCGGCAGCACCGACGTCAAAAAACTGTCGCCTACCGACGAGGATAAAAAGTTTAACCGGTGATAATGTAATTAAAGGTTTTACCTCTTGCGGTGGCTGCTCTTGGGCAGGTTTTAGCTCCTCTGGAATAGCCGAAACTCTGACCAGCAACAACAACACGGCGGCGAGAGGAAACAAGACGCGTATTACACTTCTATCAGCCCGTCCATGTCCTCCGCCGACCATGAGAGGCATTATTGCTTCCGACGCACTGACCGCTTGTTTGTTAATTTCTCTGCCGCAAATCACTTAAAATCACCGACAACAAGACTGGCTAACTTCATATTAGCATCCTCTGCAAGCGAGGGACTCCTCTGTTATACACGTCACGATCAGAGAGACCGAACGAACTCAGGGCGGAAGTTAGAATCCTGCCTCCCATGATGTATAATACATCCATGTGATTGGGCTGTCAGGAGAATGACGTAGAGTTGTAGACTGACGTTAGCTCTGGATAGTTCAATAATTGGACAGCCTCACTGTCAGTAACAAACACATCTAAAATATTTAAAAACCAGTTCAGTGCTTTAAAAACACACAATAAAAAAACTATCAAGATATCACGGGTTGTTTGTCACTACATTAGGGCCATTAAAGACACCAATCAAAAAGACTCGAGAGACTGTAAGTTAATAGTATTTATAATGTTAATTTATCCACTAGTTACTTGTTAAATGTTTATTCAACTGTTGCAAGAGCTTCAAACAAACTTAAAAGCATATTCAGCCCTGATTATTTTTCAACATTTGTACATCTTTACAATTTAAGTAATTTTAATCCGTTTTTCAGCTAAAAATTGACAATTAATTATGTCGCCATCTAGTGGATTCTCCAAATTCACAAATAATAATCAAACTGATTAAGTACACAAACAGTAATTAAACATGAAAGAAATTCCACCTCTTATTCAGTTTTCATTTTATTCAGTGTAGAATTTAATTGAAGCAAACTTGATTTTATGGAGTGGTTCAGAATTATATGCATTAAAAAATACTATCCATACTATGACACCATATTGCTGCAAAGACGATGTGAAGTTTCTCAAAAAACTGAGAAAACATTTGGTCAAAGCCTCAATTTCTCCTTTTGTTTTGAAAGGATCTTTTTTATTAAACAAACATTTAACAGTTGCTTATTTTAATAACTTAAATGTTATAACATACATCAGTATGTTGTAGTAGGAAAAACATGTCATTCTTACATGAAAGTGCTTTGTTATAACAAAAACAAGGTCTTAGGTCAGCAGCCTCCTGAGGGAGTGGACCCAGAGCAGCAGCTGCACCAGTAGAGTAGACAGCTGTGGGACTACAGGCAGGACTAACATCCAACACCAACGTGAATAAAACAGGAAAATGAATGAATGAAAAAAACGATATAACAAGGTCTTGCAGTAATGAACTGTTTTGTGGTGAGGTTCCTCATTTCTTCACACCAGTCACTAAGAAACAGCTCACCTTTCACCTGGGGAGATGTCTGCTGTGGAAGAATATTCCTGCAGCACTGCTGTATGTGTGTGTCAACTACACTGAGTGTTGTTCTGTCGGCTACTGGTCCACTTGGTCAAGAGCGTCTTGTCAATCAGTGCTGAGAGAGGTAAGTTTGATTCCTCTACAGTCAGATCCTCAGATGTGCCAGATATTTGTCCAGCAGTTTACTATTCCCAGAACGGACTGCGTAACAGGACGCACTGATGACAGCTATTCACAGCACAAATGGTATGAATGCTTTTCTATGTTTTGGGTATGATTCGTATTTGTTAATGTACAGGTCATGACAGAGCTGTGCTGCCAGTGCTTGATTGAAGAATACATAAAGGACGACGAGCCACCAGGTTAGAGACAGGCCTCTGAAAACCATGGTCAGTGAGATGTAGATCAGCAGCTCAGCAAAGTAGTGTGGGCATGAAACCAGCTCGAACCAGCCTCCTTTTGGCTCTCTGTGAGCCAGTGTTTCCACTGCTCCTGCAAGATAACACAGAAATGCATCAGCAAGTTTGTAACTGACTGACCTGATTGTTTGTGTTACTATTCACGCAGTTATAATGATATCTGTGTTAATTTAAATCAATATTTTTATGTCAGCAATGGACCAAATTGCTATGTGTAATGTGAAGGGGGTCAATCATAGTAACAAACCCACAGATAATTATCACCCAACTCTTCAATCCTCACAGGCAAAACAGAAGTTTTTAGCCTCTTGTTTTGGTTTTCTGGCCCACAACCTCACTCTAATCATTCTTGTTTCCACACACATCTGGCTGCTTTTTTTAAATTCCTAATAAACTCACTGTACACAACATGCTCAACACCAAACAGCACACAAACTTAGCCACTAGCTGATGAACTGAGTGGAGCATCTAACAGCTATTTTCTGAGGAGTTAATCAAGACCCAAACAACCATCAAATGAATACTACAGTTGCATTGTCCATGTCTGTTGAGTGTATAAATCACAACTGTTTGCCATGACAACAAGGTGATAATCTGTCATTGTGTTTTCAGCTTTTCCTCTCACCCCCACATGACCAATAATAATAATAATAATAACAATAATAATAGTAAATAACAATAATTAATGCAGCTTTAATGAACCAGGCAGATGTCTTTGCATGACACTCTGAACATCCTAACACTGCAGATGCAGTATAACATAACACACTTTTGACAACAATAAAAGCAAATATGATGTTCACTGTGGTGGATTTATTATCATAGGAACATTTCAAGTCTCTTTGATTTGTTCTGTGTAGCCTACCATCCTGAGAAGAATGGAAACCAGTGTGGTCTTGAGAGGCAGAATACAATGCGTACTAACTGCATAACTGCACAAGTTTACCTGACTTTCCGGTGCGAAGCCTGGCCAGCAGGACCATTGACTGATGCTGCAGCAGCGAAGCTGCAATGAAAATTGCAAATCCGGCCATGTGAAACCAGTCCAGCTGAGAGAGGAGGGTGCCAGTCCCTGATCAGAGCAGCACAAGCATCAATACCACAGTAACAGAACCAGTGAATAATAGATGTAGCGAGGACTAACTTCAGTCTAACCTTTTCCCACATGATCTGAGCAGAGCACCGTCAACCCCAGTACGATGTAATACCCCAGACCGAAGACATACTGCACCAAATGCATGGATCCATCAGAGAAAACACTGACAAACACGCACTCCAGCAGCCTCCTGAGGGAGTGGACCCAGAGCAGTAGCTGCACCAGCACAGTAGACAGCTGTGGGACTACAGGCAGGACTAACATCAGACACCAGCATGAATAAAACTGGAAAACGCAAGCCTTAACAGAGCAAAGGAGTCAACCTACCCTGACTATCAGTGCGTGGTACACCTGTCAAGATGTCCAATATCCCTGTCGGCCATGACGGACGTGACTGATGCTGAAATATGAAGTTCAGGTACAAGGCCAGAAGGAGACCATTCCAACAAACAGAGATAGCATAAAAATGCCAGAACCACCTGAAGGAGAAAAAAGAAGCGCAAGTAGTTACAGTTGTGTATGATACAAATAACACACACCACAACGACACATAACACAAATTACACCATAAAATTTCAGTTAAATATGTCAGAATTGAATAAATTATAGACAGAAGTTGTTTTTTGTTGTTTATAAAATTGACAGTTACCTTTTAGGGACGTCAAACACACGCAGCCAGTCGTCTCGTTTGAGGTTTTGTTTGGTTTTTCCGTATCGAATAAGGTCCTGAAATAACATGTAAAGACGACATGTGTTATATTTTCGCAATATTTTGTGAGCACAAAACGCTACAAGGAAACACGAGGCCAGAAAACACCACAAAATATCAATGAGGCTCAAGCCGACTGAGCTCCAACTCATTCTGGAGCCCTACGGGTCGTGTACACTGTTGTGTGCATCACCGAAAAGAGACCGTCGGAAAACGGTCGCAGCAGTTCCGGATGAAATGTGAGGGAGGGAGGTTTAATCAATTATTAAATCGCAAAAATCTGACGAGTTGCCAGGTACTTGTGTGAAATACGTAATAAGCAGCGTCCACTAGAAGAGCTTTGAACTTGGCGTTCCGACCTAACAGTCCTGGAAAATGTTACAGCAGGGGGCAGCACCACAAACTCACAACATGGACAGTGGAGCCAACACGAAAGCATGGACCACTTTACATTTTCTTTTGAAACCAAGAGTGATGGATGAAAAACTTGCCATTTATTTATCTAAAGGTTTATGTTCACGTGTGGTATACATCCCACCACTCACCCTTGCCTTTTTAAACCTGCATTAGTTTGACTCTGAACATATATGTTAAATGCAGCAATGGTAGGAGTATTTAGATTAGGGCTGCAAGTAATGATAAATAACATGTAATAGAAAAAAAATCTGGTAAAACAAAACAAAAAAGAAAGAAAGTTTGTTTTTTGTTTGTCTAAAACTCAAAGATATTTAGTCTGATGTCCAACTGAGATTCTGTAATGAAGAAAATGTAATAGTATGACAATGTAAAGGGCCTGAGTGGCCTTATTAAAGCTGTTATTAAACTACAGACATCACATCACTGGATTATTGCTGATAAATATACATGAAAACATATACAGTATTATATATTATATAGTATCATATATGATCATTAAATCTATTTAAAAGTATTGTATTTTATAAGTTCAACATATGTTTTGAATGTAAAAACTTTATCTGTAAAGTTACTTGTTAACTATAACTACAGATAAATGTGGCGGAAAAAGAAAAATATTTCCCTGTGAGATGAGGTGGAATAGAAGTTGAAAGGAAGGTGTGTTTGTGTGCACTGGTGTTGAGATGTGTGTGATTGTTCAGAGCAACTCTCTGGATTTAAATCTGCATCCCTACATAACACTTTGATCTTAAGGCCAGTGTTGCCAAACAAGATGTTGAACTGACCTCATGGCCTCCATGCTTCACTCCCGCTGCACTTTTTGCTGAGCTTTCTACTCAGTTGTTGACGAGTCGTCTGTGTGTTCCTCCTCTCTACAATGCAGAAATGTGTCAGAGGAAAAGAAGTGTGTTTGTGTGAAAGACTTGGTAAGGCCTTTGAGGCATTAGATTCCAGGATGCCTCTTAGAGGAACACAGTATCCTGTCTGAGGAAGCGTGGACTGTTTCCTGTTTCCCTGTCCTCAGTGTCCTCCTCTGTTTTTTGTTTTTTTTCACTGTGCCAAGAGCTGGGCCCTCTGCAGGCCCCCCAAACATTACAGAAACTTCTTGCAAACAAGGTGGTGCTTTGTGGGCACTGGACCATAAATATAGGATCTGTCTTGAAAATACCTATCAGTATGTCCAGATTCAGATGCTTTCCTGAGGGAAAAGAATCAAAAATATCAGAGAGAAAGTTCTGATGTAGCACCAAAGAATGAGACACTTAGACAAAGGCACTGACTCTATGCTGTCCCCTTTGTTTCTTACACACTGGAGAAAACAATATGTTCAGAAGCAAAACCTACATGTTTTAATGCTTATTCTAACAAAACTCAGAGATACAGCTGAAGAAATGTCAACAGAAGGTGTGACAACATCATTTTTAAAACTTGTGTGTCAACAAAACAGTAAATGGCTTTATCCCACTTACATTTCATAATTTCTCACCAGGTACCGTGTCATCCTGCTTTTAGGTTTTACTTTCATCTAACTATTAGCAAGACAGCAAATTCCCAAAATGTTAAACTATTCCTTTTTAACTGTGCCTAAACTAATCCACTCCTATATTTATTCTAAAACCAGTAATTCTGTTTTCATCTCCTTGTAGGTCTTGTGGTTTTTCTGTGTATGTTGCCATTAACATGTGATTTTCATTTTTTTTGTGTCCTCTTCTTTCTTTTGTTCTGTTTTTCTCCACTCGGCAAAGTGCTTTAGATCGGCTGTGGAATTCAACGCCCCAAAGGCTTTGTGTTCAGTGAGAGCAGTGTGACCCCTGAAACTCAGAGTATTTGATTTCTAATCGTTTGAATTAAAGATACAAAGAAAAGCAACCAATGTGCCTCATTTGTGAAGCTGTGCTAACTGTACTAACAACCAACTGTTTGGTCATTTCAGCTTGATTTTAGTAATTTACTGTTTCCTTAGATATGCGCTGTGTTTCTGACACCTACATATTTCAATGTTTCTATTGTTGTAGCAGCATGTTTGACATATGTTGTCTGCTCTGGCCTTTCTGACTTGTATTTCTTTTCTTTTTTTTTCTTCTTTTTTTTTTTTTACCATGCATGGGTGACCAAACTAGTTTCCCCTATGGGAGTTAATAAAGTTATCTAATCTATGTACTCCAGGCATTTCCTTCATATACCTCTTCTTTGATCTATACATTAGTTGTGTCAGTGCGCCATGCTTTAATCTCCTGTTCCATCTGAGTTGCATGTAGTTCATCTCTCCACTGATGCCATCTGTACTGTGCCTGCTTTTCTGTGTCAGTCACAACAATGCAGAGTGAACACACAAACACTAACCCCCTCCCTCTCACACTCTCTCTAAGTGCATGAATGCTTTGTGCCCATTCTTACTGTATTGAATTGTGGGATATCGACCTTTCAAATCCCTCCTGTGATCTGACAGCATAAACACAAACAGTGCCAAGACAATTCACAACTTTTTTTACTTGTTATGACTTTTGAATAGGAGCAGTTTTCAGATGTGATTTCAATGCAAATACTGTGTTTGAGTTTACTTCTAAAGAGAGTAACTTGACATAGCTCGCTACAGAAATGCAAGCTAAAACAATGTAATAGTAAAAAAATTTTAAAGTTAAAAAAAAACTTTCTAATAGTGTCACATATTGAGAATATTGAGCACATACCACTCACATCATGTTGTTTTCAATGGCCCAAAAATATAAATATCTTATACAGTATTATGTTCCACACAATCTCAAACATTTCCTTGCCCAGTTTTTCCATCTCCTGCTTTTCCCTACCAATACTTTTAAAATCATCTTTTATGTTTCTCTTTGTCTTTGAATGGGCCAGAGTTCAAAGCAATCACTGCATATTGAGTTTGGAAAACAAAGGCAGATAGAGAAATGGAAAATGTTTTGTGTTTCCAGCTTTCCAGAGGTGCATTTTGTGTGGAGTGCCCTCCAGGAAGTGTTGGTTAGGAGGTGGGTAGGTGGTTTAGTAGGCAGAGTGTCCCTGTAGGAGTGACCAGGCCAGGAAACATGTGGATGTAGCACATAACATTTAACCACATCATCTCCCTAAACCCTCCTGAATCCATGCCAGATTCAAAACACAACCCTCCTCCTGCTCATCAGGTGAAAGGCTACATTCATCATGTTGGCAATTATGAATTCTGGTGAAAAACATCATCATCAGACACAGTCTCCTGTTATTTAGGTTACATGGCTTTCATTTCTCCAAGGTGGAACTTAATCTGACAGTATGGACTTCAATCACACACACTGGTGCTGTAGGCTGCTCCACACCTCCCACAGGTGCTGTCCAGTATCCTTCCTTGAACCTTTTTCCTAACCGTCATCGGCAACTCACAGGTAAAGCTGTTGTCAGTTGCCAGTCAAGCAGAGCAGCACCAGTTGCAATTAAGAAAGTGGGTATGTATGTAATTAGGGTCAATAATTAGGTCAACATAGAGCCTAGTAGCTGACACCAGCTTTACCTGTGAGCTGCCACTTGTTTTTAAATGACCCGATGAGGACTGAGTTGAAACACATAGGTGCTAAGCCCATTTATTAAAGTTTTTTTAGTTTTCAGTACAAGTCCAACCTCTGTCCTTTTTGAGTTTCATGATAAGTCCTTGGATCCAAAGATGCCTGGATTAGGTAAAACAGTTCTTCTCAGCATCAGCTCTGTCTTTAGCCCATATTGTACTTCAGGGCTGGTGGAGACCAAAAACAGAGTTAAAAAGAGAGTATGTATTGGACTGGGACACAAATAATACTACGAATGAATGGCAATGTTGCTCAATATTAAGTCTTTGCAGCTGTTTGTTAAGGTGGGTTTAGCCCTTCGCTGCTAATTTAAACGCAGACCTTCAAACTACAGAGTTTGCGCAAACTCTGGTCCAAAGTTCAGTGTTCGTCTCTCAACAAGAACCTATTGAGGTGAGAGAGCGCTCCTCCCTCCCTTTGCTCAGCTGAGCGCGTCTCTCCATCGCCTCAGCTGCAGCTGGCTCCATGGACCACTATACGCACACACGCACACACACACACAAACTCAGTTTCCATGACCTCCGTCCCTGCCACTCACTGCACTGTTTTCATGACTTTCGGCGACGCAAACAGTCTCTGGGTGGAATACAAAGCTTCAGGGGTCAGTGGATGCTTTGAGCGTCTGGGACTGTTCGACTGCAGTGAAGCTTTTTTACAACACAGACACGACCGACTCATCACACCTCCGGGATAGTGGCTCTGGCGGTCTCATCATCCAGTACTTGGCATTATTCTGAGAAAATCGGCTGGTACTGCTGGTAAAGATTAAAACAAAACAAACAAAAAAAAAGCTCATCAAGTCTTCACTATGTAACTTCTGCTCTATGCTGAATAACAGAACTCCAGTTGTTTTATTATGTGAAGTTGTATACCCACTTATACTACCAGGTTGTCTTTCATTTTTCTATCCATTAACTTGCTCCTCGTTGTATGAGTATGAGGGACAGATAAACATGGACTTTCTTGTGGGTTTATTAACTGTGTGTAAGTCTGGGGATAAATCTGAAATGTGAAGAATATGAAAAAGTATTATGGTATCAGCCAATCTGTGTCTCATATAAGCACCAAAAGGATAGATTGAAAGGAGGAACTTTAT
>BRZM01000079.1:5944460-6141161 GCA_033238685.1 Lates japonicus | reverse complement strand
CACGTACTGATACGTATTGCTTTTCTGACACCTCTATATATTTCGGGGTCGTTTCTTCTCATTGTTGCAGTATGTCGTGACATATGTTGTCTGTTTGGCCTTTCTGATCATAGTATTTCTTTTCTTTTTTTCTTTTTTTCACTTCATGCATGGGTGAATTAAACCAGTTTCCCTATGGGAGTTAATAAAATATCTAGTTCATATGTACCTGCATTTCCTTCATATAAATTTTCTTCTTCGACCCATACATTAGTTGTGTCAGTGCGCCATGCTTAATCTCCCCGTCTCCATCTTATTGCATGTTCAGTCTCCACTGATGCCATCTGTACCAAAGCCTGCTTGCAAATAATGCAAAGTCACAGAGTGGAATACACAAACACTAACCCCTCTCAAAATTCTAAGTATTGAATGCCAGGCCCATTCTTACTGTATTGAATCAGGGACATCGACCTTCAAATCCTCCTGTGATCTGAACAGCATAAACACAACAGTGCTAAGACAATTCACAACTTTTACTTGTTATGACTTTTGAATAGAGCAGTTTTCAGATGTGATTTCAATGCAATACTTTGTGTTTGAGTTTACTTCTAAAGAGAGGAAGAATTTGACAGTGCCTTCAAGTACAGAAATGCAAGTTAAAACAATGTAATAGTAAAAAATTTAAAGTTAAAAAAAACTTAATAGTGTTTCATATTGAGAATGTCATTGAGTACATACACCACATCGCGTTTGTTTTCACGGCTCAAAAATATAAATATCTTATACAGTAATATGCCCACAATCTCAAACATTTCCTTGCCCAGTTTTTCCATCTCCTGCTTCCTACTGTCACTTTTAAAATCATCTTTTATGTTTCTCTTTGTCTTTGAATGGGCTGAGTTCAAAGCAATCACTGCATATTGAGTTTGGAAAAAACAAAGGGCAGATAGAGAAATGGAAAAACAAGTTTTAGTTTCCAGCTTCCAGAGGGTGCATTTGTGAGGCCCTCTGTGGAAGTGTTGGTTAGAGGTGGGGTAGGTGGTTTAGTAGGCAGAGTGTCCCTGTAGGAGTGACCTGAATAGGAAACATGGATGTAGCAATACAAATATTTAACCACATCATCTCCCAAACCCTCCTGAATCCATGCCAGATTCAAAACACAACCCTCCTGTTCATCAGGTGAAAGGCTACATTCATCATGTTGGCAATTATGAATTCTGTGAAAACATCATCACTGTGACAGCCTCTGTTATTTAGGTTACGGCTTTCATTTCCAAGGTAGAACCCAAAATAATGACAATGTGGACTTCTTTAATTCCCGCTCTGGGTGTGCTGTAGGCTGCTCCCCACCTCCTGCCAGGCATGTCCCAAAACTATCCAGCTACATGAACCTTTTTCCTAACTGGCCATCGGTAACTCACAGGTGTTGTTAGTTGCCAGTCAAGCAGAGTGTTCAGTTGCAATGTTAAGAAAGTGGCAGTTTTTACAATTAGGCTACTACCAGGGCTCAACATAAGTTTCCAGAAGACACCAGCTTTACCAGAGCGCTACTTGTTTTAAATGACCCGATGAGGACTGAGTTGAAACACATAGGTGCTGCCCACATTAAAGTTTTTTAGCTTCTCAGTGTTATCCAACCTCTGTCCTTTTTTAGTTTCACGATAAGTCCTTGGATCCAAAGATGCCTGGATTAGTGAAACAGTTCTTCTCAGCCATCAGCTCTGTCTTTAGCCCCATGTTGCCTTCAGGAGCTGGTGGAGACCAAAACAGAGTTAAAAAGAGAGTATGTATTGGACACAGGACACAAATAATACTACAAATGAATGGTAATGTTGCTCAATATTGATCACGCAGCTGTTTGTTAAAAGATGGGTTTAGCCACTTCGCTGCTAATTTAAACTGAACCTTCAAACTACAGGAGTTTGCCTCAGAAACTCTGGTCAAAGTTCAGTGTTCGTCTCTCCAGCAAGTCTGTTGTAAGGGTGAGAGAGAGACGCTCCTCCCCTCCCCTGCTGCTCGGCTGAAGCGCGTCTCTCCATCCTCCTCAGCTGCAGCTTCAGCTCCATGGACACATACGCACACACGCACACACACACACACAAACTCAGTTTCCACGCCGCTGACCTCCGTCCACTGCTGCTCCGCTGCTACTTGTTTTCATGACTTTTCGGCGACGCAAACAGTCTCTGGAGTGGAATACAAAGCTTCAGGGGTCAGTGGATTAGCACTGAGCGTCTGGGACTGTTCTGACTGCAGTGAAGCTTTTTAACTGGACTTTGATGAAGACTCTGTCTCCTGTCGGATGATGGCTCTGGCAGTCTCCGTCATCCCAGTACTTGGCATTATTCTGAAAATCAGCTGTGCTGCTGGTAAGATTAAAACAAAACAAACAAAAAAAAAAAAACTCATCAAGTCTTCTACTGTAACTACTGTCTATACTGAATAACAGAACTCAGTTGTTTTATTATGTAGAAGTTTGTAGCCACACTTATGCTACCAGGTTGTCTTTCATTTTCTATCAATTAACTTGCTCCTCAGTTGTATGAGTATGAGGACAGATAAACATGGACTTTCTTAATGGTTTATTAACAGCTGTGTAAGTCTGCTAAGGATAAATCTGAAATGTGAAGAATATGAAAAAGTATTGTAGTGTCAGCCAATCTGTGTCTCATATAAGCACAAAAGGATGAGTTGAGAAAAGGAGGGAGCTTTTTGACCAAAAAAAAAAAAAAAAAAGTTACAACTCCTGGTTTAAAATAAGGACAGGCTTGTTTATTTAAGGGTCAATAGTTAAATCAAGGTGGATTTGTATAATGACTCCTTGGTCAGCTTATCGTGTCAGTTTTTTTTTTTTTTTTTCCATACAATGTGATATGTGCTTTAGTGCCTCACAGGGAGGTGGTGGACACCCTGTATCCTCAGAAACAGGAACCCCACCTACGCCACACTGTGCTGGGCTATTGAGCCTGACCCAGCCCATCTTCCCCTGCTTCCTGTTTTTACACAGCTCCGCCATTTTCTGCAGCGGTGGAAAAATGGCCCTGAGTAGCTACAGAGTCAGTTACAAAAACACATCCCATACTGGAGACTTTTTTCTGTATTGTACTTTCTACTTTCAGTTTCTACCCTGTGCTTTTGACCAGATGTCATCTCTATTAAAATCTTTTCCAGAACTATACTCTGTTTTGGGAAACAATGGTGACGTGACCTCTGACCCCGTTATGTACCTATTACTTGTAAGGGACAAGTAAAACTGATGTCACCACTGCTGTTTGTGTTTGTTGTTACTCTTTGCTGTGATTGACTTGTGTTATTGATTCCTGCAGCCATTGAACTGCGCTTTATGCCCGACCCACCGACGCTTAACATCTATGGCGTTCACAGGATGAATAAATCCGACAACCTGGAACTGACATGCAGGTATGTATACATGTACCTTACTGCATTCCTTCCATCCATTGACCCATAGACGCACAGTGTATCAACAGATCATTTATAATTGTCTGTCTCCTCACTGGCAGAGGTCGTCAGTACCTGAGGTGGTCGACTCCTCCCATAAGCACTCGATTCTCCGTCAGTGACTGCAGCGGATCAGGACTCTTCTGCACAACACTGAGGATCTCCAACGCAACTGTCAATGAAACTGGACAGTATCAGTGTTCCTACAGAGGCCTGAAAGTCGAAGATGGCAAGACTGCAGCTGCGGCTTATGTCTTTGTCCACGGTATAACTCACCTTAACCCTGTTTTTGGGTGTGGCAAATATACAGTGGCTGGAGTGATGACAGTGGCATTATGGTGATACTGTGTTATACAGAGAACTATGGCAAATATTCTTAACTGGACAGAAATCATACTCAATTATTTATTGATCTACGTTATACAGTAAAAACAAAAAGGTTGTTTGGTCACCTCATGGTTAGTCAGTTCCACCCCTGACCACCTCCTTGCTATGTCCCTGTCCTGATTTGATTTAAACATATGTCTAATGTGTTTTGATTGTAGATTACAAGGTGCCATTTGTGCCGTCTGAG
The DNA here is from genome assembly GCA_033238685.1 of Lates japonicus. NCBI lineage: Eukaryota > Metazoa > Chordata > Actinopteri > Centropomidae > Lates > Lates japonicus. The sequence goes on along the minus strand of BRZM01000079.1, from coordinate 6,137,149 downwards.
AAAGAATATGAGGTGGTGTTCATCCGTGAAGGGGAGCGGGTGGTGATACCTTGCCGAGGCTCGGTGGAGAATCTCAACGTTACGCTCCACACTGTAAGGAAGAGTCATTTTTGTTCACTTCATGTTCTGCCAAGGCACAACAGTCGTTAAAGCTTTTGGTTTTAAAACATAAAATGTTTCATGCTTCAACAGTTGAACAGTGTCAGATTTCCATAACGTTGTTGTACTAAGAAAAGTCAGATTTTAAAAAGAATCTTCAAAATCAAAGCAAAAAAAAAAAGAAAAAAAGCCAGAGATTTTTTTCTGTCTCTAGTATGGATCAAGCTCTCTAAACACTGGATCCTGCATTTCCCAAAATGCAACCATTTGTATCAGTTCAGCTTGTGCCTGGTTAATGCTCATGTTTTTCAAACTCCATGCTCCAACACACGCAGGCTCTCTGTTGCAAATTTTTGGTCTCCAACCCCGAGCCAAAAAACAGACATCATCAGGGTTATTTTCAGGCTTTATAGATGACTTTTTTTTTCAAATGGTTTCATAATGACTAGACTAACCTTTATGTTTAATGGTGGCATGCCTCTTTCAATCATTGGACGTGAGACAAAATGCAGTTTATCGTGGTTTCAAGTGAACATATTGAAAAATACATTCTCTGGAGTGATATCAGTTCCTCTGTTGTCAGAAACTCTGGCCTCTGAAAATCTCATATCAGTTTACATAGTTCCTTTATCTAATGTGGCGTTTTAAAAAAGTAATGCTATCGTATTTACATAATCAGATAACCCTGCTCATGTGTTAAACCAGCTGTTGATGTATTTTCTAATTCTTTGTTCAAAATCAGTACATTTCTGTGTCTGTCAGAAGTATCCAAATAAGGAGCTTCATCCCGATGGGAAGGATTCACACTGGGACGCAAAGACGGGCTTCACTGTTCCCAGCTATCTGATCAGCTACGCTGGCGTCGTGTCCTGCCAGACCCGCCTCGGAAATGAGACGTTTAAGTCCCCTCTCTACATTGTGGCTGTTGTCGGTAAGATGGAAAAAGATTCACACAGAGGAAGAAACTGAATGAATACAACAACTTAATAAAAAAGAGTGTGTCTGAATGTAGATTGGTTCTTGTGTGTGTGTGAGAGAGAGAGTGAGAGACAAAGCAACAGTGGTCATAAGTAAAGTGAAAGACTGACTTGGTGACTTGGTGACATTGTGAGTGATCCAGGGAGAGTAGGTGCAGGGAGAGTCGCTAGTCTCAAGAGAACAATAGGCCATGGACTGACTGCCATGTCTTCCCTCCCTTTTCCGCAGGATACAAGATCTATGACCTCACCCTGACCCCGGCGCAAGTGAAGCTGTCTGTGGGGGAGCGGCTGGTGCTCAGCTGTACTGCCCACACCGAGCTCAACGTGGGCATCGAATTCAACTGGACTCACTCTGGTCAGGCCCTGGTCAGTTGCCCAGAGGGAGTTTTCCACTCTTCTTCTGTGCTGGTTAAAGTCCTTGTATACTTTTAATGAAGTCATGTGTTAGGCTTCTATCAACCTGTCTGAATCACCACTGAGGACAGACAGAGATACCAGAAGTGTTGTATCTCACTTCCCGTTGTCCTTGCACAAATTCCTCATTTCCTGCCTTCAGGAATCCTTCAGCTCATCTCTAATACCAGGTCAAAGTGCAAAGATGACCAGATGTGTTTTTCATCTCTTGACTGCTTACATAAGAAAAAGAAGCCTGGAGGCCTAAAACCAATATCTGGTTTCTTTTTCACAGTTGTGTCTAAGTATCCACATGTGCTCTGTGTCATCTTTTAAACGACAAATACACTTCATATTCCTGATGTCTCTCCCTAATGTCAGACCTCAGTAAATGGTTCGAGGCCGACCCATGAGACGCCCCACAAGAGGAAGTTGTGGAACTCTCTGGAGCTGTCCAACACACTCACGGTGGAGAACGTGACAGTTGACCACAGTGGAGAATACACCTGCACTGCGTCCAGTGGACAGATGGAGAAAAGTGCCTCTGCAGTGCTTAAAGTGTATGGTAGGTGCCCTCAAAGAACACAGTTTTGTGACAACTATGTTGTATAACAGTATTAAAGTTATGAAAGTTTGACAACTGCTGTGTGGCATTTCATGCATTATGAACAACAGAACCAGCAGTAGGTAAGTTGGCGTGTTTTTCCCCTGGATGTGCCCAGTTGAGCCCAGAAACTGACAAGATATAGGCAGAGGTTATCAGACAAGTCTAAATATAAATGATTAAATTAATTAATATTATTAAAAAAGATTGGATGATTTCCTCCTTACCCAAATTCTAGCTGATTTTGCTGTTTTGTTTATTATTATTTCATTTCAATCATCTCCGATTTGTTTGACCTTGGTACACGTTTTGTCATTTATTTATTCTCTGTTTTCCCCAAGAAACATTTAAAATCTTCATTTTTGCTGAAAACACTGGTGGTTATCCACTGGTAGCTAGCAGCGTAGCTAGGTCGCTAGCTACATAGCTGAAGCTAAAATGACCCAGATAAACTGCTTGGTGGTAAAGGAAAAATAATAGGAGTTGCAGGGCAAAGTATTTGTATAAGGCTTATTAGTCGTTTTGCTTTTAACAATACATTTAATTATATAACTCACTGTAACATGTACTGATGTTTTCAGTTATATTTTTGACTTGTCTATTAACCTTTTACTACATTTTGTCAGTACATAGTGCCTTGTGAATCATAATGCTGCATTCATGCAATGTTGGCAGAGTGAAGAACAAGAAAAACACTCTGACTCTATTGTGTAAGTGTTAAAATTGGATTTTGTTTGTATATGGCTGTTAGTGGTGGCGTATTCGCAGCCATTCTGCCAATAGTTTGTTGACATGTCTGTTGTTCTTTTGTGGGAGATAACTGTTAGTGCCAGAAATTCCTGATGTCTCAGATTCAGAATTACAAGCCAGAGTCTGATGTGAACTGTTTCTCCCATTTCTCTGCTTGTGCTTACTGTTCAAATAGTATGACATGAATACAGCATAGATGCTCATGCTGGGGCACCTGTTTGCTAATTAAATTATCTTCACCTCCCCTTCATTCAGACACTCCTTTGTCTATGATATTTCTGATGATGATCTTTTAAAATATGTCTCAGTGTAACAGACATCCAAAGATTTGTCTTTGGTTTTTATTCCTCACAAAGCAAACTCCTCTCTGCTCTGCTGAAATCACATTAAACTACTGTATACTGGAATACTGTTAATTTGTACTGCTAACAGAATTTTGTGATTGTATTTTTCCAGAGAAACCTTTCATTGATATGAAAGAGCCATGGATGAAGGTTTGGGAGGTAAATGTGGGAGATCTGACCACCCTGATCCCTGTCAGGTACTCAGCCTACCCAGAGCCCAGCTTTAAATGGTATGTTCACTGTAGAATACTAACACTATGGTACCAGTTTGTCATACAGTTAAACAGAGTACTGTATACTGTAGCTGTGGTGACATGTGAAAAAGTTACAGGAAGACAGAATAAACTTTGCGATCTTCTTACAATCATGTCATTCCAGATACTGTGTGTTACAGATTGTTTAGTAAAACTACTCTGCTCTGTCTGCTTAGGTTAAAAAATGGCCTACCAATGAAGGATGATTACAGAATAAAACAGAGGAATGATGCCCTCGTCATCCATGCAGTCACAGAAATGGATGCAGGGAATTACACAATTGTCCTGACCAATAAGAACACTAAAGAGGAACACAGACGCTCCTTCCAGCTGCTGGTCAATGGCATGTTTTCCCTGTTTTTTCCCTTGTCTGTTTCTTCTTTAGCTGCCTGACGCTGTTGATCAAGAGACAGTAGTGATAACTCTTGATGTCTTCTTCTACAGTGCCCCCACATATCATTGAGAAGGAGGTGGCTGTGGACACTGATGTATACCTGTATGGCAGCAGCCACACCCTGAGGTGCACCGCTCGTGGATTTCCCACACCTGTGCACATCCACTGGCAGTGGATGTCCAAAGAGGACTGTCCAGAGGTCTTTATGTAAGTCACCCTTCTTCAGAGTGTGTGTGTGTATGAGAGAGAGAGAGAGAGAGAGAGAGAGAGAGAGAGGGAGAAAGAGAAAGAAAGAGGGGGGACTTCCCTTTTGGGCACGGACACAGTGTTCACATGCCTCTCAGTCACTCATTGTCAACAGGTTGTTGATTTAGAGAGGAATAGCTGCTTTCGTGATGTTGACAAAAACAAGAGAAGAGACAATGAGAGTGAACTCTGACCTGATGCAGATCAGCGGATGTGATTCACGCTCCTCACAATGTCCATTTTTAGAAGAACATCAATTATTCAGACTAACGTTGTTTACTAATTTAGTACATTCAGACATCTGTACTACAATCCATGTCCTCTCTGGATCAGCTGTTGAAGATAGCAGCTCTGTCTGAGTAATACACTGTACAGACCGGAGTTCTCAGCACTTACACAACAGCCTCCTCAGGTATGCGGCGATTTGACGAGTGTTGACAGAAAGGACGAGATGTGCGTGGCCACGTTGACCAGGTTCCTTATCTTCTGCCTACACATCAGAGCACTTCCTCCGTCCTGCGCTACGTTTCCTGTTGTTCCCATCTCGCTCTCTGTCAAAAAAGAGCTTCTTCCTGCAGAGGCTGCGTCTCTCCTTGTGTACTTTCTTTCCCTCGTTATCACATACCCAAGTTTGCGGTCACATTTGAGAAAATATTCCTGTATATTTTCCGGTGATTTTAACTGACGGCACTTTGCGTGCGTCTCAGATAAAAATAAATTGCAGTGTAGTAAGAAGACAAAAAAAGAAAAAGGAAACTCATCTATTTTTGCCAATAGAAGCATGAAAAACAAGTATTCTGAATGTCCTCTATAATTGCTCCTAGGTCTCTATTTGTGTGTCATACATCAGTGTTAATAAGCATTTGTTGTATCAGTGAAAGTGAAAGAGAAGCTGCTCCATTTGTGTATCATTTATGCAGCACTTTGCACAGTTGCTGCTTCACTGCCTATGTGAGAAAAGCAAAACATTTTAGTTTTAGCTTCTTTTTGCTCCTTTTTGTCCAACAGGTCAAGGCTGATAAAGTCTGAGATACAGCTTAAGGAGTGTACAGGTTGGAGAGATATCAGCAACAGCTCTGGTCACAACCACGTGGAACGAATTATGACAGACACTGATCACGCCCAAAAGGTAAATAATTCCTCCTGATGACACCCCACTTCTTCTGTATAAGAAACCTGTTGTATTGTATCTGTAGCCTGATAGTTGTTGTACCTGTATTTAATGTACAATTATTAACAAAATAAGTGTGTTTCCAAAGAAAATCGTGAGCTCACTGAAGATTCAGAAAGCAGAGGCCCACGCCCTCTACAGATGCATGGCTGCCAACAAAGTAGGAGAGGATTCACGCATCATTTTTTTCCATGTGACACGTGAGTGCTTTCTCTTTCTTCTTGTTCCACGTGGGCGCTTTCTGGGACATTTCAGTATCCCTCATGCCTGTTCTTATTCTTGCTTGTGTGCTTAGGTGGCCTTGAGGTGAGTGTGTCACCATCCAATCAGCCCTTAGAGGAGCTCATGGATGTAGTTTTGAGGTGTAAGGCGGACCGGGTGATCTACGGCAACCTGGCCTGGTTTCGTGTGACCAACATCTCCAAGTCAGAGCAGGTGGCATCGGTGCAGCCCTGCCGCTCCCTGTCGTTGCAGCCGAGGCCCCTGTCACAGGTGGTGCTGTCCAGCCCGCAGGCCACCAACATAACACTGGAGTTGCCGCTGCTCAACGCATCCCGTCAGGATGAGGGCCTGTACGCCTGTCAGGTGGAAAACATCAAGACGAGGGAGAGAACTTGTCTGCTACGCCGACTCTCTCTCAGAGGTTAGATGAACTTACAATTTCCTTTTTATTCAGTTACTCACATGGAAGAATTATGATCGCAGGTTTGATCAGGTTTATGTACTGCAAAAACACAAAAGCATGATTTTTTCTGATCATATTTTCAATCTCTGATGTGGAGCTACATGCCTGCATAGTGAGATTATTGTCTGACATTTATATTTTTCAGTGGGACTAAAATGAGATTTCTAATGATTTTAGGTCTGGAGGCTGCGAGGATCCTTAATAATTTAACCGACCAAAAAGTTAACGTAAGTGCAACGATTACTCTCCATTGTGATGCTGCTGGGACACCAAACCCAACGGTGGTGTGGACCAAAAACAACCACACTGTGGTGGAGGGCTCAGGTAAGGCCTGCATGGCTTTTCAGAGAAAACGGGCTCACTTTCACGAGTCGACACTGCTATTAAAAACACCTTGCGTTGCTTTCAGGTGTTATTCTGAGCCAGCACAACCGTGTTTTGACCATTCAGCGTGTGAAGAAGGAGGACAGTGGTCTGTACAACTGCACTGCGTGTAACAGCCTTGGCTGTGACACCTCACTGGCCTTTCTGATGACTGAAGGTCAGTCCAAATCAAGCTAATTCTAACTAATGATGTTTACTGATAGTATGGAGGGATTTTGAGATAATGGGGCACAGAGGTGTAAAATTCCCCCAACCCCTTTACATAAGAGCAAGACATCCAAACTGCGTGAGACTGTGTGCTGCATTGTTTGCAGTCGTTAGGAGTTTTGCCTCTCTTTCTTGTCATTTTTTTGTCTTTTTATACTTGTTTTTGTATCTCTTTGTAGTTGCTGTCTGCCTCTTTGTGGTCATTCAATTAAATTTCCCACAAGAAATGTTGACAGCCTCTTTAAACCGAGGCTCTGGCATGGGGGCCTGCTTACCCTTTGGGCCTCTGGGTCTGTGCCTGATAGGCTCGTTCAGTATGGCTGATTGTAAAGAATAAACTGTTCATGGCTCATTCAAGTGAGTTTAGTCTTAACCTCTTGGCAAAAACACACAACGCTCACACAGACCTTGTATTTATAACTGGCCTCAAGGTTTTACATCACACATACGACATTTTTGATATCAAAGATGTAGTGTAATAATAACTTTGCTTCCGCATGACAGGAAGTTGGCCCGGTTAGCGCACATCCTCCTGGGAGTTTCTAAATCTAAAACAATGAGGAGGCTGCAGGACAAAGGGAGAGGCCAGCCCTGCCCCAGCTCTAGCCTCAGCTCTCCTGTCCACCCTTTTCTGTCCTCAACACAGAGACACAGTGACAAACAAACAAACACTAACTAGAACCAGGGCCTACGTGACCTGGTCCCCGCCAGCAGAATGCAGACCCAGTTACAGTAGCTCTGCTCAGGCGCCAGCTCTGCTAACGAGGGACGTAACCAACCAGTAAATGTCTTGTCTCATGTTGAGTGAAACAGTCACAGGCAGTATCTTTGTGGCTTCTGATGGGCCTGGATTCCACTTAATCAAAATATGTATGATATTTATGAGATCTGATGTCTGATCGTCCCTCATGTCAATTACATGATGCCAGAGTCGCAAAGCCAGACATGGAAAGTGACAGCCATCTCTGTGACGTAACTAACTGATTTTTAAAAACACATTTTATAATAAATTTAACAATGAATCTGGAATGAGAAATTCTCGCCTACTAATTTTTGATCCCAAAACGGAATTGAAGCAGAGAGAGACAGTTTATTATACCACATAGTTACAAGCTACTATGGCTCTGATTGGGTTCGTCCAAGTTGTCTTTGGCAGTAGCTGTTCGTGCTGACTGCTGACCATTTGTTATGACTAGATAAAATATCAGTCTGCTTACAGTCAAGAGTCTCCTTCCTCCTACCCAAACACAGACACACACATAGACTTGTACATGCCAAAGACAATGACAAACCCGTCTGAAATTTATGCAACACTGCCAAGTCACGTCATCGAAATTATACTTGATATTCCATTGTGACTGTCCCACATACTTTCATGAAGAATTTGTCAAATTAGTTGCATGATCTGTTCTTTGACTCTTTATTATAAGGTCATTCGTGAATACCTCTGCAAATCATATTGTTGTGTTTATTCTAGGTGCAGAGGAAAAGACAAATGTGGAACTGATTGCTCCGATTGGGTCAGTGGTCATCGCCATGTTTTTCTGGTTGCTGATCGTCTTTGTCATCCGTGGAAGAAAAAGAGTAAGAACTTCCTCATCCTCATCCTCCCTTTGCCACACTTTCCTTCCTTGGATTTTCCCTCTGGTTACGCACAAGAGACCCGATAATGGATTTTTAAAAATTGCAGCTAAAACACACACATGCACTGGCACACACACTGCGGGGGTGTATGACTGATTAGAAGTGACTGGTCTGGCTCTCAGTGGCTGGTCTCCTCTGTATCCAGGAACAACAGGGCCACTCTATGCTCCCATAAGTCACGTAGACCTGATTGGGCCCCTTTTACTGGAGGGGCACCAGAGTCACTGGAAAACTGCTGTACAGTTTTAATTTTGTGAAAGGGGAGAGCTGAGTCAAATACTAGCTCATTAATTCACACATTTCATCTCTGCTTGTTTCTCATATTTCTCACTCATCGTTTCAGCCAATGGTGGGATCTGAAGACGGGCTACCTGTCTATGATCCTGACTCAGAGGACATGCCCATGGACGAGCAGTGTGAAAGGCTCACGATGATGCCACAAGTGGGAGTTTCCTCGGGACAGGCTGAAGCTTGGTGGAGACACAAGTCTGATCTAGTCTAGAGTACTGTAGGGTATTTTTTCAACCTGTCACAAGACACTGAACCTTGCCAAGTCCCTAAATGGCAGCTCAGTTACAAGGGAAAAGCAGACAGTCTCCTTAAGAACAGTTGGTCGTCCCACCACTTTGGGCCAGACTGGAATATTTCAGCAACCCTCAACAGCAGTACGTCATTAGTATTTGTAACTGCGTGATTTTAGCATGCTGACATTAGCATGCAGCACAAAGCTAAAGTTCAGACTCATGGGAGTTAGCGTAGCTGTGTAGAGTTGCATTTTTTTTTTTTTTTTTACATGTTTGAGAAAAAGAAGAAAATTCTAAGTAAGAAAAAAAAAAGAATGATTAAAAAAACAGATATTTATGATTATGATTTATGATTACTTACTTCTGCAGTTACCAGAGGGTGTATAAAAAGATTGTGGGAAACCCATCTAACTTGAACAATTAGAGGTTATGATTTAGTAAGAAAAATGTATAGTTATTAGATAGGACCTGCAGATATTAATCAGTTTTAAGACATGCTTGTGGGTGAGCAGATAAGATGGAATAGAAAGCTAAAGGAGATGGATAAATTATCAGATATCTAATACAAATGAGACCAAGCTGCAACCCAGGGTCACTTCTTGCTTGAGAAAAACTATACAGGTCTGAAATCACCACTCCATACTATAATGGTTATTCAACATGCACTTTATTAAAAACACTTTACGCCTGTTAATCAATTAAAAATTATCCAGGGCAACAGTTCAGTGCATAACATCGCGCAGACAGTGTCAGGAATCAGTTAATGTTCATATTAAACTCTGTGAAGGAGGGAAAAAAGATCTCAGTGACTTGACTGTTGGTGCCTGATGGGCTGGTTTGTGTATTTCTGAAACTGCTGGTCTCCTGGGATTTTTCACATCTCCTGAGAATTTCTAGAGTTTATTCAGAATGGTGCCAAAAACAAAACATTCAGGAGCTAGTTCTGGCGGGTAGAAACGCCTTGTTATTGAGAGAAGTCAGAGGAGAGGGACCAGAGTAGTTGAGCTGACAGAAAGACAAATAGTAACTCAAGATAACCACTTTACAACTGTGGTTAGCAGAAAACATGCAAGCGTTACAGCAGAAGAGGCTGATAGGAATGTTATTAGTTTTCAAATTTTTAGGTACAAAACCAATAATAAACCATTGTAAATCATCCACAGTTGTCAACATCTTGTTGGTGCTGGAGGAAAAGTCAGAGGATCACAGTGTCAGTAGGACATTATCTGGAGACCAAGAATGTCAAATTAATAGCAATCCAACCAATAGTTGTTGAGATATTCCAGTCTGGTCTAAGTGCTTTGGTGGATTACTTTTATATTTCCACTGATGGTGCTGCCTGCAAGGCATCATGACAAATGTTTGGTATTAAAGCAGAACCACTGGGACGAGCTGCCATTGTGGTGGTAGAAGCAGCCGCTTTGGCATTGAGAAAGCAACTACATGCACCACTGTTGCAGTCAAGATGCTTAAGGTGAGTATTTTGTCCTCCAGTACACTCACTGAAAACCTCCAAAAACACATATAACTTTACATTTATCTCTCTGTGTTACAGAGGGAGCCACATCTGTGAGTACCGCGCCTTGATGTCAGAGCTAAAAATTCTCATTCATATTGACATCATCTCAATGTCGCCAACCTTCTGGGAGCCTGTACAAAGCCTGGGGTGAGTCACAAAGCACATGCCCTGGACTGTACATCATTACTTTGTCCCTTTGGTTTTCCAAGCACACAGCGTTCCTGACCAATTTTCTTCTTTATGCGAGCTAGTGATGCAACTCAACAAGTGTTCCCTGACCCACTCACACATTGCCTTCAAACACAAAGTTAACTCTTTTGGGAAGACTTGATTATTTTCCTTTCTTTAATATGCCTTACACCTCTTATTAACAACCGCCTTTAGATGTCCTCTGTGGTCCCAGTATTGTGTAGTTTCGTTGTTGATCCTTCTTTGATCTCAACCTCCTCTTCCCTCTCTCTCTGCAGGGGCCACTCTGATGGTGATTGTAGAGTACTGTAAATATGAAACCCCAGCTACCTGAAGAGCAAGCGTGAGAGTACAGTCCATACAAGGTTAATGATGTAACCCACATGCAGCTAGTAAAACGCAGCTAACCTCTGATGTGGTTACACTAAGCCCAGATGCTGCACACAGTCACATCATTGACCACAGACCGTTAACACAGCAGTGAACTCAGTGCTGAATCCAAAAAGAATACCTTCATCATGAATATTACGATATAAAGATATATATAAGATTTTTTCTAATGATATCTGTGTGTTCCCATGGTCAACAGAGGAAGCGGTGGATAGCCAGAGGTGGGCTGCCTGCAGAGGAGGATGACTGAGGATCTGGGTCTGGGGAAGATTGCCAGCTGGACATCTGCACGGGAACAGCTGTTCGCTCCGCAGCTGAGACAAGGCTTCAGGCAGCAACATGGACTCGTTACAGGAAGGTGCTGAGGAGAATTCTGAATGGCAATAATTTTCATTTTTATGCGACAATTCAGTGTTTTGCACACTTGGCTCATACATTTGTGATTGTAAATGCATCATGTGACCACAGAGAGCTCAGACGATGACCATCTGACCATGGAGGATCTGATAAGCTACAGCTTCCAGGTGGCCAAAGGCATGTGGAGTTTCGTCCTCTCGCAAGGTGAAACTACAACTATTTGAAATTTGCATCGAAATTGAGATACAACAACTCACTTAATGCATGAGAACGTAAACTGTTTCTTTTTTTTCTGTAGTGTATCCACAGAGATTCAGTTGGGCCAGGTTTCGATCCTTGCTTTCTTGGGAGAACAATGTAGTGAAGATCTTGTGACTCTTGGCCTTGCTAGAGATGTCTACAAAGACCCCTGACTATGTCCGCAAAGGAGATGTGAGTCCTCTAAACTGATGTATGGACTATCCATCATGTCACATAAGGTTATTTTAAGCAGTGAAATGGTACATCTCATCTTGCTACAGGCATCACTTCCCCCAAAGTGGATGGCCCTGAGACCATATTATTCGACTGGGTGTACAATTACACAAAGTGATGTTTGGTCCCTTTAAATCCTTCTCTGGGAGATCTTTTCTGGGTAAGCCAAGTAGTAATCACCCACATACCTAACACTGGATACATATGACCACAGATGTGTCTTATCACCACGCTATATCTCTTACAGGGGCCCTCCTATCCGGTGTTTGCATCGATGAATCTTTCAGAAGGCTTAAGGAAGGCACCAGGATGAGACCCCAGAATACGCCACCACTGAGATGTGAGTGGAAAGTTAGCATGTTGCAGTTAAATGCATGACAGAAATATGAGGTCTTACTATCAATTGGACTGTGTGTGTGTGTTCATAGATACCAGACCATGTTGACTGCTGGTTGATCGTCCCACAGACAGGCCGACGTTTGGGCAGAGTTGGTTGAACATCTGGGCAATCTGCTACAGGCCAGTGCTCAGCAGGTGTGTGTGTGTGTGTGTGGATCAAAACAAAAGCCCACCGTGCCCCTATCTAACTCCACATTTTAGGTATCTTTGTCACAGCTGTAGTTCAACAGCTGAAAACATTTAGCTCTCTGAAATGTTGTCAACCTCAGAAACAGTATATATCAGATGTACCAGTTTGTGCCTGAGCATTTCCCAACATCCATGATGCAATGTTGACTAAAGGCACACACGTTTCCTGCTAATATCTGTCCCTGTATATCCACAGTGCTGCCAAGTTATCTGCTAAATTGAGGAAACAATCACTTGAGTCTGAAGTAGAATAAACAGGCTGATGCGAAATGGTTACAGTAATAAAGAAGAGTAATTACAGGAATATATTTAATACTCAACTGATCATTTCAACATTATTATTATTTTTTGGCTGTACTGTAAATCAATTTTTTCACTCATTTGTGTGCAATCAGCTGATCCAGTGTGCATTTGAGGTGATATTATCAGAGTAATTTTGTGTCTGTGGACGGGAAGGCGACTACATCCCTGACAGCAGGGTGAGACAGAGGGATCACCAGTGGCCCCTGACCCCAGGAGCCCCTACAGCAGACCTTCCAAAGCCGGGAAATCCTGGAGGCTCAGCCCACTAATGACAGCCCGGCCCCTTGGGTCAGCATGATGATCTTATTCGTCACCGGCACTGTTACTGTAAATGTTAAAGCACTCAGCAATGAATCTCTTTGACTTTATGCTTTTGTGCAGACCGCCCCAACAGAGTGAAAGGTGCAGTCATTCTCAGTGTGAAGACGCGAGACATCCTGTGGCACACAGCATTGTCATGGTGAGTGTCAACCAGCACAAACACCTATCTATAAAACCAATGCACTTGTTCTTACATTTGTGGAATTAGACAAATTTTCTGAAATGTTGTTTTCTTTTCAGACACTTTTCTAAATCTATAAATCAACCTCAACTGACTACTTTGAGTTACTATTTATTATTTTTCATGATTTTTTAAAGGAAGTCAATGCATGTAGAAATGAGCTAAAATAATTAGTCAAGTAATTGATCAGCTGACAACAGAAAACACACGATGAAAAGCTACTGATAATTGATCAACCTTTCTCAATCATTTTCACAAAAAATGTTGAATATTTCCTAGTTTTTGTTATTTTTACATTTATAACTGAATTTTGGGTTTTGCACTGTTAGATTTATTTCTCACTATTTTCAACTTTTATAGATAAATAATCATAAAATAGGATTAGATTGGTAATAAAAGAAAATTTACGGGCAAAGAAAGGAGGAAACTAAAGAATGTGAATGAGGCAGGAAGTATCAATCACCTGTGTTGATTTCAACTGTTGACCTTCCAGGAGGGTCACAGACAGTGCTTCACCAGAGGAGGTCAAGGGTCTGAACGAAACACCCAAACCATGCCCAACTTGCAGTGAGGACTGAGCATCAGGATATAAATTAACATTACATTTTTACTCACTATTATTTGGGAGTTGTAAATTCCTTTATTCATTTTCTAAGTCTAAATCTAATGTTTGTTATTGCAATGTCTCCTTTATTTTCTCTCCCAGCTAACCCTGCGCTGGGCAGGTGAGCCCTGGCCCCGAATCACCCAACTGATTATGATACCACAAGGTCAAGGTACCAATTTGACGACACAGACACCCCAATCTATGCTAACGAGGAGGATACAGAAGCACAACATGCTGCTGAAGCAGTTAGCCTCCACTGCCAAGATACCTGGATAAGTTCAACGTGAGATCCACATACCACCTGTCTGACCCCAAAAATATGTCCTCCCCACTAGAACCTATCCCTGGTTTTCACTTGTACAGTATTTGTTCACCTTTCACAGGTATCACACTTTAGGAACAATGACAACACATGCAATAGAGCTCCGCTTATTGTGGTGTTGATGTGTTTTTCAAGAGATAACTTAATTATTCAGCAGAGAAACATGAAGGTATGAAAAGTTGGTCATGCAGCTCTCCTTGGATGTTTGGAGGAATGCTACTATGTTTAAGAACAGAGAAGGTTCAGCAGCTGAGGCACGGGCGACACCCTACTTCCTGAGGCAAAATCCACCCACTCTCTATTGCAGGAAAGGAATTTTATAATTGAATCAGCAATGTTTTCTTTTTTCATCCATTTTTTTTTTTTTTTTGTCAGCACACTAGTAATGGTAAGGAGGCAGTCTCTTGTCTCAATTTAATCATTTGTACAGTTCCTTTATTCATAGCTACAGTATTTTATTGAAAGTGTATTACTAAACTTGCAACAAATGTAAATTTAGTTTATAAAAGAAATATCACAGATAATACTTTTGTGTGTGTGTGTGTGTATATGTGTGGGTTTTTTTCACATGGAAAGTCTGTCGACTCAGACTCTTTTGTCTATCCCAAACATGATCAGTGTGTGTTTGTCTGTTTCTTCATATCATACATGTCTCATTTCCTCTCTGTGTCTTACACAGAAAGTCAATACTTCGCGCCTTGGTCATTTAGTTCTGTGTGTGTGTGTGTGTGTGTCCTATAGGAAACACGCCCTAGCCTTGGGTATTTTCTTAGTCAGTTCAGTTCATAGTGCCCATAATAGTTCTGCCAAGGCCAGTGTGGGCCAGTAGGACAAAGTAAAGGTACATTCAAAAAGCAGGTGTGAAATCTTGAAGAAAACAAACATCCACAAAGGATTTAAATGCTCTTTCCACATTTCCTACGACTTGAATTAGGGCATGACACCACACTACTACCTGGAGAGTGGTTGGTGTTGTATGTTGACTTGTTATATGAGACAGTAAATGGTTATGGGAGTGATACTGCAACCACGATGCTGGACCCAATAGCTTAGGAGATATATGGTTACTCATGGATGGCATGAGAACACAAAGTATTTTGTTCATAATCAAGGACAACAAAGTTGCCTCTAATATAGTAAGCAAGAGGAAACAACTCTGCCTCTGAGGAGAAGCCCACACTCCACATGTAACACTGGGAGTTAAATTTGAAAGTCCACCCATTACTGCTGCAGGGAGGCCACAGGGGCAGTTTAATGTCTCTGTAGGTGAGGATTTTTAAAACCTCATGTTTTTTTGTGTGACACAGTACAGACTGGCCAGGTCAGGAGTCAACCAGGGACCAGCTGCTTAAGGCATGCCCCAACCATTCGGCTACGGGGGCACCTTAAACTCTCAGCAAAACTTACCATACTTGCAGCTCGCAAAAGCAGTAGCAGATAAGAAACTATGATTGAGAAACAACTTTTAACGGAAAAAAGATCAATACATTAGAGGTTGCTAAAATTAGGATCACTCTTCTAATCAGTCATTGTCTATATTTCCACCTTTTTTTAAATTTTGGGATAGCTGAGCAACAGTGCCCTCTGCTGTGTCAAAGATGTAATTCAGTAAATAGTCAATAGTCATAGGGTGAGAGACGGGGCACACCCTGGATAGATCAATAACTAATAATCATTTAAAATTACATCAGTGTATTCAATTCAAAAAATGGAATCTAAGAAAATATGTGAAAATGCTGTGTTAAAAGATAAAATAAATGACAGGATTTACAAATTGAATTAAGAATACATATTCTAATCAGGCTTTAAAAAGGTGATTTCCATTTCTGTTTCCATTTTCATTTTCCTAGTCGCTATTCAATTTGTTCAGTCATTTAACTTCTCCTTTGAGCATCTCCATTTAGTCTTTTCATGACAAAAAGGTAAACTAAAGTCTTCTTCGGTCCAACTAAATAATGTTGAAAGACAGCCAAGGTGTGGCTCTCTAATCAGTCAGAGAACCTGTGACATCCCCATGATGGATTAATATCATTGTAAAGTTGTTTTTATAATTCCTCTGTTTATTGCCCAGTGAATTACTTTTGTATAATTATCTATTTATTTATAGATTCAGAATTTGCAAACAAATGTACTGATGCTGTTTTTTATTGTTCAGTTAGTTATTAATACATGAAGTTTATTATATTTAGCAACACTTGGCTCAAGATTCGCCAGTAGATCAGACAAGTGTTGGCAATGAGACGTGAAAAAGGTCAAGTTGTCTAGTAAATATAAAGCATTGATTTTTATATGACACATACCAAATCACTGTGTCTTGCTGGTGTTTAGAAGACAGGGACTTGTATCTGGGACAAAGGAATGACATCTTCCACAGCAGGAACCCAATGTCCAATTTCCTGAGGAATGGACAACAGGTCAAGGCAGTTCTCTGTACCAGCAGGAAATAAGTTGGGCACTGCCAAACAGACACCGCCAGTGTCTTCGATGTAATAGTACACACTGGAGCCAGCCAGGCTGCCAGCTCACCAAATGGAGCCAGACCAGACAGATAAATATGCAGAGACTCTCCCCATACACATAATACATATGCATCTGGCAGCTGGTGCATGATTCTAGCAGCTGTAGGTGAGATTAAGTTAACTAAGTTAGTGTGGACAAATATTAACTGGCCAAATTAGGAGAGTTGCAGCTTTCTACTCCTGCACAGATACAGTTATTGATTCTTTGTGCCATGGGAGATACATAGAGAGATTGTGAAATAGCTCAGAAACAGTAATTATGATTTGATTATATGGTTGACATAGCTTAGAGTGATGGAAAAGAAATGGATAAGTGATGATTGACCCAGATAGCTAAACATAGTTAGCTACAAAGTGGTGGATGAACTGGTAAAATAGCCAGAAACAGGAATAGTTTCTCCTATTTCATGTGTGCTAATGAAGGCTTAACCAAACAAAACTGACAGCTCAATTGTATGAAAATGTATGAAAGATTTGTTAAATTGTAACACCATCCACTTCTTAAGTGTTAACATCCAGCTGATATGTATTCAAATGAAGATATTTGAGCATGTTGGATAATAAGTGGGTCGGAACTGCAGTGTACGAAGCATACACATGTGATCACTGAATAAACTGAAATAAAACCAACACACTTCTCACAATGCATAGCCCCACCCCGATTCTCAGCACATGATCTCACACTGTGATGAGGTGAAGGATCATCTGACTTGTTTTATTCTGCTATAACTCCCACCACTGAGTGGTAGTAATGTTTAACATCAGCTCCCAAAACTGAGATCACAGAGAGGCACAAAAGCAAGCAGGATCTCTATGACACTTGATGGCACTCCCAGAGATGCTGATGGTATGTGACATTTTGTATGTGAACAGAAATGAGACAAGACAGTGCCTACAGGATCATGCTCACACGAAATCTAGCTCTTTTCCAATCATCTCTAATCACATCAGAGAAGATTAGCTGAAATCCAAGACACATTTACAGACCCAGACTATTACATGCACACTAAGTATGGAGTTGAAAGATTGGCCAGATATAAATCAGTTTACCACCAGAGATACAACAACTGTGATTTCCTATAACCAGGTTCCGCTATTTGACCCTGCCGTTTACAAATACTTAAATAACCTGTCTGAAAAAAGGAGGAAGGAAGAGAAAATCACTACCAGTTGAATTTCTAATACACTATTGCACTTGCACACAACACACAGACACAGACACAGATTGATTTAACAGATAAACCTGTCTCACTGACAGGCCCAGCTTTGTCAGACGTTCAGTCATATGTCTGAGCTTTTAGCGTTTGTACAGGCCTGTCACTCACTTGCTGGCAGTCAAGATTGACTTGGGTGATACATAACAACAATTTAGCGGCAATCAACTCCCATGAAATAGCATTTGAGACAGGGAGGGAAGAAGTAGCCCAGAGCAAATTGCTTTTGTGCAGAATTTTTCTGGTGACAAAAGTAAATGAAAGTTAAGGATTTCTTATGCAATTAAAGTACAATAATTCAAGTATTAGTCGGAACCGCAGTTAACAAACAATAAGAATGACATGGTGTGACAGGGGCAGTGTGTAAATTGATGACGATTGCCAACTGAGGCTAGAGGCTGACTGTGAGTTTGGCTTGCTCATCGTGGGTAGAGTCTGAGGAGGTGATATGGAGTTCTGTTGCAGCCTCTGGGCAGCAGACTGTGAGCAATGTTCCTATCATTCTGTCAGTCTGACCTCCCAATTGCCTGCAGGATACGCTGCTGGGCTGTATGGAAGTTCTCTCTCCTAAACACAGAAACAACATGGATGACCTGTTATTGTGTGCAGCCTGGGCAGTAAAGCTGTTCATACATGCTCTGAATAATTTGGGAGATGTTTTTATAGTTAGGCTATATCTACGGTTTGTGAGTCATATGTGATAATGTGATTGACTGGAGAGAAATTCAACTGTGTTTCATATCCATTGTTACATATGATGGCCTGTAAGAACCAATTCTATTATGGTTGTGCACAGTACAATGGTCTGTTTTTCTACATTCAGTGCTGTTATCTAATTGGACTTATATGCCAATATTCCACTGGATTATATTGTAATAAAATGTATAATGCATCCAATGAACAAGCACTGACTGAAACTTCACTTATTTCACCATTTATCACTCTTAATGGCTTACTTTAAGCTAACTAATGACACTTTTGTCCTACTTTTAGTAATCTGTTTAAAGAGATGTATCCATTACCTTTACCAATTTCAACTTTTCTGCTTGCTTGACAATGTTTTCGTGCATTCTGATCACTTGACATACATGTTTAATCTCTCTCTCTCTCTCCATATATATAGAAGTTAGAGCTCTTCCCAGTCTCTCCCAAAGCAACTGCAGGCACCATCTCTCGGCATGATTAACCCTCGTTTGTGAGTCCCTGAAACCATAATGTTTCAACAGTAAACAAGGAATCATTTGTGCCTCTGGCTTAAGGGCTAATTGCCTTGACCAGGTCCAGAGATGCAGTGCATGTATTTTGAACTCACCTTATCACATCCTCAGATTCACCCACAGGGGGCAAATTCACATACCCATCTAGTGACCAAGGACCAACAAGTGGATCCTACATCATGTCAATCTGATCTCTACTTTCACAAAGTTTGTATGGAAGCTCTGTGCGCCAACCTCATATCCTATATGTGTTGACAACCTTAGAAGCCAAGAATATCAATACCACACCTGAACTAAAGATCCACCTTGCAGTCCCTGGATAGGAAGTGTGCTGGCCCACCTATCCATCAATCAGTGTCTTGTTTTATGAGGTGACAGACACTGTCAACCTCGCAGTGCATCTCTAGAGTTTGAAAACACATTTAGAGCATCTCGTACAAGGAAAGGAGGAGGAGGACATTCCTTTGAAAAAAATAAGGTGACAGATTTATTGTGTTTAGGTGTAATATCAAACACACCTGAGCACAATTTAATTTCCCCAAACATCTGCCAACACACACTTGAATCCAGAGTTAGAATTTAACAGACAGCTGGCAGAGATCCAAACCAACCAAATTTAAACTATGTTAACTACATTTAAACAGCCATGTTAGCTCTGACTCAAAAATATGCTGTGTTTAATATCAGCAAGGGTTGCACCAACCACTATTAATGTCACATCTATTATTAAAACCCGCAGTTCAGTCCTACTTTCTTATATATTTGGGAAACAGCCACACAAATAGGGGATGGAATTTATCAAGATGTTTCAGCATTTTTTGAAAAGCAAAAGAGGAAACCGCTCTAGGTTACTGACATGGATTGAGGATGAATAGAAACATAAGGGCCATAAAAATGCTGGATGATGCTGGAATTTGAACTGTATCTGAAGAACATAGACTGGAATATGAAAAATGTGCTATAAATTAATACAGGGCTTTGAGGAAATATGGGAAAGAGATGTTGCTCAGAATTTAACAAAAGAGATTAAAGTAGATTATGAAAAAAGTGCTTTTCATCTGGTAGGAATTGTTTTGAGTAAGACGTTTGAAATTATGACAAGATAATAAGTGAATATAATAATAGTAAATGCTCAGATGTACCACAGTAAATTATCCATTTAGGAACAATCTATGACCAAAACCTAAGGAGATTACTTATTTTATTTTATCACACAGACCTCAAATTTCTCCTGTATGGTATTCTTTTTATCCACATCACTTTGTTTACAAAAATTTTACAAAAGTGAGTGTGAGGACATGAGTGAAATGCCCAGCTCCGCCAAACATTGTTAATGTAATACAACTATCTGCAGCTGGTATCAAGATGAACTAAAATGATTCCTACGCAACTGCACTGTATATTCGCAACAAATTACTGCACAATTATCCATTATGTATTGAGGAAGCAGGATGTGCTGCCTCACTGTTATTGTGTCTCATGGTCCTACAAGGGCTGAAATCTGCAGAGCCAGATAAGAATACCGGCTGACTGTCCATTCACAAATTTCATGAGGTCACCCAGCTGGATATTAAAAGCCAGTGGTTGGTTGGTGGGAGGGGAGAAACAAGTTATATAAACCTCAGGATGCTTTTTTCCTTTGCTCATATAACATTGCTGGTTCCTTCCTTCAAAAAGGAATGTCCAGCTACTGTGACTACACTTCATATCAAGGAAAAGAGAAGTATCTGTGTCACCACCACTTTTGTGTGTGGAGTGTGTATGTGCACGCGGTTCTTGGTGAATAATTAATTCACAAGTGTTGTTGTGCTGGCTACACAGCTGTACAGGAAGGAGACCTCTCTCAGGTTATCACTGCTCTCACCGACACTCACGTCATTCCTGAAATATAGTGCAGATGCGGTTTTCTCTGGTACCGGAGGAAATGTATGGAAACTACTGTGCAGCAGACACAACACTGATTGATTGAGTCCTTAAAAAGGAACTTAACTAAATTCAAGAGAAAGTTACAAAACCAAATAAGCCAAATCAATGAAAGTACACTGTTACTGTGAGTCCTATTAAAGTAGTAAAGTGAAGTTCTATCACAAACAGCAAAGTTTGTGTCTTCTGAGGAAAACCTTCTTTTTGAAGCCTTTTCGTTCCAGTAAACTTAAAGACAATCATTGTGGACTGTAAGACTGAAATCACACCTATGACTTTAGTAAGTTTCAAATTAAGATCTTTCATTAGGGCCTAATTGCAAATTGGTTAACTAGTAATTAGCAGGAAAAATAAGATCATGAGAGCATTATATTTTGCATGAGGTTGCAAGTAACATACTGTACAAAGGCCACAGGGCCATAACTGAACCTTCAGGTATGTCAAGTTAACTCCTTATACATGAATACTTGCAGGTGCTAACAGACGATTAATATGTTGATCAATTCTACTAGAGGAAGTGAACCAGAGAAACAAAAACTGTCAGAGGAAGAGGAATCTTAATATTAAATGTAATATTTACCATCATCCACAAAAACACTTTCTGCAATGAAATACCAGATTGAAATGGCTTTAACAGCCCATTGCTTGAGTAATAGTATCTTGATTTCTCAGCTATTATTCTTTCCAGATGTTTAGAAGTAAATGAAAGATTTGAATTACGGGACCACACCAGGCCCAAGTAAACACTAGTAAGAGCTGCTCTGGCAACAAAGGAATAAACGCCAGCGGAGAGAGAAGTATTTAAGATTTTAAATAATAGATCCTAATATAGACCTTTTTCACTGCAGGCAGTTTGGCTTGTCATAGCAGGAAAAGCACAGGTGTTTCTAATAACATTAAGGATGACTTTGTTCATTCATTGCCCCTGGTCTGTTAGAGCACACCACCACAGATGTTTTCTCTTTTGCCCAATTAAAACTCCTTTCAATACTGTGTGGATGTTCAGACTCAGCTGATTGATATCTTTGTCCTGAGTTTAGATGTAGAAGTTCAAAAGAACAGTCAATATAACACAAGTAAAAACTGCTGGCACAAGATTACAACAACTGAACGGCATCTTCCCATACCACGCTTATTGAATATATTTTCCGTAATCTTTTCATGACTTTATTATAGAATGTACCTAAGCCAGTAGCTCAGATACCCAGGCTTATTCATGGTACCAATTTTGAGAAGAAATAAATTGTAAACCTCACCATATTGTTACAGTCTAAAAGCCGCCTTTCTAAATTAGAACTCTATCCTCTTTTATCATCTTAAATCAAAAAAATGCAGTTCAGTGTCTCACCCAGTCTGAGCAGAGGTCAAATTAGTGCAATGTTTAATACTGCTTGAGTATGTGGGAGTTAACCTGTTGCACAAACTTGTAGCAAAGCAGGTGACAGGTGAGGTCTAACGTTTGTATGAATTTATTACTGATGCGGATCCATCCACAAGTTTCATGTGACAACTTGTTCCCCAAGTTGATCTGGTCTTTTGTATTTCACAATTGTCTGGAGGAGTAACTATGACACAAATAAGAAAACTTACCAGTGAAATGTTGACATTTATTACAGTAAAATCAAGGCTCTAACAGATTTAAGGGTAGCTGTGTCTCTGTAAATGTGAATAGGTTGAGCCAACAAACGCCAAGCTACGCTCATCATTCAATTTTACACCCTTCCAGGCATTAGACAGGATTGATTTCTGCTTACAGTACGTTTGTTTTTAATAAATATGTATTGTCCTTAAATATGTATTTTATTCAAGTCTGTCATGGTGAATTTACCAGAGGTTAAATACCTGGGACTCTCAACCAGTTTTCAGAACTGAAGAAGCCTTTTCAGATGTGAGAGGTGAAACTCACCATTCTCTCAGACTACCATGACCTGGATGACTGAGAACCTACATAGACAAGTGTGTGTTTAGCAATTCTATAGGCCACACTGTTGGCTTAAGAGGCTGTTTGTGTGAACTATTGTTGCAATGCCTTAGATCAAGCTGTACTTACTGACAGTGACTAAACAACGCTTAGTCTTGGAATTGGTTTGGAAATTGGTTTGGAAACTTCAAACAACCAGACATTTGCCAACACTTTGAACCCTAGAGACTAACAACAGCAATACTTAACAGCTGATATTTTGACATTTCATATCAGGAGAGGCACAGGGATCAGTAATAATTTTAATGATGGCTTCACTCCATTTTAATGCCCTCTATATTGTGCCTGCTGGCAAATTGGCACAGTTTCCTGGGGCATCATTTGGACAAGAGCCATTATTAATTTTATTAGTTGTGTTTATTACCTGTGCTTTCCTGCTGTGAAGTGTCTTCTAGTAAAAGGCATAGAGTAAGTTACTTGATGTGTAATTAACAGGTAAAAAACAGGAGGCAAGTTAGCCAGGTATGATAAAACTCCATTATCTCAGCACACTGCTTCTTTAAAGTGGAAATGACAATTTGCCTAGTGGTACGCCACTGTCACAAGGACTGGAATGCTCTCTGTTTGAAGCTATCGCTAGCTGTAAAATGTTTGTTTCTTTTGGTCCTTGGCTCCCTGTAGCTGTTGGTTTGTTTTCTGTTTGCACCCAACGTGATCTGATTCACCATTTACGCTACCTGGTCGAAACCTCAATAGCTGCTGGGAAACACTATCCTCTTCCTGATTTGGTTGCGCAATGGCAGATTTCCTTTGTGATGTAAAGCAAGTCTTTATTTTCCAGGGACTCTGTACCCAGTGACAGACAGAATTGCTCAGTGAAAGCAAGGCTTATAGGGAACCAGTCAAAATGCTGATGTTGCCGTTATTCAACAGCCATTACACTGTGCAATCAACATTTACTTCATAATGATAACTGAAAGCAAAACACTTGCCGTGTTCTCTGGCGTGGTTTAGATTGCTCTATTTCATTCTAAATAGGACAATTATTTACCGACCAGCTGAGCAAGAGTGGAGCAGATACACTCCTATCTGAAAGATTGAGGATGTAAGACAGGGAGAGAGAGGGAGAGAGAGAGTGAGCCTATGTGTGTGTATGGATGTTTATTTAGCTGTAAACGACTCAGATTGGAGGGGAAGGAAGACTGATATCCTTACTCAAAATAATGAATGCAGAAACAGGATGTTTGGTGCGCACTATACAAGGTGAAGAGATAAAGACATTGTGTACAACATGGTCAGTGGGAGGGCTGCAAAAGTGAAATCCAGATTTTCCCCTATTTGACAGGAATCACCAAGTTACTGGTTAGGCCCCAAAATATGCAGCAAGGGAGTGGTATGTGTATAAGAGAGAATGAATGACTATTGAATTGTAAACTTGATATAAAATTTGTTATTTTGTATTTTCCAAAATCTAATTTTACATAATTAAACCAAAGTCAAGCTAAATCAAGTAAACAGAGCCCAATTTAAGACATTAAGTAGGGAGCTGCATTTTCTGGTCGGTGACCTCCAGACACCCTGTGGAATTTCAGACAGCTTTAACCCTACTCAGATCCCTAAAAGATCAATGAGTATCCGACGGGTCGTTTGCCTTCAGGGATATTAAACATAATACTACCAACAGTCCACTTACAATAGCACCACAAAGTAATTAAAAAAAACATTCACGTCTAACCTCAAATCATGTGCAGGTGACAAAATTCCCAGGAAACAAAAAAGGTGTGACTATAGATCCTGAAAATATGACATAAACCAGCTGATAGAATAGTTACAGTTCTCCTTCTCATCTGTCTGATAATCATTTCCTCAGTTTGAACTGGCATGGAGTAGTCTTCCCTGACACTGTGCTTTCTAAAACTGGGCACTGACTTTTAGTTGAGGCTCATCCCAAATCCCATTGTAATGATCAGTGAGCATGGTATTGGATATAAACCATCTAAGGAGGATTTTCAGGGGTAAAGTAATTCTGTTTTATTCAAACAAGACGGAATATCTTGAAATCAGGTTCCTTGTTCCATAAAGGTGTTAATCCAGGATGTTGTGTTGCTGTCAAATAACATGCTATACATCAGCCTGCATACTTTCCTTGCTTTACTTTCTCTGCAAGTATGTATTCAATAACAGCAACATCACTTACAGACTAGCCCAAGGCTCAGTATTTCTGACCAGGCATGTCTGCACTTGTACGTGATGTAGGAAAACTGTTCACTATTGTTCTGTATTTCAGCAGAACTCACATTACACAAATCAAAACCACAGTATCAGATTTGGATTGCAAAAAAAAATAAATGAGGGGCATTTGAAATAGGACCTGGGATAACAAAAATCTGTCAACATCCACTTATCATACAGCCCTGGAGCAACAGAAAACGCCTTGTTTTGAACCTCAGCTATTGCTGCATCTGCTTCAGCATTATGTGCTTAAGTGAAGAATGATGTGCTCATCACCTGTGAACCAAAACAAATAGAATTCCCCCAGAGACTTGGGCATATTTGTCTGTTATATGACATCACATACCAGGCAGGTAATTGCAGTTAAATCAGGACAGAGAAATTCACAAGCACTAAAACTCTATTTAATAAGGATAAACATTGAATTTTCTGAACAACTGATGGCCATGGTGGCCAAGTTGAGCAGGTGAAGGTTTGGACAAATGAGGAGGTTTAGGTGCATGCAGGCTGAACACAGATGGTGACAGATGGGCATCTGAATGCAGGATTGGGGCATAGTGGGGTGGAGTGTCCTTGAGTGTCACAACCTGAACAGATAATGAGTGGGCATCCTCCAGATACTAAAATAAGGATTTCTGGGTCCAGAACTGACCAGTCGAGGCTTAGGTTTAATTGAGTAGGCGTAGGCCCTGGGTCCAGGCTCTCCCAGTCAGCCCAATGGGACAACCCCACCCACCAACTGTCTGTACCTGCTAGAGAAAAGAAAACAGAAACAGGATTGATTTCACAAAATAACTTCATAAGTTTATTATTGAGTGAAGTTTGAAGCTCAGGAGTGTCATTTAACCGAAAGCCTTAACAACCTGGTTTCCTGATTAAGATTTCCGCCCTCATTAACACCATATGTGAAGGGGTTGAGGGAGCTTGAGAAACAGCTTGCTTGAAATTCCACAGTCCAGTGCACTCATCACCTGAGTTACTGCAACATATGGTATTATTGAGTATGTACATATAATACATGTTTTACAACACCTTAAATCAAATGTAGAACAATCACAGACAGTCCTACCCTCCAGATCCTAAGCAGAAAGGAAAAAAGTTAAACAAATACAAAGTCAGACAGCCAACATTCATGCAACAACAAGACAGACAAATGAACCACATTCGTTACAGCTAAAAGAGTTTTTGGTAATATATCTTCATTGCTGTTTACAATTCATTGGATTTCCAATGGCTAAGAACGAAATCCAGTTGTCCAAGAATTATGCATGTAAACAAGGGATACTGAAGGTAATCATTGGATCAAGTATCATAACTGCACAACTGAAATGAAAGAGGAGAAGTGAGCTGGTGTGGAAAATGTGACAGTTGAGCTTCTAAATAAACATGAAATGTATATTATCTCTGTGATAAGGAAGGATATTCGACTTTCCAGCACAGAGAGCAATTAAGTGTATAAAATTTATCATTGGTAAGGAAGCACATTGTGCAAGTTATGTGATCAAGTTGGTTTAATTGCAACACGAGAATACACTATGCCTCCCAAGTCAAAGGCCGAGATAACAGCGGCGAGGACAATAGTTTAAAACGGAATGAATGGCATGTTTGGCACAGATAACTCTGAGTAAACGTCACGATCAACGCGCCAGATCCAAAGAAATTGGAGATTAAAATGAACTCAATACCTTGCTATTGTCAGCCTAGCAGCATCAGTTAAATATTTGATGAGCGGACAGGTGATATCCTCTTGCCCAGTGGAATGTTCCGGCACACAGAAAGGGTTGGAAAAATGTTTCACAGAAGAAAATGACCCTATTGAACAGCTAAAACTTTTGTGGAGATAGCAAACTTAATAAGGTACCAAATACACAAAAGATCACTTATTCTGTGCCATTCCAAACTAAGTAAAAAACAGTTACCCATAGGAGTTTTCCAATTAAATAATATTAAAGTTACACTATAGAACACATAATTCTTTCAAGTGGGATAACAGAACAGGGTTTATTGGCATCCTAAAGGTAGACTGTATGACTAATCTTTATCTGTGACTCACGTTGGGCGTGACAACTGTCAGAAATAAAAATCAGCATAAATTAACTAACAGCTGTCAACTAAGCATTCACTGCAGCTTTGAAGTGATCCTGTAATCCATTTTCCAAACGATTGGCTAACATACAGAAATAAGCAAATAAAAAAAGACAGTTAGGTTGCCACAGTGAATGGTTGTGTGTTGACACAAACAATGTGGCATCAAGCCTGAGGTGAACAGGGAATGGATTAATGATTACCTGTGCCCAATGAATGAATCCTACTGACTTTGTTGAATCCCTCTTGGCGATCTGTCAGGTTGTTTTTGGTTTTGAGAGAAACATTGCAACAATTGTTGGATGGGTCATCATGAAATTTGGTACAGACGTTAATTTCCTGACTTTTCATCCAGTGACATCATCAAGTCAAAATTTCAAGTTGCTCAGTTGTTTTACAATTTGAACTATTGTTTGCATGCTAACATGCTAAACAAATACAGTAATAAAACAGTCTTTGTCTGACTTTATGATTAATGTCCTTGATTTTAGTGATGGTAGATCCCATCATGTCAGAAATTCAAGAACACAAGCAACTAAAAATGTTTTCCATTTTTGTCTTCAAGAGTATGTGTGAGTGAACAATGGGTTATGTATACAGTGTTGTCAGTCATCTGTGTGGCTCGGTCCAATGGTTGAAAAAAATCCACCTTTCAGCACTACCAGTGTAAAAATTGCACAGTGTAGTTTTATGAGGGTAAGGTGCCAGACTATTTCTTGGCTGGAACCAGTGAGACATCTCATTCTTTGGACAGATTAAACCAACAAAATATAACATGTTAATGAGTAAGCCTTATAGGAACTAGCACATGGAATTTGTCATCTTCAGATGATCCAGGCTAGCTGTTTATAGTCTTTGTTCAAAGCTTACCACCTGCTGGATGTAGCTTTATATTTAGCTGAAGAATATACAGGTGTTATCTGTCTTTTCATATAATGTTCCACTGGAGAGTGAAAAAGTGTTTAGTTTTTTTTAAAACTATTCCTTTCAATGTGAGGCTGGAGCCAGGAGATGGTCATCTTATACTAGAAGCAAGAACCAGCTAGCCTCACAGTGAAAACACGGTTCTAGGATGTCACAGGGAAATAATAAGACACATATCCCAGCATAAAACCACAACTTGTCTTTTTTACACCTTAGGTTTTGTACCGATTAAACAACAACATATACCATGTTAACTAGTGAGCTTTAGAGGTGCTTGTAGGCGGATTTTGTTTTCACCTTTGGTTTAGGGTTGCTTCCAGTCTTAATGCTAAATTAAGCTTACCTCCTCCTCACTCTAGCTTCATATTGGACAGATATGAGAGTGATATTGATCTCCTTATCCAACTACCAGAAAACAAATAAGTGTATTTCCCATTATATCTTTAACTGTTCCCTTAAATTTGCAGAGCATTCAAAGAGCCAGTTTAACCAAATAAGACAGTGTCTATGTTGTCGTAACATGCCGTGAGAAAACTCCATAAAATGTTACAAATCAAACAGAGTATGAAGTAGCTGTTTATCTATTGAGTTTACTCAGTGTTTTTGTGTTTACAACAGTCATGGCAGCCATCTGCTGGGGTCCTGAGCCCTGCCTGCCTGGGACTGAATGTAGCCTGTTACTGACCTGACACAGCGCTGGGAACAGAAGGTTCACTCTTAACACACGAGGAAGTGCAGTGTACCTTAGATAAAAAGTTGCCCCTCAACACCCATACCCACACTAACGCCCTTACCAGCCCTCTGCACACTAACACACACACACACTAACACACACACACACACAGTACTCATCCTCACCAAACCATCTCTGCCTGCTCCCTCTGTGGTTTGTGTATCTCAGAGCCTCTGGCCACAGCGGCACCCATCCTCCGCTCTGTCAGGGTACACACTGGGGTGTATGTTTCCTGAGCAGCTTGTGCAAATATGGGAAGTGGTGGTGACCTGAAAAGTAAACCATATGTGACACCCATGTTGTCCTCTTTTCTCACCCCAACATGTTGTTTAACTGCTCAAAATGCCCCCCCCCCCCCCCCCCAAAAAAATAGCTTGTTTGTGCTGTAAAATATATTATTTCTGAGATAAATTACATTAAAAATTCTCCAAGAAGTGACCTGAATTGACAGCATGTTAATGCAGGACACATTCTGTAACAATGCTAGTATTCAGCTCAGCAAAGTTTTGGGACGCTAGTGGGTATGGGAATGTGTTCTGATGTACATCAGAACAACCCTTTTTTTCTAACTTAAGACTTGATCCTATCTCCTTCACATAGTAGCTCAGTGAAAACAGATGGAGCTGAAGCATCACATGGTTAGGCATGAAGCATCACATGATGCTGTGACGTGGTCAATTAAGGTCATATATTAGAGGCCCTGGAGTTATACTGTTAAATGTTTCTTTTCTCTGAATAAATTTGGGATTTAACAACTAAACAGAAGCTGAAGGCAATTTTGTTTCTGGGAATTTGTTGCAATATTTTAATTTTGGGAAATCTAAAAAGGAAAAATAGTAGTAAACCAGAAAGAGTCATGCTCCTGTCCACAGAAACAGCCTTTAATCTTTGTACTGGCCACAGTGCACCATTCTGTCTGTTTATTTCTTACCTTAAGCTTAAAAATACACAAGAGGTTTTTCATATTAAACTGCCAGATTTACCACAAACTGTGTCGGAAGGAGAGTGACATGCTTATCAAATTTACAACCATGGTGAGGAACCGCAGTAAGTTGAGCAATCCCCACCACCACATATTGACAGGGGACCTGTTACACAAAATATACAGGGATTACATACACGTTATTACTTAGTTTATATATACAGTATATATACAGTATATAGATATATATTCTGTTTAACAGAATTCAAATGAGTCTACTCTTTTGAAGTCAGATCATGTTCTAATTTTTGTAACTCTTGGAAGGAAAGGGAGATGGGACGATTGTCAAGAGATGAATGATGACTCTACTGTAGTCTGTTCAAAAAAACTAAACAACCTACAATATAATTTTAATAAGGGTCTGGTGTGCTTGCTTCGACGAGAACATTTTAATTCTCATGATAATTTGAAAAATCAGCACAGTGCATGCCTGTTAGCCCTAGAGGAAACCTGGAGGCAAGGCAATGTGATCACGTCCTGCTGTTTTGAGGAAAAGTGGTTGGGACGAGGGGCTGACAGATCTCATATCTTATTCACATATGAGGATTAAAGAAGCAACTGACTCTGTTCCTTTGGAAAGCATCATTAAGAGGTTTATTATAGCCCTCCTGCTATCCAACTCTAAAGGCAGGATGATACGCAACATACTGAATTTATACATATATGTATAATTCACTGACATTAAAATGCTGTGAGTTCCGACAAGTAACATTTTAGATTGTGAGAGTTTTGTTGAGTATGTATTTTGTACTAATTAATACTACAAATATTCATCTCAGCCATCCCCTTTTTTCATGTAAAACTTCCTTGAGTCTGACTAACAAACATTTGTATTCAGCCACTCTGCTTCAATGGTGGGATTTCCTGCTTGTCTCTTATCAGCTAGATCCTGAAACAATGAACTCTACCCACGCAAATTTGTACACTGGGCCTGTCTGTTTCGACCGCTGCTGTCCTACTCGTGGCTTTCCCCTCCCAGGGCCAGATGTCCCTTTCTGGGCTGGAGCCAAAGGATTTAGAGTAGAGCAGGAAGAATGGCTTAAGAAATCAGATAGCGTATCATCCATTACTGTATTTTGTAGCATGCGGCAAACCTGAGATCCAGCTTGCCTCTATTTCACAGTGAAGTCGAGATGGTGAATCACTTGTGACAACAGCCGCGGGGGACGACCTGCCATAAGCGTTCACGCACACTCAGACGGCTGGCACTGGACTTGGAAAAATGTGATTATCATATGTCAGCCATGAAAAAATTCCATGCATTACCATGCAGAATTTGAGAGATTTCAAATGAGCAAGGCTGAACAGAACGGCAGTGTGTAGAGTGTGATGCATGTCTAGGAGCAAGGACATAAGAAGGGACGACAAAAGTTTAACTGGGAATTTATAATACACAATTTTATTTACATTGACACATGTAATAGCAACACATCAAATTTTTACACTGTAACACTAAAGCCTTTAATAAATATATAGCAAAATGCAGGATAATTCTGAGGGGAGCAATGAGATGAAAAATAATCTCTATTATTCTGAGATATCTCCTTCCTAGTTCTAGTTAGTATTTTCATTTTTACTGATATTGCCATTAATATTGGTGATCAGATATGACCATTAAGAGCAGTGTTTCTGTGGCAGATTCCAAGTGAACTGGCATGACTGGTTGAAATGATGAATTAGCCAAACTTAAAACATTTGCCAAAACGAATCTCCTCCTTTTTAAGTTTCCATGGTGACAGAGATACAAGCAGCTTTTCCAGTTGAATCTACAGTTGGAAATCTGTGCACACATAAGAAAATACAGCACAATAAAATTCTGCATCAATGTACCACATCTTCATTAAGATAAACATCTTCAAAAGCATCAACATTACTTTACAATATATGCACATTCATATTTACAAAACGACAGAGTGGTAAGACTGTGGGGTTTTAATAGCCTAAATGACTTGATGAATATTTAGTAGTGGCACCTCTTAACAGTAAATCTTTTAATTCAGCATTCATACAGACACGCACACAAAGACAAGCAGACGCGCAACCACTCTCTCTCTCTCTCTCTCACACACACACACATGCACACACGTGTTCATACACACAAACAGGACACTTTCCTGGTGCTCTTCACAACAACATCCACCAGTGAAGAAGAGGGGAATCATAATGGTCTGGGCTGATACAGACTACTGGCTGAGAGGTGCTGAAAGTCCCACTTCTGATGGAGGAAACAGCTGGATACAAAGAAGAGAAGGACTGCTGGGAAACCAGCTACTGGCCGGAGAACAATGAGATGACCAACACACTGAGACTGAACTCTGCACCCAGTGTCGACATCTGAACAAAGAGCCTTGAAGACCCTCCGTTTTCCTCTGACTTGTCACCTCAGGGAATACTGCAGTCCACTTCATGGCATTTCATACATATGAGTGTCACGCTGACTTGACCATGATATACACTACACAACAGACAACTGCAGCAGCAGCAGCATGGAGTAGCAAAAAACACACCAACTGCCTGTCAGCCAAAACATAAAGGTTCCCGTTTCCCAGTCCTTCGTGAAGGGAAAGAGAGTGAAAAGCAACGAAAACACATCTCAAGAATGGCAGTACCTGTCTCGTGCTTGTAAACAAAGATCATACACTGGATGTGGCAGGAGGGGAACCATATAAACCTGAACAGTTATTTACACCTTTACAAGTGAACTCTCCAGCAGTCCAGCTGTCAAAAAGTGAAACTATACACCTGCTTTACCTGCCAATGTAACAAAGCTGAGACTAATGCTAAGAGCTACGAGCTTCACAGAGTTTCTCCTTTGTTAAACTCTTTCCATCTCATCATATTATAGCAATGACCATTATCATTACCTTCAGATATGTACACATATACAGTCAACAAGCACATAAATGAAAAGCTAGCGTACCATGTCTATGCCATATCTCTGAAGACAACTGTGTGTAGAGTAATCGTGGGCTGATCCATAGTATGTGTTAATCAAATTCAGTAAAGACAGTTTTTTACTCTGTGGGTGGTAACATCCATCATAAAAAGAGCAGAAATGTATCTCCTAAAAGACTTTAAGCACTTATGGACTCTAAGCATGACCAACCATGCTGTCTAATAGCTTATATACCAGTGTCTTGATATCTCAATTTCAATTGGCCCCCAAAAAGTATCTCCTTCTCACAAACATAGATCTGAACAGTTGGAAATAATACTGACAATAAAGGAATAAAAAGAAACAAAAGCTGCATTACATGGTGTGTTGAATGATGTGAAGTTCAAGTGCCTCGAGTGCTTTTTTTTCCCTCCAACAATTGCAACAGCCAACCAAAAATAAAAATGCTACATAAATTTCCATGACAGAAAAACAACAAAGAATAACAAAACACAAAATGTAAAAAGAAAATAAATCCAGTTGATAGAAAGTAAGAGTTATATACGGAGTGCCTAAAAAAATAACAAAACAACGTTTATGAAATGTGTAGGAAAAATGTGACTGAAAAAAACAGAGAACAGTGTAATAATGTACTTAATGACAGTTTTAGAGTAACGGCTGATGTCCCTCCACCCTCCCTGGTACCTCAACATTTGCTGTGAGCAGGGAAGCATTAGTCCAACTGTCCTCCCTCTAATCAGTAGGCAATAATAGTGATATCAATGATAAAAGCCATGCGTCCTTTGTTGTTCTTTCTCGTAATAGATGGCAATTACCATTCCGTCTGCAACACATGACAACAAGTGCTGCTGGTACCGGGGCAGTGGGCGGGTGTAGTGGTTGGGTTATTTGTGGCGGAACATTACAGGCACTTTATGAGGCAGCCAGACAGGTCGGGTGGGTCCTTACACCCGTTGGGCTGTGAGGGTTGTCCCCTCCAGGAAGACCTCATGCTGGACCAGTAAGGGCTGGGTTGGAGCGCTGTTAGTGCCTGCTGAGTTGAGACGGTGTAATGCCGTGCTCTGAGAACTGGGCTCCTCCCTGGCTCTGGGCGTCACAGGAAGCCTGAAGCTGAAGTTCAGATAAATCTGAAGATATGGAAGAATAAAGAGAGAGAGGACAGAGGGAACACAGTTTGTGAGGGCTGATACTGTTTACTGTTTCAGTTCTGCAATTTCAAACATCACATAAATTTCAGTATTCATCTCACCTGCACAATTTGTCTGTCTTTGGTGTTTGTGTGATGTATCATTACATCATGTGGATAAACTTTAGGCAATAGTGTCAATTTTGTGAGAAATACTCTTCACTTCACTGAGTGAGCTTCCAACCACTTAAATTATGAAGCTGGAACCATGAGACAGTTAGCTTAGCTTAGCATAAAGACTGGAAGCAGGGGGAAACAACTAGCCTGTCTCTGTCCAAAGTGAAACAACACTAAGTCTAGAGCCATGCTAGCAGTTGGCTGAGGCTGCACTTAGGCACAGAAGTGCTTTGAGCTAAATGCTAATGTAAGCATGTTAATGTGGTCACAGTGACAATGCTAACATAGTGATGTTTAGCAGGTATAATGTTTACCATAATCACCATTTTAGATTAGTGTGTTAGTGTGCTGAAATCTGCTTGTTAGCACTAAATACACAATACAACAAAACCGATGAACCAACAGACACTGATATTGCCCTCCCCCCTGGAGCAGAAAGCAAAAAAAATAATTGGCCTACCAGCACCTCTAAAGCTCATTCTAACACAGTATATCTCAAAAATTGAAGTGAAAAACAAGTTGTGGTTCAGAAATAGTCAAGCACATAATGCTCCATAAAAGAACAACTTATTAGTCTGTCCATCCTTCCCATTCTCGTGAATACACTATCTCACTAGTGTCTTGATGGAATTTCTTTCAATTTGGCACAAATGTTCACTTGGACTCAAAGATTTTTATGGTCAAAAGTCAAAGCTTTTTGGAAACACATTTTTGGCCATAACTCAAGAATTAACACATTAATTAACTTCAACTGGGTCGGTTGGCATACAACCACAAGGTGGTAATTCTAGTTTCACTTTGATTTTGTACGGATTAAAAAAACAAGATGTAACACGTTAATTAACCTTTGAGCCAGGTTAGCTGTTTCCCCATTTATAGTGTTTATGTCAAGCTAAGCTAACTGTCTCCTGGTTTTAATCTCAGCAAGAAAGATAATAAGTACATTTCCCAATATTTTTCCAAAAAGCTATCCATTTAAAGCTCGTGTCCTGAAGGACTTGCAAAGCTGTTGGGGTGTAAGGACTGTCAAGAAAGAAATAGAGGCCCTGGTATGTAGGGTGAATGAATCAGATGAGCTGAGAGTTCAAACACATCTCCTCATGCTGTGAGAGGCCCCAGACCTTCAGCTGAATTATATGTGCACACTTGGAGGTGACTGTAAAAGCTGTTTTCCCACGAGAAGTTATGCAGCAATCACACACAATCTCACCACCATGTTTGCCTCAGTCATGATCTACTCAGAGAAAAATTTTCATCAGAAAATACAAGAAGATAAAGAATTCACAAAGTTTTGAGAGTGAAATAAGCCCAGTGTCCATTAGCCTTGGTTCAGCATTCAAAACAATGCTAAGGTTCATGTCGCCCAAATTGTGTAAACGTTTTCTGTCTTTGTTATTTGTGGAGGCTCAAAGGTTATGTCAAAAGTATCACATGAGCCACGTCACATCAGGTTTTACCATTTTTAGGATGCTGAAGTTGTATCTATTTCACTACTTTATAATCTTGTTGAACGGCCTTTGAAGCCTTCTTGGGACATTATTTTTTTAAGGAATGTAATTTTGAACCTTGCATGGTGAAAGTAAACAATCAAAGTGAAGCAACCTACATGCTTTGTAGCATCTGACAGCTGTTGTTCAATCCTTTCCACGACCTTCCTGAAGGGGGGTCTGTTGAAGGGGTCAGCATCCCAGCAGGACCTCATAATCTGATACCTGCACAGCAGCATACGAACACACAAACACTTTTATTTGTCTACAGTTATTACATCCTCTTTTCTTTTTATTGTTTTCACTTCTCAGTTCCACCCTAAGAATTTAAAAATGTCCCCAGTTTTAGTTATGCTTGTGAAAAGCCAAATGCAACAGGATGAGAACAGGCTTCTTTTCAAATACTCAACATTGCATTCTTTCATAGTCTCACCACCTCCATCTATCCAACCACGTCATCTCTCCTATGACCATTTTATGAACACTTGCATTTCACTTCAACACCTTTTACACACACTCATATTTCACTTCAACAACAACTCACATTTCACTGGGTGCAAACTCTGGAGCATCCATTCTGTATCCTTCCTTTATCAGTTTGTAGAACTTGGCATCCACAGGCATACCAGGATAAGGACTGTTTCCTACATTTAGCAGAGAGATTTGGTTACATTAAGCACTTCTGAAAACACACAGATAGCTAGACAGACAAACACTGACACACAATGGATGGATAGACATACCTAATGAGAAGATTTCCCAAAGCAAGATGCCATAGGACCATACATCACTTTCAAATGTGTACACGCACTCAAAAATACTTTCTGGAGACATCCATTTCACTGGCAGACGTGCCTGGAAGAGAAGCACTCAGTGAGATGAAGTCATTCAAATTTTTGTTTTGTGATTGGAGTCAGATGGAGGAAAATTTGTAACTGAGGACTGCTAAATGAACAAACTATACCAAAAGTCAGGTATGAACACGGCAACCCTGAGGCCCTGAAAACACACAGAGCTTGGATGTCATAGATCATAGTCAGCTCATCAGCTGTCACACACACGTAAAGAGGGTTCTACCTATTCATTTGGCTGGCAATAACTGGCTGCCATGAACCAAAACGACAATGTACTACACTTTGTCTTGAGACTAATGATTTCAGCTAGGTAGTATATTTGTAGCAATCAAGCAGGTCAGACAGAATTGCTGAAAATATGTTAAAAGGAAATTATTGCTTCATTTTGTGAGAGGAGGTCTTGGATAATGTACATTTTAGAGGTATTCAGAAAACTCATAATGATATAATGAACTAGCTCTCTGGTAAGCTACATTGTACACAAAATCAAGTTTGTCTTGCAGACAACTACATCAGGTAAGTCTGCGGTAACATTACAAGACCTATGGGTCCTAAAGCAAATATACAGTGCATTAAATGCTGGTTTTGGTTTTGCAATGTGAGCTAGAGGTACTTTCACAACTCTGGACTAGACTGCACCAGCTTTTTGAAAATCTATACAAGGTTTGTGTGTAATCTCTTTGGTAACTGGCAGCTAGTTTCAAACTAGTGATTCACTAAATCAAGTGATACAATTAAAATGTCTTAACTAATCAAGTCTTTGGTTATGTGTAAATCAGTTGCTAGGGAAACATTTGTAGCTAGCCTTATGTAAGCACGAGCAGTCAACTATGTATCTAGTAACTAAACAGGATGTTTCTGTAGCATCATGAAATATAACATAACTAGGAAAAATAACAGGTTTGGCAGGCTAAATGATGTATTAAATTTGAGTACCAAACCTATATATATAGGCATCACTTTGTTTAATCTGTTATTTATTTATTAGCATATTTAATAGTGTACAGCTTAGAGTGAGTGGGACAATGCTAACCTAATGTTGGCATAATAAACAACATGAATAGACAACAATCAAGTGTCATGTCACATGTGTCAACCATATTCCATATTGCTTCTTTTACTCTTTAGTTAGTTTTAGTTAGCAAGCTTTGCGTTAACTTTAGCTTTGCCAGTTGCTGGTGGAGTCAGTTGCAGTGCAATAGTTACACCTGGCACTGGTAGATGTAAATATTTTTAATAACTAGTTATCTCTACATAAGAACTAGTTTGTGTGGTGACTTGTTTTAAGTTAGTCATGTGTAAATCTTCACTTTACATTATAACCTGTTTGAACTTACAAACAGCTTGAGGAACCAGGACGCTAGCAAAAGTAACGTTAGCTAGATATTTTCCAGAAGTAGTAAGTCAAGGGCAACTGGACTTCTTGTTTGACTCAACACACATGCAGCTAAAATTATCTTTCTAGTGAACTGGAACAATCCCAGGAGGAAGTTTCCTCAGACACTACCTGTACAAGTAAATACATGACGGTCCAACCACCAACACACAGATTTATTACTTAACAAATTAACTAATAACAAATTGATTTTAGAGTTCAAAAGCAGATATGTTGAAGGTGGACTTTTATGATGCCCACCACTGGATGTATCCAGCTGCTGTCTCAAATTCCTAAGTGTCACACAGTTGGTACAGACTTACATTTCCTTTGACCACATAGTTGGAGTCTGTGGTGATGTCCCGGGCCAGGCCAAAATCACAGATCTTTGCCACTCTTCCTTGAGTCAGGAGGATATTTCTGGCTGCCAGGTCTCTGTGAATACACTGGAAAACAAATGCACCACTACCTTTAATACATGATGATACATGTTATATACATGACCAATCAACAATTTAACATTAGTCGAGGATGAAGTACTTTTTCTGATGCATTTTGCTGCTGAAGTTCCAGCACTTGAATCTGTAACACACCACCGCTGACACTGATATATGACACATACACTGGCCACTGTGTCTTTGCCTGCACATCTAATAAATTTTTCAGCAACATGCTCCAACATGAGTTTTAGATCCGTTTACTAGCTGTGGAAATTTGATACATGTTCTGCTTTTTTTTAAAAAAAAGTCAGATGTAATTTCTAGAAATTCATCAGAGAAGTCAGAGTATTATCCAGAAATCAAATATGACAGTTGTTATTGTGAAATCTGCACAATGAAATTTATGCTCACATTTTTGGAGGCTAAGAACTCCATGCCTTTAGCCACTTGGTATGAGAAACTGAGAAGGTCTTCTGTGTCCAGAGACAGACCATCCTCGTCAAACATCTCACTCTCTGCATCTGTTTCAACATAGGAGCCACCTGAGAGGACAAGCAGGATGAAGATTATTTTTCTGAAACTGGATAAGAATTACCTCAACTGTTTTTCTGTATATTCTGACGACTGAGAAATTTGATGAATGGCTGGCTTGCTTGCCTTTGCGTAGTGAGCGTCTCTTCTCAGAGGACGAGCTGAAGGGAGGGTTGCCAGCAACAGAAGGCCTCATGGTCATGTAGCCATTCAAGCTGTCTCTGTGAAGAGGAAAGGAGCAGTCTGGTCTCAGCTGAGCACAGCCACACATAGGCACGCTGCTGTCCAAATACCCTCCTCCTACGCACGTTCTGGATAGTAAATACTAGTACTCTCTTTTCTCTACCACACACAATAAACCAGTCTTTATACACAAAAAAGAACCTGACCCAGCTGTGTCTCTCTGCGGCGTGATGTTGCGGTAGTAGCAGTCTTCCTCCATCTTAAAGCAGATGAAAGATTCTCTCTTTCGGCGTAGAAAGTTAAGAAGGTCTCCAAAGCAGCAGTACTCTGTTATCACAAGTGTAGGCCCTGCAGACAAAGAAACATTCTTCATGAGAATGATCTTTCCAAATACATGACACATAGCTTTGGTAAAAGTAAAGCTGGGTAATGTAGAGCAAGAAAGCACAGAATTTCAACATGATTTGTAAACAAGTTTCCAGTTACACTCCACAGTTTTAAATGATAATGCAGTACAATATGGCTACCACACCTCCAACAGTGCAGGCTCCCAGCAGGTTGACAATATTCATGTGGTTTCCCAAGTAACTGAGGACTTTCAGCTCTGACATCAGTGCCTCTTTCTCTGTGGCATGAGCGCTTGCTGTGGAAAATAAAATAATCAGTATTTAGTAAAAGGGATTTGTAGTAAACTGAGCTCAAGGTGTACTATGATTGCATATCATGAGCTGGCATTTGCAGTCAAAAAAGAGTTAGTTGCTGGAGGCATATTGAAATAATAGGTTCCTGTTAAATATGTTGATTTGTCGGCGATGTGCAAACTACTGAATCCACATATTACTGTAGCTGCCTGTCTCTGGGCACCTGCAGGCAAATAACTTTACACGATCACTGCTGCCATGTAAATTTGTCACATAGTCAAAACAGCTATGCTTGTTCCATTTTGTCCCACTTGATCTGCATGTGTGTTGACGGTGCTTACATTTGAGCATTTTCACAGCCACTGTCATGACTGAATCTGCCTTGGAGAGCCCATATGCAGTGGCTTCCACCACTTTTCCGAATGCACCAGATCCCAGCGTCTTCCCTGACGACAAGAAAACAGACACAAAACTGTTATTCCCCGTCCTGCTTCCCTCCCACAAGCTGGCCCCATGCCAGCGTTCCTAGGACAACACCAGTTTTAGCCCCCGGGCTGTGTACGAAGGCACCAGGACACGCAGGATCCTGTTTAAGGAGGTTTGTTAAAAACAACACCCAGAATATGTCAACAATATTATGTTTGCTGTGAGGGAGTGGGGTTTTGTCGTTAATGACCCGTGGAACTGGTTAGTCGTAATGACCAGAGACATGGCTCAAACCTTAATGCTGTGTCCATATACTCAGTAAACAGTGTCTGTCAATCAGCATGAAGTAGCCTGAGGGTGGCAGCGATAACGTCATGCCAACTGCACTGTTAGGCCTTATCACTGAAACAAACCTCTATTTATCTCCACATCAACCTGCTCCTACGGTGATTTACACCTAAGACATGACGACCAGGACGAACATTGTGTCAGAAATGACAGATTAATGGAATTATGGGGGCCAAGATAAGGCACACACAGCAGATAATTTTGATGAAGGAGAGCATGTCGCTCACCGAAACGCAGGTTGTTCCGAGGAAACTCCCACTGATGATCGTACGGTAGCTGGGTGGGGTCAATGTACACATAGTTGTTTCCATGGATGCCTTCAATAACTTTCCACTGAATCTGGTATTTGGGTTTCTGGCATGAATGCAGAAAAAAAGAAAGTGAAACATAAACTACTGCTATAAATAAACTGATACTCAAGCTCATTTTTTGAAAGAGGGTGTGCCATGCAGGGAAAGTGCGCAGCTGTCTTACCTGCATGTACTTGTAGAACAGCATGATAAGGACGAGACAGAGGATGCCTGCTGCTGTTACAGAGCCAATTAGCAGTGGGGTGAACAGATCATGGGGAACGATTCTCTCTGCAGGGACACAGAAATGATGTGTTTGATACAAAAGCACTGACAATAGAGGCAATCAGAGTGTTTACACTCTAAATGACATTGCAAAGGGGCATTAAGGTAAGCCAGAGAAGGCTAAGTCACAGTGAAGCCCACTTTGGTCAAATCACAGCACACTAATCCAATTATATATGTATATGCATTGTAGTGTTCTCTGCTTTTGTCTTTGTTTTCAAATTCTGCATTTATTTAGTTTAACTGCTTAAAATCCCTTTTGATTTACAGTAATTTACTGTATCACTGCTGCTTTTACAGCTGTGACGATGAGTAATTATATATAATCAGTGTTCTGTTCCTTTGTGTCTGGCTGTTTGTGATGCCTTATTGTTTTGCTCCTCTGTACAGTGGGGTGTAATAAGCTCTTTAGAGATAAGAAGCTTTCTCTCCACTTCAAATCTGAGAATGCAGAGTCTGCAGGAACTAATCCCCTGTAAACCTGTCAGTGGTTTCTAAAGCTCTGTGTATTCTCTGCTGCAGCTCACTGACACCTCCAAGCCTCCCACAGCCCCAGAATGCCCAGCACCGCCAGGACTCCTACTGCGCTCCACACTCTCAGCGCCTCCGCCTGGTCTGCTGTTACTCTGCGAAGCGCAAAAATCCTGGGCACACGCTCCCGACGGCCTGTCTCGCCTGGCCGCGAAACACTCTCCTCCCTCATAATGCTCGCCCACATGCCCACTGTAGCCGCAGTTAGCCCCCAGTGTCCTGCATGAACCCGGGTTTATAGGCTCAGGCAGGGACAACCTTTGCTGTACTTTCAGTTCCTGCACTCACGCCACTTTGAAGACATTGTACACCAGATGGGGAAGCCGTTACAACAGAGCGGATTTGGAGTCACAAAGTAAACAATGGACTAAAGCTAATTCCTATGTATAAATGACAACGTCTTATCATGGCCAATCATATCTGAGGTATCTCTCCTTGCTAATGTTTACCTAAGATTACTGAGGACCAGCCTCCAGTTGTAAGACCACATTTAGTTAATCCTCACCAAAGTCATGCTTTTAGTAAATATTTTGAGCTATGGAATAAATCCCATATAGGGTTTACTGAGGGGCAGAGTTGAGATAACTTTGTTTTTCAGTCCACAGAGCAGGGAGTCACAGGCAGGTGACAGAACTTTAAGTGTCACTGAAATTACTCCAGTAAGTTTTACTGAGACTAAAACCAGGTGGACAAAGATTTGCAGTCTGAAAAAAGATTCTCCCATCATGTCCTGTCTTGTTCTATTGACTCTGTTGCACTTAATTCTAATCTGAAGGCGAGGACATGCAGAGGATTACATCAATTCAGCAACACATGAGCCAAACATGTGTGTGTACAGATAAATACTGTATCCTACCCTTCATGTGATATCTCTACTCACCACTGATAGAGAAAAGCGTGTAGGCCTGCTCTCCCTCCACCGTAGCCACACACTCCAGAGTATTGAACCGTCCCCTGCTGATGTTCATGCGACTCTCCACCTCCGTCTTCCCAAACATTGGGCTGAGCAGTGTGACGGTGATGACATTGTGCTCCTCCTGGGTGGCATTCACCTGCTGGGAGCACCTGAATGCAGAAGATTATACACTGTTGACATAAGTGCTGATGGGATCACCTAACTATTCATCAATTCTCACTTGTCTGGACACTCAGGCATCTCTATCCTAAGTCTCTGCAAGACACACATTCCTCTCCTGAGTCAGGAAACAAGCTTGACTTCATGCAACATGCAAAAGTGTGTTCTCATGTTTCATCTTTTTTTGTTTTGTTGCCAGGAGTTAGTTTCACCAGAAATCATATTAATAGGTCACAGGCTGACTCATGTCACATTACTGTCTGTCTCTGTACAAACATCTGCGTGCCTCTATGTAATGGCTATTAAGTGGATCTGATTATAATTTAAAAAATGACTGGATAAAGTTTGGATAATCACATATGATTCATTGCCTGTGCTGCTTGGGATTGGTGTTGCTACAGCAACCAAGTGCTCCTCCGTCAACACATTTTATGTTTGACACGAGATGAGCCGTGTTCAGTTGTATCCGGGCAGATGTCCCAGGCCCCTACCAATCACAAATCAATTCTTTCCAATCCCCTGTCACATGAGGGTCCATCTTATCACTTATCAACCAATCACAAGTCAGCCCCGTCAAATCCCACAATCCCACATTCCACCGTCATCATCATTCCTCTATCCAATGTGTCTTTAGTGTGACCTTTAGAGATGCACTTCATGTGAGTTCTGTAAACTACAGATACAGCGAAAAATTGAAATGGTGGAGGGGGAGGGCTTGCAATAAATGGGAGGTGCTATGTGTAAATTCCATGTTGAAGCACCTTAAAATTTGCAGAAGTACAAGAAAGGTCCCCATATTAAACCAGTTTCCACATCCTAAATGATCATTGATAACAAATATATATATCATAGTTTAACTGAAAAGACACCTCATATCAGTACTTACAGTAGAACACACAGACACGCATGCCTCATTGCCATTGCAAAAGCCACGACATTTGTTAGCAGACATAAATCTAATAATTGGATTGCTGTAGAGCTTTTTATTTGGTAGATTACATAAGACAGAGCTGCTTTTGATTTTGGTTTGGCAGGTTTTCTTTTGTTTAGTCAATTGATGACTAGTCTGCCTGATATAATTTTCCAACACTCATAATTACTTAAGGCTGTGGTTCTGAAGATCAGCACAGTTATTACACAATAACAAAGTATTCTGTTTTGGATCATCTTTTCAATCTTTTTAAAATTTTCAACTGAAGTAGAAATTAAGGAAACTTTTTACTGATGGAGATGGATAAACGTGAATATCCACTATATTTCTCACACATGTTGTTTCTCAAGGACTTGAAAGCTCTGTGTCAAATCTTAAGTCCTATCACCTACCTTTTTTTTTATTAAGAGATGAACATTAACAAACTTTGAGGGTGTAGTTTGATCACCTTTGACTGAGAGTGCCCTGGCAGGATAATCAAATAACACCTTAAATGAACTCTGATTGGTGCAGGGAGCTATGACAACACATTTCTCAATTCAATACTGTCCACTTCAAATCAGTGAGAACAGGAAAAACAGAGACGCAGAAATCTCTCATCAGAATCAACCAAAATGGCTCTAACTTAGGCAAAAATGTTCATTTCATGTAGGTATCAATCAACTGATAGACAGAAGCTAATTGAAAAAATTGGTTTTCGGTGTTCTTAAAAATCTCACCTTATATACGGCTGCTCACAGTAGTACCAGGTGATCTGGGGGGCAGGAAACCCCTCTGCCACACAGCGTACCTGTCCGTCCACTGGGCCCTCTTGAGATACAATCTCAGGTTTACCTGACAAGCCAGAGTTAATGTCACAATATATCAAGTGAGCTATGAATGACAAGCGGGTGAGTGTTTAGTTGACATTTTATTCCATTGTATTGAACCTTAGTCAGATATGAACGCTGCAGGGTGAGGCGGAGAGCAAGACCTCATTTCAAAAAAGAAAAGGTCATCAGAGCCTATTCCCACATGTCAGCTACTGAAGATTAAAGCAGTGCGCAGTAATGAAATTCACTATGTAGCTTGAGGGAACAAGAACTCTTGCACAAAATCTATGACGCAACTCACTGATCACAAAGATGGTGAACGTCTGATTTACTGACGCATCACTGTTGGAGGCTCGAAAGGTGTAA
Source organism: Lates japonicus (assembly GCA_033238685.1). Lineage (NCBI taxonomy): Eukaryota > Metazoa > Chordata > Actinopteri > Centropomidae > Lates > Lates japonicus. Next base: position 6,092,695 of record BRZM01000079.1, on the reverse strand, counting down.
ACTCCTCCTTCTGACGCTTTCAGCCGCACCAGCCTCAGCTCACTGATGAACCTAAACGAAGACATTACATTTTTGGCATGAATACATTTATTGATTTTCACAAACTCATTGTAACAGCATTTCTATTAATGCTTTAATTGTGCCAAAGTGGAGAAAAACTGATTCCAGTCATTTATGTCAAAGTTGCCTGAGAAAGAACTTGAAATGCTCAGATATTTGCATTTTCTTTTATACACATCTGTTAAATGACAGTATGCACATTCAGAGCATTAACAGAAAAATATTAACTCTTTGAAGTCTTTTTTGCATCAAATTATTTCTTGAGGCTACTTTAGAAATCGTTTTCCCCTGCTGTTATTGAAATTGATTAATTGATTTCTTTAACATAGTAAAAAGGTTTTAATAACTGTGTTCCCACATGCACCATTTGCTTGAAGCTTTAAGGCCATGTCCTAGTCTTCCCAAATGAATGTTTCTAACAAGCACCATGAAGTGTGAGCTAAAATACATTAAACTGCTAAACATGCAGCCTTGAATAATATTGTGTAATATTTCATTCTGTAGCACTGAGTAACACTGTTAATATTTCATGGTTTCTTTTTCTGATAAATCTATTTACAATTAGACGGTTCCCACTTCACTAGAAACCCCGGGGCAGTTTTAGAATTTCAGCTGTATTTTTCAGGGAACTGTGACTAGTGCAGCTGTTGCAAAATCACCTGCAGCCAAACCGAAGGTGTAAAATTCCACTCCACAGGGGTAATGAGTATTTCATCTATGTGGTAAAACCAGGGTAAAGCAAGTGTGTGTTTGTGTGGTGCCTAACCTATATTCATGGCTGTGTGTGGCGATGACATGATCGGTTGTGTTCCTCAGCTCACTGCCCATGAAGCTCCAGGAGAAGATGCGTGGTTTTGGATAAGCCTCCATGTCAACATTTAGGGACAAACTCTCCCCTGAGCGGACATGGATGGTTCTGTTGCTTGTGGGTGTTAAGTTGATGAATCCTTTGTCTGAAAAATAGAGAAATCAGATGTTGTTACAGAATTGACATTAGTAAAATTAAGTTCATATTTATTTAGGTCAGTCCTGATTTCCTACAGACTTACTGGTAAATCACAGAGTAACCAAACATGAATATGAAGACCTCGCAGATACCATTCTCATATATGGCAATAGAAGATGGAAATAGAAAGCTTGGCTCTGACCAGCATCATGTCTCATACAAACACTGAAGTGTAAGAAGAGTTCTTTGTTTTACGCGATTATGGGTCATCATTTGTACACTTTTTTGTGCAGGTAGAACAAATGACATATAAAATGTTCATTAGTAAACTTTATAGAGGTTTGGTGGATTTTATCTGTGATACAGTCATAGAGAGCTCTCTGTTTCCAGTCTGTATGCTAAGCTAAGCTAACCAACTGCTGGCAGTAGCTTAACAGTTTTTCAGTTTATCAGTCTTCTCATCTAAAAGAAAGCAAACATGCATATTTCCAAAAATGTCAAAGTATTCTTTTAACATTCAGTTTTTAGGAAAATTTTTGAATTATTATGAAAATTTAAAGGTGCTGTCAGTACTTTTGTGTGGAGATGATGGAAATGACACTCAGGACAAAGGAAACACAAGAAAGAAAGAAGATACCGACTGCGGCTTTAACTAAAAGCAAATCCCTTCATATACTCACCATAAACATCGAGCCACACTGACTGCGTGCTGACCCCTTTTTCATTCTCAGCTTCACATTGGTACCTCCCAGTGTCTTGTGGCCTGACCGCTGCGATTTGCAGTGTGGAGCTGCGCACGTGAGTGAAGTTCTCCGTCAGGATACGTGAAGCACCGTCAACCTTTGCTGGTTGCTGTGGATACCAGACGGCACCCTGTCAACGCCCAGAGATCTCTAGAGATTAACCCCGTCTGCATGTCTATCCTTGCCAAGCACACAAATGACTGACACAGACACACATCCGCCTGCATGTGAGCATGCACACGTACGTATGCACACGGCTGTCCACATAGTGCACACACAGCCAAGACCCTGCAGCTCAGACAGCATGAACTTTGACCCCTGTCACTCCTGTTCATATGAACAGACAACCACTGACACCAGGTGCACAGGAGGAAAAACCTCAGTAGAGAGAAGAAGCAAAAAGTGGTTGAATGTAAATTTTAAATAATTAAAAAAAAAAATACAGAAAAGGTTTTCTTGTCATTAAAAAACCTTCCGTTCTTGACATAATTTGTGATAGCTTGACTGTGACCCATTTCAAGACAACTAATAATGTAGTTGGCAGGTAGTTTATGTCCGACATCACACTTATTTTCCAGCCCTAATTAAAGGTAATGTATAAACTAGAAAAATAACACTACAGGCCCCCAGGACAGTGACATTTAGTGGCTGACTCTTCAGTCAAAAATCTCTTTGAGGTAATCAAAGCTCTAGTTGATCTTACAAGGCAGTATGCAGTACTCAATCCACAGTATTTTCATACAACTCAATACACAAAAACAGCTCCACCAACAAGAATCTAACAGAATCTTCCCCCAGCAGCACAGCACAGAGCGAAGAAAAGGCAGAAGGGTCTCACCGAGCCAGGTGGCGTCACCCACTGCAGCTTGATGTCTCCATTGACATTGGTGGTGTTGCAGGTGAGGGAGAGACTCTCACTCAGGGTGAGAATCACTCTTTTGGGGGCCTGCATCTCAATGACAGGAGGAGCAACGGGGACTGAAAAAAAAAGATTTGAATTTACAGGTGTGTCAGGGAACTTTTGATGCAAGTACAACAACGCATCCATGCATTCGCACCACTTTACCTGGTTTCACTGTCAGGTAGTAGTCGTGTGACCTGATGTGCTTTTCCCTGAGTTTTCCTGTACACACATAGCAACCTTCGTAGGCCTTTTGGGTGTTGTGGATTATGATGCCTTGCTCCAGGCTCGCAGTATACTGAAGACCAGAGGCCAGAGCACTACTGGAGCATGTTTCCAGGTGCAGGCTGTCCAGACTTGGATCTGTTGCCAGGCAGGGGATGGAAGCAGTGTCTCCCACACGAGTGAGAATGTTGAACACCATTGATTTTCTGAAGGGACTGTCAGGATCTGCCAAAAAATGCAAACGCATATCAGAGGTGGTTCCAGAAGTACAAGTAGGGTTGCACACTGAGTTGTTGAAGCTTCAGTTTGTGACACCCATTATATAACAACGTTACACTGCATAATATATGCTAACTTTGCTCTAACCATTTCTGTTGCAGAAGTGTTATCTTAACTTCTTGTCATATGATTACTATGAAATGACTGCTTTTTCATAACTGAGTTTGACTGGCAGGCTCATCTGCTCCATTACATATGGATGGGGCAATGGATCGTGAGGAGAATGTGTTTGTGGTAACACTGTCTTTAACAGTAAAAGCACGTCCAATCAGCTGTTGGTATGCACATTTTCAATTTGTATAATAACAATTTTTTGCAGGTTTTTTTTTTTTTTTGAGGTCCAACAAAGTGCAATGGTAAGAGACTTAGCAAATAAATCATGATGTACATGAAGCATGTGACTTCAACGACCACTGACTCTTTCCCCTCCATTGCAGAGATGAAAAATTGGGTTAAAACATCTAACCTGTGTGAACCAATAAGGAGACTGTAATGTTCCCCAAATTATGAAACATACAGAAATGCCATATTCCCATCATGTTTTTGCTTTGTTTTAGTTAATTTGAGGTTTGTATGTAATTCTTTAAATAAGTAATCTTGTAGCACCACCTGACATGACTGACTGGTACTCAGCTAGAAGATTTGTGCACCTGTTAGTGCATTTTCTTTCTTTTTTTTTCTCATAATTTGGATCGAAACTTTGCAACTTAACATTTTCATACAGACCACATTTTTGATAACAATCCTGGTCAACAGTTTTTCAGCAGTAGCCATTCACATTCAGTAATATTAATTTACATTCAACAACATTCTACGTCTCTATATAGTAGTTTCGGTCCGCCATTCTCATGTTGGATTCAAATGAAATTGCTTTCATACCCACAAGAGATTCACAATGTAATCCAGTGTAATTTTATCTCACTAGGCAGTTTACCATCCAGTCAGATGCCATTTAACCAGTGCAGAAGAGGGGCACAACAAGATGATGTCATTAAAAGTGTGATGGTGCAAACAGGGCATTTATGTTTGTTTCATGTATTAATTTGATGAAACTTGCAGTCTCCTGATGTTTTCGTCTGCCAACATTTTTAGCCCCATATGCTTGATGTACGTCATGATTTACTCTCTCAATGTTTTTCCATTGCACTTTGTTGCATTTTCCAATCAATGCATCAGTGCAAATAACATAAATGCTGCTCAGGGAGTGTTTTGCTGTTCCCAGAACCTGGAACCTGTCACATTAAACCACTTCAATCAAATATTACTTTAAAGTTTACCTCCTGCACAAATTAATCAGCAGACTATGTAGTTTTTATTGATGCTACACCTGAGCCTCTAAAAAGTAGTTATGGCTCATTACCTCAAAGGTAGATGTGCGTATTGTAAAGTGAATGATCAGCACATGATAAGAGCCTGCAGTGATGGCACTGGGCCAAGGGAATGTGAAGTCACATAAAGGAGGACATTACAGTAAACAGTAACAGTCTTGCACTCAATAAATAGCTACAGTATCTACTGTACCTGTCCAGGGCAAAGTTACAAACACCTTCTTCTGCAAACACACCCACACACACTGATCCCTGTCTCTGCAGTGAAAAGTGCCAAAATATTTCTTCTGCTCTACCCTGCAGTCTTTTTCCACCTGCTCTAGATTTCAGTCCTCTTTCTTGTCTCTCTCTCTACACAGTCTACAGCACATTTAATCACCAAAATATATTCCCACATAGACGGTTGCATTCAGCTACCTCTAACATAGATGTAGATGGAGGCTTGCTCCCCAGAGCTCTTCTCCAGGCAGATGTAACGGCCCATGTGAAGAGGCTGAGCCCTGGTGACGTGCAGCGTGGACATCCCATCGATCTTTTTCTCCCCCCGCAGCTTCACATTCGGTCGGTCTTCCCGCTGCCACTGCATCTCCTTCTCACCGTGGCAATGCAGATCAAATGGTTTGTTGAGATCGATGACAAGGCGGCCGTGCTCAATGGGGGTGATAGTGGGCTTTGTGTTGCCTATAACAAGATAAAGAGGATATTCAACTGCACAGCAAACATGTGAAAATCATCATAAGTCAAGTTGTGTTATTTATATGTTACAAAGCAGCCCTGTTTTACCACATGTGGGTGGAAAAAAATCACGCATGATCATGGCCACATAATGCCATATTCAATCAGAAGATAAGTGCTTTGAAACACTGACGTAAGATTAAAAGTCTTGATGGATCAGGGTCTTTTAAAGTTTGAGACTTTTTAAGGGATATTCTTGTGACCCCTTAGACTTATTATGGGACCTTTTCCGGGTTCCCGACCCCCAGGTTGGGAACCACTGTGGTAAAGGTCTGTCTATATCTAAGTAACTAAAATATGATTACCATGGTCATATTAGAGACATAACAAATATTTTTCATCTGCAACTGTGACTCTAATCATAATTTTGCTTTTTCCTGTATTATAGAATGTTTTTCTAAAATTACAGATTGAGTCTTTAAACACTATAATGCAGGTAAGGATGCTTGGTGTGACACCAGGGATTGACATCTGAGCAGATCTGAGCAGATCTCTGTAATCATTCAAGTAAACATGAAATCTTATTCCGCATTACACCAGTCATGGTAAAAAATAAAACAAATGACTGTAGCATGAGCTGGGACATGATAGGTACTGTCGAGAGGATGCCTTCTAATAAGGGCGGTAACTCAAGAGATTTAATCTGCTGCATAAACTGAAAACAGGTGTGGGAAAGTACACGAATAATGTTTTTGTTCGCTGAGGGAAAAAAAAAATCACCAAGGTGGGGGCACTCAACCCCCACTTTCTTTATTGACGATGATAAACACCACAGGACTGTGGCTGCGCCTTCCACTGGCGGGACTAAAGTTGGGCTGTGAAACCGGGGTGCTGCTGACAAAGATGCTACAGATGATACAATAAATAAACTTACATTTCATATATGAGATTTAAATGTTCCCGTTGACCTTCGCTTCACTGTCGAGATACAGTGGATCTGCTGTGAAGGGAGAGGGGTGTGGTGGCAGACTTATCTGAAACGCCTAAATTCGTGGAATCACAGAACAGCAAACAGCAATGTATCATTGTGTAGAGAAGGGTCTGTTTAGAGACTGTTAATAAAGGTACCAGCTTCTGTGTTTGCAGATCTTTTGCGTCTTTGCGTAAATATTTGACTATCAACTGTGGAATTTAACGTAAAGGTTTGGTTATCAGCATGGGGAGAGATAAAGACAGGGACAGCATGTTCTCCTTGTCAGGCATTATTGAAATGTTTCTTCAACGTGTTTGTATATGTACTGAATAATCACAGAGCGTAAGAAAACACTGGAAAAGTTACAGCAATTGGATCTGAAGCCTGCGTAAACGGGCTTAGGGCAAACTTCATGGCGTGCCGTGTTGCATCACATGACAGGTAAGCCTTGCACACTGCCTGGAGATGTGGCAGTCATTCAAATTCCCTGAGGATATCAACACAACAACATCAACGGCCTCCCATGGGCACATCATATGTTATCAAACTGTCGGTCAGATGGAAACAGGGGCAGAAAATGGAGCCCACCTGATGTTGCCCGGAGCGGCACGAGATTCCGCAGGCGCAAAGCAGCGCAAAGTTAAACAGCAACACTCTGTGGTTCACCGCTTGTTTCAGCGGAGGCGGCTCGCCAAGACAGCTTTCCATAAATTTGCGAGCTATCTCTGGGGAAATCCCAAAGTCTGTTTCCTGACATTTGTAGGACGACTTTGAATGATGGACTCGCGAATGAACAGACAAATAAACCTTTAAAACTGAACCCTGAAATAAAAATAACACAGTGAGACGAAGTATTTATGTAAAAAGGCAGCTGAAATATAATTAGGTGTTTATGGACCTTGACCTTTGCAGCGAGACTCTGAAGATGAAGCCAAGCCGTAATAGCTGCAATGTGTTTTCAGAATCCATCCCCGAAGCAAATCTCAACAAACCAACCCAGACTGTGGGGAAAATACTCTGAGGTGTTCGGATTTATCCAAAAAGTGAGAAATTACGTAAGCGTGCTAAACAGTCCTGAATGCAGCAGCTGTTCGTGTGCATGCTTCCCAGGAATGAAGAGTTGCCCAGATATTTCCATATCGACGGTTATGTGCAAGTCAAAGAGGAGAAAACCGCATGAACCTGCCGCCTTTATCGAACATAACACGACCTGAAAGTCTCTGTGCATCGCACTCGTGTACAGCCCATTATTCAGCACCCTACTTTAATTCCACTGTTTGATTACTTTTTTGTTAATGGCGCCCTGTTCCCAGAATAAAACCTAAATTATTAAAGTGGCACACTTGGTATCCAGATCATCAGCCAAAGTATCCACTTTCCTCATTAGGTTTCAGTGACTTCAGGCTGTCTTATCAGCAGCCTTCAGATACGATTGCACCGCTTCCCAGAACAAAGGAAAGTGTGGAGAAATGTCTCATGAAGGCGATGCGGAGCAAGTGGAGCAAATCAGTCCACTATGATATGGATTATCTTTGTCTTACAGGGGGCTGAAGGGAGCTGAATACCTGTCGTAGTAAACACAGCCAAGCCTTTCGTTGTTCAAAAGTGAACAGCAACAAGTTGCCTGCGTAAAGTGGCGCATCAAGTGCAAATGCTCAGTCTTACCTGGATGGAAGGTTAACTGTAAAAAGACAGACAGCAGTATCCAGTGGTATTCCATAGTTATTATTCCATGGGTCTAGCTGTGAAGGTGAGCCAGTGCCTTTCTGGTTAAGGTCGCTCTACTCTACTCGCCGAGCGCGTCGGAGTTGTGGGAAGTTGACTGCGGGCTCTGATAGAGACGCGCTCACAAGTCTTTAAAGGCACAGATGCTCAACTCGCAACAGCAGCCGTCGCCTATCTGCAAACATGCTGTGCTCCCGGAGCGCGCCAGAGGGGAGGCCAGGTATCTCTGACCGACTGTGGCGTCAACAACATGTTTATAGGAGCCAGTGGTGGAGCCTATTATTCACACGTTACTCACAGAGAGGGAGGTGTTTGGGACCCGTTGTCTGCTTCACCGACAAGAAAACCGAGCTCAGACACAGACGGCCTGATCAAGACAAAGATATAAGCATCCAGTGTTCACATGTCTTTTTGATCTGGTCCGAAGAATTACACGAAATATACGAGTGAATAATATCTTTTCATCTAGCGTACGTGATCCTGCTGCAAATCACTTTAAACCGCTTGCAGTCAGTAGAATTAAGACTATATTACACCATTTTACAGACAATTTCAACAAAGTTTCATTCGTACTTTTAATTACATTTTATTAATTTAATTGAAAAACATTAGCCGATAAAAAAAAAAAATGAGAAGACCACATAACGACCCCTTGTCTTTATCTCCCCCCTGAGCCCGCACATGATAGTTTTTGAACACTGGCGCGCACTCATAAGTTCCCAGTGGCCTTGTTTTTCACTGACTCGCACGGTATAGTGACCGTGTTCTGATGTATACTTTTATTGGAGACAGCTGTTTGCCCTGGTAATTCTTTTAATCACCCATCTCCCGTTGTGATCATACACATACATAGAGTTACCCTCTTTGAGTGACTTTCAGGGGAAATCATTAGGGCAAATTAAAGGGAAAAAAAGGCATTTTCATTTTCTGTTTATTTATCTAATTATCCAGTGATATGACGTTAGACTGTTTACATACATGGGGCGTGCGCTATTTCTGAAATATTACAACATCTGGAGTTGTGCATTTTAAGTAGTTTAATTGTTGAATCAGACCTTACACTGTGCAATTTGCAGCAATAGTTGAAACAAAAAGATGACTACTGCTGATGGAGTGCTTTAACTAAAGGCCAAAAAGCCCTTGAACGCCCATTTGGTTTTGCACTTAAGTTGGGCGACTTGTAAGAGACTGATTAAAAGAAGAATGGTCAAAACTGAAGCAACAGAAGCCAAGATATCTTGACTTTCACTCCTTAATAAGAGTCAAGTGCCTGCTCCTTCAGTTCCCATAATGCACCTCAGTGGTATCTTCCATGTATGTAGAACATGCCTGCCTCTTAACTGTTTTAACAGGCTTAAACTGCCTTATGGGTAAAATTGTTATTGTATTGTTATTTATGCCTCCATCTTATATATTTAGCATAATTTAACTCGGCTCTTTATGTTGGTTCCCTTGATATACACACATTTTCACATTCTCTGAAAAATATGGCCAACACATGCAAATGACTTTGGCTGTGGGTGTGGCTTAAACCAACCCCAAACCAAAACACACATAATCCAGACACTCTGTGATTAATGTGAAACTTGGTTTACTTGCTGAACAAATGACAACAAAGAGTTCTGCTGTGGCATTTTTAACCTGAAGCCAAAACAATCTCCAAAGCCATTCAGACTAATGCCATGACATCTGACCCTCATGCTTAGGAAGCAGGTAATCAATCAAAATACAAAAATGGGGCTAAAATAACATGTGGTGGATACATGTAACTTCATGTCTGATAGTTCAGTTGCTGTAAAATCCACAGAGTTTTTAAGTGTTTTTTATCTGTCCAGTAAATTCTCATTATGTGCTCATATATTCTATGCAGCGGTGTGTCATGAGTGCCATAGATAACCAAACAACAGAATCATTGCTTCATGCTGTATTACTATGCATTTTCCTATACGTTTCCTGCCATCTGACATGCCTCCCCAGAGAAAGTTTGAAATAAAGCAAATTAAATGTCCAAACCTGTAAATGCTGTCCTGTGTTTTAACTCATGTGGCAAACATGGCCCTGTTTACTGCCTCCAGAATCATACACTTTTGGACCTGTGAGCAGCACATTTGTGAAAAACATGCCTGTTATGAAAATGTCTTAACACCGTAAAAGATACGAACCATAAAGTCAAGCCTGAATAGATTCCTTCTGTCATTTAATATCTTCCAGAATTATTTCTCATAACACGAGTAACACAGACCACTCTTAAAGGCTCAAATGGCTTTCCCACTGAAACCAAATCTCTAATTTAACTTCCTCGAAACATTAACTCCTGTAAAAGACCCATCAATTATCACACATTGATTTTTCCATTCACATAAATGTCTTTTGGGATAACAGAAAATGATTTTTGTCTGATCAACATGTGACAACACAACAACATGTTGTCAAATCGCACAAGCTGTTTTCAGTTGCATAGCCAAAACATAATGAATTCATCAAAATCACAGATTTTAAAAGAAAGGTAAGGACAAACTGGATGTCATCCATCCATGTTAATCTAAATGTAGCAGCTCTGTAAGGAAAAAGACATTTCAAAATTATGGGATATGATGTATATGCTAGATACTGCGCGTAAAGCAGCTAAAATTCCTTACCCAGAGCATCATCTCTACCCACAAATACATGATTTTAATATTAGAATGTTTTGTCTGTTCAGATAAAGGAAGCATCACTCTTCCCTCTGAGCTACCAAAACAAAGTTTTTACTGTGTCTCTGTCTGCAGCATTTCCTATGATTTGTATGCTGGGAGAGAGTAGGGGAAGGTGTGGGGATATTGGGAGAGGGAAGTAGGAACATGATACCTGTGTTCATGCTAAATAACGTCTCTGTTAGTCTGCACCTGCCCGTTTAAGAGCAACTGACTCCAAGTGCACAGCTCCGGTAGTCACTTTCATGTTTGATAGAAACTGTTTACCAGCCCCGCTTGACTTGCTTCAGTGATGGTAAAATAAAGATGCCGGCATGATAAAAACTAAACTAAATATGGAACATTTAGTGATGTATAGATGGAGGGATGATTCTGGGAGAGGAGCTTTGTTAGTGATCTGAGGCTTGTTAAAACTTGTGCATGTGATTTTGTCAACCCCTTAGGAGCCTTCAACTCAGTACCAGAGAATCTGATGCCAGAACAAATGCTCTTTGTTCCATGTTTGTGGACTCATGTCACCTAAAAAGAACATGGATAGAGAAGACCAATAAATAAATTAGCTTCAGTGCTATCACTGATGTCCAGGATATAGTTAAAAGCATTAAATTGGTTTAAAGGTTTAATGAAATGGAAAAAAATAAATAAATAAATGGACATAAAAATGGAGAATGGAAATAGTCAGTTTTTCAGTTTTCATATTGTTGGTATATAAAAACATGTGGTATGCAGGTTTATTGAAGCAATAGGGGGAAAATATGTGGGGTCACAGAGGCACCATATAATGTCAGCAGGAGAAAAGTAAAGAGCACAGTCAGTGTAACATCCAGTGTGCAATAGGAGGTGAATGAGGGCAGCTCTTGTGTAACAGGTTCCTGTTGGTGTAAACTTTCTGTATTCTGTCTATGGTCAGTCCCTTTTGCTGCACTCACTCTGAAATGCACTGCAGTCCACGAAACTCTTTCACAATCCTGGGTGATGTATTATGTCCTAGCAGCCAGGTGTGTATCTATTTTCCCCACAGCCAGGGCTGGAGGACGCCAGCTTTCTTTCATCTATGGTTTGTAATCACTGGGTTTTAGTACCATGTGCAACATAACAACACACAACATGCATTTTACACAAATACTGCCTGCATCTGCTGTATAATTTATATTCCGCTGCTGTTGCTGTCACACAACTGCATGCAGGTGTGATGCCAGGGCCCCATGGAAGAACCTTCAAAATATAACACTGTACAGACATGCATGCAACATACTGCATATAGTGGAATTCACGATTTAATGCAGGACTGATACACTCTATAAGAAATGTGCTATAGGCCAACTTTAGCGGGGTAAGTGAGTGGGCAAGCGAGAGTGAGGGAGTGACAGTGTGGCTACTGTCAGGGTGGAGTCATGCTGATCAGTGCAGAGCTGGATGAGCGGTATAAACTGTGAATGTAGCTGTACATATATGTTATGATCCAAATCTGATCCCATAATGGGGGATATCTCTGCCTGACAGTGTGTGGCTAGGACAGACAGAGGCCCTCAGAGAAGAGGGCAAAAATCAAATCATAACTATTTTTTGTTAACACCATTACAGAAGTGTTTGTTAAACACGTTAACAATTAAAATGGTATTAAAATACATTTAATGAGCACATAAAAACATATAACAAATATACATTCATCTCTTCAGTCAAAATGAATCAGCAATTATGCCTGCATATGTTGGGCCTGGCACCAGGCAGGAACAGAGACACCTGATTTAGAATGAATTTCTTGCTGAATGTTTCTACATTGATTAAAAGGCTAAAATACTAAAAGAGGAGCAAAATGCAAACATTCTGAATTTTCTGTGAAGATGCAAAGAAACTGATGCTAGAGGAGAAAAAGTAGCCTATTTCACTATGGACTAAACTAACAGGTTAATTTTCACCACTCATGGACTACACCCACCTTTCTTTGTGAAAAATTGGGTGATATACTGTTGATCCTTCTTGCCGTTTCCTAAGAATAGGAAAATGACAAAACAAAGTTAAGTGATAACTGTATTTTGTGATAATCAATATGTAAACAAAAAGTAAATGATTATACCTAGAGGTGACAGAAAGTTGGCTGCTTAGTATCGCTAGCAATGGTGAGAACAAATTGCATTTTCTGTTACAAGGAAGCAGATGAGTACAATGTACCAGTGTGTGCTATGTTTTTGAACAGCCTGATGCTTCTTACAGTGTTGCAAAGTGATACTCAAGGGGAGAGAGAAAAATAACTAGATTTAGACCAGTTTTTGTCAGGCTTTAAGCCAGACCTCTGGCTAACTCAACACTTCCATGTACATCACATGCCTGCAGCTTCTTCACAATAAAAGTTTTGTAGCCATGCCCCCTGGATTCATGCCTACCCTCAGACTTGTGGCAGTGTTTTTGTCTCAGTTCCCACAAACCCTACTAATTGCTGTGTAAATGTGGAAGTGAGTTTCTGTGTTCATGCCTGTGAAGGGTTAGATTAGTTCTCACTTTGTCTGTTACTCATTAAACAGAACTAAAACACAGCTTTTGTTTTGTTTATCAGAATGTGACAAAATGCACAAACCACAGACATGTTTGTGCCTCAGTTTCATTGCATTACAGTTCCATTACAGTTCAGAAAACAGTGACTGTTATGTTATGTCTTTTAAAAGCAAGATTAACATACATCTCTGTGCAGTTATCTGTGTCACTGCATTTTATGATCCGAAAACAAATTCAGGTTAATAGAACCTGTAATGCTGACAGTAGAGAGGTCGAAAAACAGAGGTGGCATGCATAGACTCCCCAAGAGGTTGAGGCAAAAACTATGCTGCGTACAGGGTTGAAGTTATGTTTAGAGTTATGTTTCATTGTTCCCAAAGGTCACCACAGAGTGGTACAGGCCAACCAGAGGGCATCAGGGCTGACAAGAAGGTCACTTTGCGGGCACTTGAGCCGCTGAAGTGTCCGTAGTTTGACTTTAGGGCAAAATAAAGCATGGAAGTGTTGTGTTAGGGCACAGGCACATCCTGGTTAACAAAAGGACACTATGGCATTCAGAGCAAAAGCACCACACACAGAGAGATGAAAAACAAAGCAATGGAAGTCAAACAAATTTGGTGCACACAATGTTGATGAAAAAACAAAGAAACTGACATGAAGACTGGTGGGAGGATGGTGTGAGAGTGCTAGGGATTACAAACTAGAGACAATATTGGCTATAACAAACACTATGAATGACTTTTCTTCAGACATGACGGAATCTTGACAGACTCAGAAAGGATCCCAGCCAGAAACTATGCTCAAATGTTTTGAGAAGCATTTGAGGATCTCCTCAATGAACAGAGCTCTACTTACAATGATCATAAAACCAAAGAAGCTCTGGATAACAGAGAGCCTATTAGACCCATTAGGCCTTTGCTGAACAGCCACCAATAAGCTGCTGGTCATAGCAGGTGAACTCAGACTGAAACGTTAAAATCCATGGGCGTTATATTGCTTCTGCTTATCATTTGTGGGTAGAATATTGTGTTATTCATTTTTATAGTAGCCTGATTTTAAAGGGTGTTTATTGATTATGTAAAATCTTAGCAAAAATATAATACTGGCCATTAACAAGTGTAGGTAAAAGAGATCAAAATTAATCTTGTGACTTAAAGGATGCATGTTAGCATTCTGACATTATGCACCACTGGTGCCCAAATGCATCCTCACAGTGCTGCTAGCATGGCTGTAGCCTCTTAGTCTTGTTTTTATATAGGTAGTGGTTAGCTGGATTATAGACCCCTTTTTTCTGTTGGTAAACTTTCTGACTTTTTTGTGGGTGGAGCTAGTTTCGTTGGCTATTTTGTTTAGCAATGGCTGAAGAAAATGTAATTTATCTGCATATGTACAAACAATCACTCATATAAATCTTTCTGTGCCTACAACTACGTCCTTAACGGTCATGTACAAGATTGTTGAAGAAGAAACAATGCTCTGGTGCAAAATGAGAAGGTCTTATTTACCATAACTGCTACGCCTGTCTGCGTGTCTGTGTGTCTGTGTGCATGTATCTGTGTATGTGAGTAAAAATGACTCAGACCTTTTACTCCCTCAATTCTGGCACCCAACAACACAGCAAGATAACATTTTTGCTCTGTTATGTGCCTCCTACTCTGAGGTGATCTGTGTTTGCATCCTTTTCCTCTGTTTTGCCTTCAGTTAACATTGTGACATAATTATGATGTCAGCATTAAAAGGGCCTTTTCAGGAGAAATGGGAAGATAAGAAAGATTTTTAATTGTTTTTTTTTCTGTGAATATATTTTAATATACTTAGTATAAACAATGTGTAGTATGTTTTCCAAATAATCAACTTATTGCAGAAACATGCCGTGAAACGTAAAGTAGTATTTTTCTGTATAACAAACTGAGGTTATTTCCTTTTGTGCACCAGTTTGGTATCTTGCCACACGGCAGGCCTTTCCTTTACTGTTGTGTGCCTGCAGTTGTTACTCTTCAGTTTTATGCAAATCAACTGGCCTGTTTGATATTGACTGGCTGAAAACAGCTCACAGTCTCATAAAATATTGCAAATCAATTAACACATCTCTCAATGCAAATAAATCCCTCAAGTCAGTTGGTTGCCTACTCCTCCCCTAGTGCCTCCATCCAAAACACAGGATAATCTTTAATGAGTCTGGCCAAAGTAACACCTGGACCTCTGCATTTTTAATCATAATACAGACCTGACACTGTGATCACAAACATGATGTTACAGAGACTGTGTGGGTTTTATCAGTATAGCATCAGTATAGCATCACACCAGGATCATGTTCATGATTACAATATGAAGATGGAGCAGGCAGTTTATTTTGATTGCGAGCAGTTATTTTCCATGCAAAAAAGGCAAACCTAGACTGAACTAAACATTCGAATAATTCAATTTCATACAGCATCACAGTGATATTTAAAGCAACACAATGTAACTTTTGCTGAGCAACAGTGGGTTTAGAATTTTTTTCCTCCTCCTCGGAGATGAACGCTGGTTTTTAATGACTTCTGAGTCTTTTTAACTCATCTACAGTTCGGCATTCCTTTTGAATTTGCTGGGACTGATTTCAGGATTTTAAACCACTGCCTATCAGTCAGTTACACACTTCACGCGGGAGATCATACCCACTCACCAAAGTTACAGGCGCAATTCTCCTTATTACGAGTCAGTGTACCATCAAAATGATTTTGTAAGGTGAAGTGGTCACATAATGTTGATTTAAAATAACCATTATCTGCTCCCTGCTGTATATTTGAGCCCACCCACTGTTTCCAAGTAAGTGTGCTACATGTTCCATACAGGGTGTACCCCACCTCTCGCCCAATGACAGCTGGGATAGGCTCCAGCCCCCCCGCGACCCTTAACAAAATAAGCGGTATAGATAATGGATGGATGGATGTGCTACATGTGTGCCAGGTGTGCCTGGCCATGCAAATACCAAGGTGCACTTGGAAAGAGGTAGGGGGCAGGGCATAGTTTACTGCAGCGTGCCAACAGGTTCACGGAAATAGAGCCCTTTGTGTTCTGTTATGGACAAGAATGATAACAATGATTCATGGCCGTAGTATCGTTAGCATTTTAGAGGTCACTGACACACAGCAATGAAAACAATTACCATGTTAAATTACACAGGGAGCCTTTTTAATGTCATATTATACCTAAGATGATTATTTTATTATGTGAATATTGCAGCTTTTGATTTTGTGTGTGGGAAGAAAAACAACAAAGGCCAGTGAAAAATGTGTCCACATTATGAATTCATATACACAACAACAACAATCAAATGCAGTAATAGTGAATCACTATTTTTATTGGCCCATTGAGCTGCTGATTAGACCCCTCATGGTTCCCAGGACCACAAAGTCAGTACGTCTGCTGCTTTTTAAAAGAGTCCAGAGTGAAAAATGAGCACTTATCACTTGCAGTGCCCTATGGAGTGAATTGTCAACTTTGCACTTCCTTCAATTTTAAACATGTCACATGAACTTGTTGCCATCTCTCTTCCAGATATAATGCTTTGTTTGTTATGAGCCATAAACCTATCAACATGATACTAACAGACTGCAATGAACCTCTGAAAATCACAAGAGAGGAAGTAGTAGGTCTGGTCAGCTACACTTTGCCTCTACTCCAGTTCTACAATGTGGAGTCCCAGCTGTCAGTTATGCATCACCCATTAGACATTAAAAATCCTGTTTCCCAGGGAGGGAGGTTGTTTGTTGCTTTGAGTTCAGACACATTTACGATGTAGATATGACTGGAAATTGCAGCTTTCAGTGAAGAGATGTTTTTATGATAGCTGGATTATTTATTCCTCCAAGGCTGGTTTGATATTTTACTCAAGAAAGTTTGCTGCGTATGAATCATAATCAGACAGCTCTGTTACTCCCTCTGTGGCCTTTTTGTTTTAAATTTTTTCTGGAACAGACAGGTGAAAAAAAAGCCTGTGAAAATAAGCTTCAGCAGCGTTCCTGTAGTATCCCCCGCAGGCCCTGTCTGCTTATACCAATATTGACATAACCAGTGAATGCGCAGTCTAACAACTTAGGTATAGGAGTACAATTTAATTATCTCTGTGAAACCATTGCATTTCAGTGTGAAAAATAATCTGGCTAACAAATGAACATATGATATGTGTTGAATCTTGTCCATTCTACTGTAACTGATCCAAATCACCTTCAGAAACAGGAGAGGAATTTGTCACATTGCTCAGAGACACAAAGTATGTTATTTTTGACTCTATAGCCATCACGCACATTTAATAAATTCTTAAGTAAAGGCAGTAGAGTCCATGATACTTCCCCATCTGTTATAGTTTATAATCAGAGCTGTATTATGAAGGCTTCGTGATCTTGTAGTACTCCATCAGTCTTAAGAAATTTAAAGCATGTGTTGACCAGGGTCCTCGAACTGAAGTGTGTCTTAGTGTGGCAGGGTAACTTGATGCCGCCAACATTTTCTAGTTGAATTTTGTGCAAAAACACAGACGCTGTAGCTGGAATATATCAAGTGTTGGAGTCTGGCTTTCCTGCAAAAAAGTGCACTAGGAAAAACAGGGTGTGTTTAGGAAGGGAGTTAATCGGTATGTGAATCATGGAGGAATTAGGAGCTACCCAGCTTGTTCGAAAGATCCGACAAGTTCATACATTCAACAGACAGGCCAAGTGGATGACTAGGATGAGCATGTAACACTTTAATTGCTATACTAATTTACATACCCACACAGGTGCATGCATTGCACTGTTTTCTCTTCACAAGAACCTGCAGCCTGTATTCTGATTCAGTTTAAGGTGCACACTCATCTCTTCAGAGGTCACAGAGACGCAAGACAACTGCTCTCCACACCAAGAAATCTGATCCACAGTAATTATCCACAGTGGTTTTCCAGTCAGGCTGTGACTAACAGTTGCAAGTTGTGGTGTAAATAAGTTTGTATTTGATTTTTATCTTGTCCTATTTTTCCTTTTAAAGATTAATAAGTTGTTTTAGATACTGCATTTGCATTTTTCAAAACAAAACAAAATGTGTTAATATGGAGTACTTATCATAATTACTATAGTGTGCATTATGTATGTTGCTGGGAACAAAACAATAGGCTAACTTTGTGTGTGTAAAATAATACAATGTAAGTAAGGTTTATTGGACAACATACAGTATGTAAAGAATATTGTGCTATTCATTAATACAACAAAGGACATGTCAACCTTGATGTTGCTGTTACATTTTGTTGACAGTACACATAAGGCCAGGAAAAACATTGAAAATGAGTGAGAAAGTCCTTATTTCACAGTGTAAGTCAGGGTATGTGGGTGTGAAATAAAATAAAGATGTACCTTTCCACCGCTTTTTCACTGTAGCATAGTTACAGGGTATAAGTTCATGATTAAATTGTTTAAAATCCACAGCTTTCACGACATAGCTGTTGTGACAGACTATTGGCCTGCTTGAACTCTGTTCCTTGTGATCAGCAATTCAAAAAAGTGAGAAAACACAACCTGATACAAAAATGTGTTGCATAAACAGAAGCACTGCAAAGTTGCATAGAATGCCACGAAAATTTAAGTATTTGCTTGTGTTTTGTCTGGTTGATCATGTTCTGTATTTGGTTGTTTTCTGTAGCTTGTTTGTGCTGCATGTCTGTATTTGGTTCTACTCTCTTGCTTTGCAGCATTTTTTTCTAAATATTCTGCATGTGTTGTTGAATTGGTAAAGATGTTTTCTTCATTTGTTTTTGTTTTGTGTTTTTGTTTTGTGTATTTGCATGCAGTAATAGTTTGTTTAGTTCTCACTGTGACCGTATTTAATCCTTAAAGCAAATAGAGAGTAAGCTAATAAAAACGCCAATGAGTACATTATCCTGAGGGGAGAGTGTGAGAGGTAAGTGTGTTTAACTCGCAGCAACTTCTATTTTTTTCACTTCAACTTCAAATTCTGCAAAAAAACAAACATTTACATTACAATCAACATTTACCAGATTCCACAAGAAAATGCTTTTCTGCATGTAAGACACCTGTGGAAATCAATTAAGCACATTAAAGTGAGTGTCACTCTCTGCCCATCGCCTCTGGGATATACAAGATCAGGAGCTGTAACTCAAGTGTTACTTGGCACTGTTTTCTACTTAGAATAAAATGTTTCAGATGAAGACAGACTCAGTGTTTTCTGTGCTAAATCACTAAAGCTGCAACTTCATCGGCTCTGCCAGGTTACTTAAATTGATCTTCACTAAGATCAATTTAAGAGGGTCTACTGCACGCAAGGCAAAAATATGTGTAGTTAGTGTGGCTGGGAATTTGACTGTTTGCTTCTCACCACAGGGAGGGCAATATCGTGGCCATTATTTGAAACTATTTGGGAGACAGATGCACTTTGCTGGCTTCAGAGAGTTTATTTCTGTCAGTCTGGTATATGAGTATATCTTCTCCACTGAAGCCTGAGGCTCCCACAGAGTACCAACACAGCCCACTGTCACTGATCACATGAATGGAAGGGTGTCATCCCCAGGCCAAGACCACAAGTCAAAAAGCACATGACTACTACAGTGACTTAGAAGCACGCAACAGTGCAGACATATAACAGACACACCAGAGCAAACACACACACACACACACAGAAGATACAGTAAGATACAAATACAGTTTTATGCAAAAACAAGCCCTCACAAGTTCAAAAACAAGCCACACACACAATTGCTTTGAATAAACATTGTTGTATCCAGGTCAAACCCCCCATGAAGCAACAAGAGGCACAGTGTTCCAGTCCAAAAGCTATAAAATAGAGAGATGAGGAGGGGGTGAAGTGAAAAAAAAAATTAATAAAAAGAAAACAATCATCACTCTGTCCAGAATTTCCAAGATGTCTGTGTGTGTTTTGAAAGGAGGGGGAGGGGCTGGGGGTGATGCAGATGCCATGGCTGTTGTTGCTTTGAAGAAGTTGGGAATCAGCGGTCAGCGACAGTCTGCTTGTTTCATTTGGCTTAGGGGCAGACAAGGCAAAGACTTGGCTTATCAGCATGCTGAAGATATTTTTCTGTGTGTCCAGATAGAAGAAGTCTGGCTAAAAATGTTTCAGTTCAGCATCAACTGAATATAGTCACTTGCAACTGAGGAAACACTGTAATGTGAGACAGTCTGGGTACATTAATGTTTAAATATACTATGTGACTAGAGTGGTGTAGGCAGCCATGCAACTGAACAGCTGGGTGTCTTGTATCCTCAACAGTCACCTCTATAGTTTGAGACCAAGTGGTGCTTGTCAAACCTTAACTGTCAAAGACTTTCTTTTCAAATTAACTTCCCTCTCATGGATAATTAACATTATATTGAAATCTGCAGTAATATATGAGGAGGCTGTAATGAGACGTTGCGAGTTCTGCATCAAACTTCATTCGTTTACTCACCAGGATCTCTTGCTTCTAGTTATATCTTTTCTTTTCTTCTTCTGAAGTTAGCATAATAACCAGCTAGCCTTGGCCTGACCAGCCCGTCACTTTCCAATAGTGATTCACTGTTGTGTCCAGACTGCCCTGAGGAGGTAGCACTGCTCAGAGGGTGTATTATAACCTCTTGTATTGCACAATGATGGCTGAAGCTCTTGGCAAGCGACCACCACCCGCTCGTGGTAAAAAAACATATTCAGTGGCAGAGAAAACATACAAATAGCCCCTTTAATTTAGAACATTCATTCATTCATCATCTATACCGCCTATCCGTTAAGGGTTGCGGGGGGGCTGGAGCTTATCCCAGCTGTCATTGGTTGAGAGGCAAGGCACACCCTGTATGGATCGCCAGTCTATCGCAGGGCCAACACGTACAGACAAACAACCATTCACACTCACATTCACACCTACAGGCAATTTAGAGTCACCAGTTAACCTAATGCATGTCTTTGGACTGTGGGAGGAAGCTGGAGTTCCCAGAGAGAACCCACCAACCAGAAGGTCGGTGGTTCGATCCCCGGCTCCTCCAGTCTGCACGCCGAAGTTTCCTTGGGCAAGATACTGAACCCCAAATCACCCCGATGTGTGTGTGCAGCGCTGTATGAATGTGTGTGTGAATGGGTGAATGTGATGTTGTTTGAAGTGCTTTGAGTGGTCAATCCGACTAGAAAAGTGCTATATAAGTACAGTCCATTTACCACTGCACTACCACTACCACTGCCGCCCAATTTAAAACATATATGCAATATATTAGTATTTATTGTTGATGTATATTAATAACAGGTTAAAAAACAAACATATTTTCTGACATCTGCTATCACTGATTGCTGATTGCCTTTACCCCTAAATAGACACGGGGCTAATCGAAGGCAGTCAATTCATTTGTGTCTTGACATGCAACATGCAATAGCCTCTTAAATAACAGTTTGATGTGACCCCTATGAGAATTTGTTTTCATAGTCTGTATGAGAACAAATTCAGTCAATAATAAAAAATAAAAATAATAAAAAAATTGTTTCGTTTTGAAGATCTTTCCTGAACTCACTTGAACTTTCACACTCAAAATAAGTGAAGGTAAATGATAGCTGATCATTGGAGAAACTCAACACGTGTCCAGAATATCCCTGCAATATCCTTGCTATTTATTTCAAATAACTGTCTTGTACTTTGCAGTCAAGGAGCAAGTTGGACCAAACAAAAATTGGCTTGGTAACATAAAAGAATAAATATAAAAGGAAGTCTTAAAATTGCTGTTTGGAGTCCTGTACTGTCCCAGCCTGGAGCGGTCTCATATGATTCCTGAAAGCAAACTCTCTTCACAGTCATGAGTTAGCATGTTTTCCTGGCTTGCAGCAAGTTCCCAACAACAAGGCCTATGTGTTAACAGCTATAAATTAGAGCGCGAGATCTGTGGGTTTTTGGTCTTTCTACATCATATGTATGTTGTTTATGTGTGTGTGTGCACATTAATGTGTGTGTGTGTGTGTGCATGTCTTTTTAGGGGGCTAGGCTAAAAGTACTGTTTATCTAATCTGACTGCTGTTTATTTTCCCGTCTCAGTGTGACAAATCAATGGCAGTTTCTCTTACAGAGATGGTGTTTTAATCTGGATATGATGGCCCCTGTTAAACAAAAAGCTTGGGAAGCACATGTAGGCCCCACAGAGAAAAAGCTTGAAATGGGACACCGGCCTTGAGGACACACAGCGGCCAAGAGACAGATCTGCTTTACAGCAGATCTGTCCAAACCCTGAACTGCTCCTGGATCTGCTCTCCCAAAGGACTGGAGGATGGAGACCGCACGGACGGCAACAAGGCGTCGAGTTTCACGAAGGAGACTGATGTTACATATCAAACAAACCAAAGAGATTGCTAATCCAATTGTCTCACACTCACTCGTGCAGCCAAATATATCAAAATCAGATTCCCTCTCACTCTCGCAAAGTAAAACATGATAAAATCAAATTTCCTCCAATCTCTTTCATGACTTATGATCTGGTAAGGTCTCACCGAGTCTTTCTGTATTGTTAAAAGAGATCTTTATTTGTCATTCTAAATCAAATCTAGTGTCAGCTTGGTTCTTGAAGCATTTAGTTGATGCACCACATGTTATTGGCTTGTGCCTTGTTTACAACATGTGCAAATCAGCCCTCCATTAGCAATTTAAAGAAATGTGTTGTGCCTGCATAAAGGTAGGGTCAACCAGAGTCCACTCATATGATTTGTCACATATTTCTGTGTGAAAAAGTGTTTTTTGTGCTTCCCCTTTCGAAAGATTTTAACAATCAAAATGCTGCAGGGCACCAACTGTCCTGAGTGGCTCAGTGAATTAGCCTGAGAAATGAAGCGAACAGGGTGTATCAGCAGCACACCAAATCACTTCGAAAATAAACAAGTGTTGACACAGTCAATAATGTGTGTCTTTGTCTCACCCTGCTCTCCCCTCAGCAAGATTGTTATCTTTTCACATTAGCACATTTGTTAGGTAAGGTTGTTAGGCTTGTTTGCTTAGCATCAACTGCAAATTTGTGTGTGTGTGTGTGTGTGCGCGCGTGCATGTATATGTCTGTTTGGGAAAAATTTCAGACTAAAGATCAATTATTTGGAGATAGCTTGTCCAACTGGGGACAAAGGCCATCAGTTGGGAAAAAGCTGGTTTTTCAGTCAGTGGTTAAGGTTAGGATAGGGGTTAAGGTTAAGGAAGTGGTGGTTGTGGTAATGGTTAGGATTAAGGCAAGTCTCAAGGAAGTGAATGCAAGTCTATGTAATCTTGCCAGTAGTGACCTAGATCAGAACTTTACCACTAGTAACTGTAGTAATACTAACTACATCAACATAAAATCCAATGTTAACAATGATACAGTCTGTGTTCATTTTATAGGAGCTATACATGACCTTGTTTATATCTTATTTTACTTAACAAACTGATACAAAAGCCGAACACAACAAAAGTAGCCAATTTAGGCTGTTTACAACACAATGTTGTAGCAATAAGTAGGTATAAACAGGTATTTTTTCTGTTCTTCCCACTCTGTCGACATTACGTGAATCTAGTATTCACATTAGCATGTTAGCATTGTTGTTGTGAGCATTTTAGCATGCTGACACTCAACGCATAGCCTGACAGTGCTGATGACTAGAGACTGTCTTAATTAATCTCTTCTAACTTATGACTTATTATGAATTATTAATTTCTGTCTTCATGTTTTGCTACAGAGCTTCAAAGAGTTACTGTGTTGCCTTTGAGGCATTTTTTCTTTAACTTTCACATTCCCTCTTTATTTGTTCATAATTATTTCTACTGGAAAATGAAAAATGAATAACTACTTTGCTGTTTAACATCTAATTTGGAAAATGAATATTAGGTTTCTGGTTTTTGTAATGTAGTGACATCACATCCTGTTAGGTCACTTCCTGTTTGCTTTCCTACCTGGTTCTTCAGAGAAACATGTGGTGCATACTCCCAGAGTAATCTGCTTTGAAGCATCATAGAGGCAATGTCAGAAATTCATTTATTTGGCTTAAGACATGGTAAAAAATATATGCTATAGGGGATATTGTTTTTTTTGTTTTTTTTAAAACACCATTTGATAAATTATTTGAGGACAGGTTTATGTGGTCATGGTGGGTAAGGCAATTTATGTTCATTTTGCATCTATGTGCAGTTTGGCCAGGAGGACACAGAAAATGTTTCTGTTGTTTTTATTTACAGTTTTCACCAGCTTGTTAATGAGAAAGTGTGACAGTAAATTATCAAACTTAATTCAATTCTGTCTTCCTTGGCAATGGTTTAATCAGCATTTCCATACACCGTGCACACCAACACTACAGTTACATTTTACAGTTACATTGTCAGTGTGAAGAAGGGAATACATTTACATCAGATACAGTGCTCTGGAATAAATTTCCATAGATGCAGCAGTTCAGCCAGACCTACAGTTATTTTATTACTTTACGTTTGCAACAACACTTTGCATGCAAAATCCAGTGAATGGCACATTTGTTATCATTATCAGGATAGCTTTGCTCCACACGTCATGAGGGACTCAATTTTTCTTTGGAGGAAGGCCTCTAATGGGGCCATTCTGGGCACAGTTGTTTCTCCTCAAATGAGAATAAAACTTGAAAAATATTATTCTGATATTTAGAGGTAATGTGGGTTTAAGTTATTTTTTCCATTTAGAAGCCCTTACTGACAGATTGCCATTCAAATCTGACTTTGACAGACCCTCTCAATTACCTCACTGAGCCCCAGATGTGAAGGCTCTTTTCTTTTTTTTGGCTCAGGTGCAAATATCATAAATCAAATCATAAAGACATTTAAAGAAAAGTTTATGCTACATGAAAACCGTCATGCAACTCAACTGTTGATCCTCAGCATTCAGTTGTTTAAAAGGAGTATCCAGCACAGCTCTACTGACTTTCTCTTCCATCCAGTACGTGCTATTGTGCAAGCTCCCCGTTGAGGTTGTAGCTGCGGTTTGGAGCAGATATTGACCCTGCTTTGTACAAGCACAGGTCTGCCTTAAGGGTACAACAGTTTGAGCAAACAGATGAAAAAAAAGGAAAAGCAGTAAAACAAGTCTGAATTAGTATGATAAATAAGAGAAAAGTTGTTCATGTTAAAGTTATATAAATGCAGATATGGTTAAAATAGCCAAATAAGACGATATAAGAGATAACTGCATTCAGAAGCAAATATTTGCCCTGTCAGTATAATAATAATATATTCAGTTGTTTTTGTTTGATTAAAGGTGCATGTAAAAGTGTGTCATCAAACATCATTTATTAGATTAAAGCGCCCGAAATGTTGATCTTATAGTTGCACACATCTTTCTCATACTACACACCCTTCAGGACACACATCTCTGGAGGTTGTTGTGGTCAGGGTAAACTCTACAAAGGGTGTGTCTGCATCCTGAAGGTCCACCCATGTCTGCAGGCTCAAATCATCAGTTGCACCTCTACATACTGTTGACCCTCCTCTTCTCCCACTTTTATCTCCCGCCCTGAAGGCACAGAGCATCATCTAGTTACTACCTCCCTCTAGTGGAGGTTAATGGTAATAACAGGTTGCTCTCAGCAGCAAATATTCCAAGGCTTTCTGTGGGATTTTCAGATGCTTAAACATAATCTTCATCTACAACCACACAAACCTCCATCAAACCTGACACTGAGAAAACTGGGCAGCATATTTTATGTCTTAATAATTGTTGGCAAACTTATTGGCAGCCTTGAGGTGAGATTATTGCCCTCTGCTGGCAGTCTTTCAGATTGCATTTGGAATAGTGAACAGATCACTCTGCATACTGAATATAGCCAAAGAGCATTTATAATCAATAAATATAATATTTACAATTCTTTTCACATTAATATATTTCCATTTCATCCTACCTCATACTCTTACTCTATATTCTTTTCAGATGAAGACTTTACATGAAAATATGCTTAAAAATACAATGCAAAATTAAACTATTGTTTCCAAACGTTTTGGGCTCTCACAAACAACCCATCTCTAGGGAGGACTTCTTCTCAGATGTCCATGAGCTGTTAGCAATTCCACCATAGAGGCATTTAAACTCATCAGATGGATGGATGGTCAATGTATCCAATATTTCATACCAAAACCTAAGATCAGATTAAAGTCTAAACATGAATACAAATTTCTGAATCAGAATTCAGTTATTTCTTTTTTCTTTCTCCATCATCTCATGATGCCACAGATTAAACCTTGTGACCCTTTGGAGGTGGCAAGATCCTTAGGGTGGTAACCACGGGACTAAACTGTATATAAAGTAGTTCAATCTATAGCTCAATCTCAACAAGCAACAGCAGCAAAATGCTACTTACACATTAATGCATCAGTATTACAAAGCTAATGATGTCATATCGGTAATAGAGGTGTTTTTTCTGCTTACTTACTTTAGATTTTTTAAGTACATTTTGCTGATAATACTTCTGTGCTTGTACTCAAGTATGCTTTTGAATGCAGTTTTACTTTTTTATATTGTTGCATTAGTACTTCCACTTAAATAAAAGGGTATCCCTTCCACCACTGGTTGTTCATGTGCATCAGTGCTCGTGTTTTAAGACCTTACCCATACTTGAAGAGGGATTTTTTTCTGTTTTTGTTTTATTTATATTGATGTTATTTGCCGATATGTTACGTTACCACACATCTAAAATGAGTACCATTATTCTTGTCTGCATTGCCTGGCTGCATCGTCTTCTGCATATCATATCCTTCTGTTTACTTCTGTTTGCTAGTGTCATACGTCTTAGACAGTTGGAGGACATGGCATTTTTTTAACATTATAAATCATTTATTGAAATATAAATCATCTGAATGTACATGTTGTAAAATAATGAAACATAGTATTAATTCATCATATTGGGTGTGATTACCTATAATTACAGATGCTGTACCGTCAACAAAACATCACTCATCTGCGGCACAAACATTCACATCCACACTGCTTTATCTAAAGCCAAAACAAGACTTCTGGGGTTTTTTTGTTGGTTTTTTTCCAGCCCGGCTAACTCGTCTGCAACATCAAACAAAATGGAAAAAAAGGAAAGTGCAACAACTGATTGCAGATTATATCACAGTCAACACAGAGGCAGTGGCATAGCTGGTACAGTAGCTGGAAGATACAGAAGATTACAAAGAGTCTACACATAACTGATGTATGACATCAGATCAACATGAATCTCTAGTTCATCTAGTGTCTTAGTATAACTAGAACCTGCTAATAGACTTCAGGACAATAGATAAAATATGAGACTGAAGGACATAACCTGCTGGTAAAGCACTGCTATTGGATCTACTTATTTTTTGGGCCATACTATCATTTTTACTGACATGAGTTTTTCTTTTATTCCTTTTATTTTATGATTAACAGTTAAACTGACTAATACTATGCATGCCATAGATTACACCCATGAGAAAATATTAAAATTTCTAATGCAACTTTCTAATCCACAAATATGGTCAAAAACCTCTACACTGTCCACTATGATTGCAAATGTCTTTGTTGAGGAAAATGTATTATCTTTCCTTTGTTACAATGTATTCATCAAAACCATTGGCTTCACCGGGGCAGCTAAGGGTGCAGAAGCTTAATATGTGCTTACATAAAATACTTGAGTGTTATCCCAATATTTCTCTCTTATAAAACAACTCTGGAGCTATTTACAGTACAATCATTCTTCACTTTGTTTATCAAAGTCCATATGACAAATATGACTGAGGTCTTGTCAGGGATGAAATTTGAGAACATTAGGTTGGATCTGGGCAACAGGTGAGATGCTGCAAAGATACATGCAACTTAAAAGCTCTATTGTTCATAACCATTCAAACAGCAATGGTCAATATCTACTCGGTATTCACAAATAATACATGTTTACATAATGATGAAGTAAAAAAATAAATTTGAAATACTGCATGTATTTAACCACTGAATACATTATATGGTCATATACAAAAAAATGCACATAGTCCAGATTTTGTGCTTAAAATCCAAGTATTGCTACTGATTGTGCCAGCATCAGGTGCTTCTCTTGCAGCAGGTGAGTGTGGGGTGAGTTTACCTGCCAATTCTGTTGCTAGTATTGGACTCATCTAGTTTAAATAGTGCATCTGTAGTGGTTAAATATATATCATATGAATGATCCTGTGGTGTTCATTTAGAGTTGCTGACCAACGTGTTTGATTTGTCCCTTCTTGCTTATATTGCTGTTAATAAAATGCCCAATAGAATAAAGCTCAATCTTTTAATCTGTTTTTTTTTTCTTTTTGATACGTCCAACTCACAGGCTCAGTGTCTGTGGTTCATTGAATCCTCGATATCACCATTTCTTCAGTCCTCACTCACTCCTCCAGCCCAGCAGGGGGCATTGTTCAAGGAGAAGTAAAGGGTGTACCATACCATCGCCACAAACTCATCCAGACAGTGAAGTGGTTTTGTTCTGTCCCCTGAAAGGGCGATCAAGGAGGAGGAATGGCGGGACTAGAGGGTAGACAGCAGAGTCTTTCATGTACAAGTCTTTCTCTAGTTCCTTGTGTCCTTAACACCCCTTTTCCTTGCAGCTCCTGCTCTACAGAATGGGCAGTTGTCACAGAAAGCTGTCCTCTACCAGGTCGCTACAGTCCAGACACATCTCGTCCAGCAGCGTGATGTCCTCCAGGGTCTCACCCTCACGCTTAGCAAAAGTGGAGCTGCTGGAGCCTGTCTCGATGGCACTCTCCTCGGATGTCTGAGAGCTGGCAGGGGGCATGAATAACACAGGTTAGTGCCATCCCTGGTGCAGTGCAGACAATGTAATGTAGTAGAGGTAAATGTTTTCTCCATTTACCTGTGTCTGTTTCTCTTTCCATATTCATCATCAGATATAGGGTCAAGGTCGGGGAGGGGAATAATGTAGCCGCTGTCGGAGCTCAGCCGCTGCTCGTCGAAGCCGCTTTCCCTGTCCTTTAGCTTGCCCTGGTTCTTGTAGGTGATGCCGATGTAGGCGTCATCGTTTTCCATGCACACCCGAGTCACGGCGGGGTGGTCACTCTTCAGGAACTCGTGGTTTACCCTCTCGTAATGCTGCACAAGACAGACAGAAATTAGATTTAAATTCTGTTTAAGAGTGGGAACAGAAAAAGATATCACATTTATCATGCACAGCAGCTATGATGATATACAGTGATACAGCGTGCACGTGTAACTCCACAGAGCCAAAACAGAACCGTGGTATGTGTGTGATCACTAGTTGTGCTGCCAGCTGGATGGTGCGATCCAAACTGAAAATCACACATCCCAACCAAGCCAGAGGTGCTAAAACAAGAGCTGGTTCCTCCTCTGCCCCAGCCATTAAAACTCTGTGAAGGAGGCCGAGGTAAAGCTGTTTTGATGTGCCATGTGTGGTGTGGAGTTTAATGGGGTAATTAAGGTTGGGTGGTGGAGGCGAGAACTGGGGCTGCGTCATTACCCAGACTCTGGGCCAGCCACTCTGACATCCAGCGGCTGCATTTGCACTCTAATCAGTTGTAGGTTTGTGTTTTACAGAAGCCTGCACTCCTAATGCACTCTCAGAGGAAGTGGAAGGGGTTTTAAATGAACAGCATGCTAGTTTAAGAGTGCACTGAAATGATTTTCATCCTCTACTTTGCTGGGCAACGAGATTGAAAACAACACTTCAATGACACCTAAAAAAAAGTCTTCTATTATCTGCCGAAAATGTGAAAAACAAAGAGAGGAACATAATGTGCAGGTCCAACCAAGAGGTCAGGAATGAGAGGCAGTAAATTAGAAAGCAGGTGTTAAGAATCCAAAGTGGTCTGAGGATGTGAGAGGTCACAGAGAGACTCACTCTCTTGTAGCTGGAGGGCAGCAAAGAAGCTACAGTTTCACTCAGACCCAGAAAAGACGGCCTCTTCTCCGGTTCGCTGTTCCAGCACTTCATCATCATTTCATACCTGAAAAAACAAAAACAGCCGACGTTACCATGGGGAACAGTACAACCTGTCCTGAACCTTGTAATTTTGCTGTGACTCATGTCAGCCCACTGTATATCACAACTCAGAAACAAACTGTTCTCAGTTTACAGCCCAGTGCATTCCTTATCTGACGGGATGTGAGGGAAACTTGCTGCACACACCAACAGTACAGTTATCATGTGAGCGATTAACGTACACGTCATGAGGTGCATGTTCAGGTTTGGACATCCTGTATCCACTCTTGATCTTGTTGTAGAAGCTCGAGTCCACGACCATCCCTGGGTATGGGGTGCCGCCTTCAGACCAAAACATGTGCTCATGAGTTTACCAAGCAACACCAGGCACCAGTTTTTCTTTCCTTTAACAGACATTTGCAGGGGCTCACCTAAGGAGAATATCTCCCAGAGGAGGATGCCGTAGGACCAAACATCACTGAGAGTAGTGTACAGGTTGTCAAAAATGCTCTCTGGTGCCATCCACTTCACTGGCAGAAAGGTCTGCGTGAGGACAGAAAGGAAATGTTTGATCACACTTTGCAAAATCACTGTTGAAAAGCATTCTAAAACTACACTTTAGGCATGAAGTAATGTGTGGACAGAAACTTACGCTCCCTTTGGAGACATAGTTGTTGTCATGCATGATGTCTCTGGCCAGTCCAAAGTCACAAATCTTCACTATCTTGCCCTGAGAGAGAAGCACATTCCTGGCTGCAAGGTCCCGATGCACACACTGCACAAAAACAGAGAGTAAGCAAAAGTGATTAGCAGCTCATTGCATCATATACAATTGTTCCAGCCATTCCCAAACCGACACATTCTGCTCCCACAGCCACTAACTGCATCTATTTCTGTATTTTATTTCGACTGAGTTCATTTTTAATGCTGTTTCATATTGCTTTATAAAGCATGGTCTTTATGTAAACATGCCAGTTGGAGGGATGGCTGTGACCACTGGATATTTAGGGATAATAACTATGAAGCTGAATGAATAGTTTCTGGATGCAGTGTGTGCCTGCCTAGTAATTCTAGCCCTGGCTGTGCTGCTGCTATATTCAGCCCCTGGCCTCTCTCCTGAGTGGGCTCAGCAGCCTTCACAGGACTGCTTATCACACAACCGCTGGTTTCCTTGGTCCCCCCCTTTTGGCCGGCACAGCTGTCACCATATGGGACGCAGTCCATCAGTGCAGTGGGAAGCAGGGGAATGTGAGGCTGTAGAGGACCTGTCTGGTATGCAAACCCCAGCAGTAAAAAATACATAAACATAAAGATATGATTTTCATTCAAACTTACATTTTTGGAAGCCAGGAACTCCATGCCTTTGGCCACCTGGTAAGTAAAGCTGAGCAGGTCGGTGGTGGTGAGGCCCTCATTCATGTCGTCCGACAACAGGTTGTCTATCTCACCCTCTGGTTTTGAAAAAACACACACATGTGCAAAAAAACATCACGAGGCGGTCCATGGGTATATGTTCATCATGTATTGTAAATATAGTACTGGCTGCTCAAACCTGGCTTTTACTAATAGCAGGGAGAAACTGGGCATTATTATGCATGCGCTACAATTATCCTCTCCATGTAATTACAGGGCTGTACCAGTCCTAAATTCTAACAAGGGTGTACCCCCTCAACCAACACTGACTCAAACATAGCGCAAAAGCCAAGCAAGTACACACCAACAACTCAGAGAAGAGTGAAAAAGAGGACAGAGAGAAGAGAGCGCGCACCACTTGAGCCTTTCTGGGAGGGCGGGTGGTCGTAGTTGGACCTCTGGATGTCTGAGTACTTGGAGGCATTGCTCATCTCCAGCATGGGCACGTACTGAGTGTTGTCAGCTTGCTTCATATCCATGTAGTCTCCTTTGCTCTCGAAGGACAGGATCACATAGCTGCTTGCAAAGATAAGAGAGGCATGATGTTAGTGACGAGGCAGGGACAGGTCGTGGGAACACTGAGTCATTTATATACAACTATAGTGATTATACATTATACTAATATTATACGTTATACGTCTTTATTCAGTCTTGTGTGTGTGTCTGTCTTTAAATCCTCTCACTCCCTGTGGCTGAGGTTAGAGGAGAATGCCAGGAGGAGAAGATGTGGTTGAGGCTAACAGTAGCCAGGATTAAATCATGTTATGGTCATTTTGAGGTGTGGTCACTCTGAGTCATCCATCAACACAGATGAGCCTTGGAGAGAGGGAGAGGGAGAAGGGGGGGGGGGGGGGGCTGCTGTTTCACTATGAACGTCTGGGTGGACAGAATTAACAGGTATCTCCAATACAATGCAATTAGGCTGAAAGCTGAGACCGCTTCAGGCTGCAATCTAATTAGGTGAAGACGCTAGACAATCTCCTCAACCATGGAGAAAATGGCGATAGAGTTACCGATTAGGGGTTAGGGGAGAATGTGAATGTGAGACAACTGTGCAAATTGTTGTGTCGATGGCTGGTGTTTGGGAGTGGAAAAGGGGAGGTGTATTGATGTAAATGGTGTATTTAAATGTGTATGTCCCTGTCCTTTCCGTAGCATTTTCCGACTGTGATAATTAGGAGGATAATTCAGGATAAAACATGGAGCATTTGGAATGTAAATGCATGCATGGCATATATGTGATACCTCCTGCTGCTCTCGTCTGCAGGGTTGATTCCAAAGATATCCAGCTCCTTTTTATTTTTCTCTGGGTTCAGGCTCAGGAAGTTCTCTCTGTTCTTGTGCAGGTAGTTGACCAGGTCCCCATAGAAGCAGTACTCTGTGATAATGTAGATAGGGCCTGGGAACAACACAACAAAGTAGTGCGTCGGCGTCAGTCTGCAGGCTAATCTTATCAGAGGCTCATAAAGGCTAAAAGCACAGTCAAGAGGGCAAGCCTCCACTTTCCCATAAAAAGGCTGTTAAAATACCACACCCACCAAGAGCCGAGACAGGGCTGTCAATCTTTTTTGACTGGTAGAGCTGTAACTGTCTACTGCCAAATCTCAATGAGTGTTTGTATGTGTGTGCATGTTTTTGGCAGCGTGAATGTGGGAGGTATTGTATGTGTCTTTGTAAAGTGGTGACTAAATTGCAAGAGAAATGCAACAATGGTTAAACTAAAGCTGTTATTATACAGTATGTGTTTGCCTATGAATAAGTGTGTGTCTTTTCATCTGTGTGTATTATTCACCTGACTTAGTGCACGCTCCAAGGAGGTTGACAATGTTTAGATGAGGTCCAAGATGAGTCATGATCTTTAGCTCAGACATCAGGGCTTGTTTCTCACTGGAGCGTGCTGTGGCTGAAAGAAGGTACAGGCACCATGACTATCATCTCACAAATTTACACCACAAACCAGCCATGCACTCAACCAAGACCACCTCCTTCATCTGAATTCTACAATCAGTTGTTGTATCTTGTTATACAGAACTGTCTGTATTCTTTGGTATTTTTCCATCACATTTTCCTCTTTGCTACTGTTGCCCTGACAAGTAGCTAGCTTTGCACCAGTGGAATAAATCATCTGTCAGGTGATGTGTTGCTGCACTTCAGTTTCTCTCAGTGGCATTTTAGTATTAAATGTGTTAGTTAATATTTTGTTATTATTGCAGTGTTTTAGAGGCTTGTCAAGTTAAAGCAGGAGGTTTCAAAGCTCCCTGCACAGTTTAAAAAAGCTATTAGCAGTTTGTGTTTGCTATGTACCCTTGGATGTACAGAAAACACTGACTGATTTACTTACTTACTCAAGGAAAGGTTAAAAACATAATGATTCTCAGGCAATGATGATTCTCTTAGGTTATAAGGAGAATAACCTTTCTGGAATTTCCAATATATTTATAACTGTTCATTCATGATGGATGTCAGAGATAATGGTGTACTTGGGAGGGGGAAGTTACACCGAGTCTAGGAATATGAATTGTAAGGATTTTGAGGTATCTTAATTCCTTTGATGAGATGTGTGTTAAAGCAACTGCTGATGTATCTGTCCCTTTCACCTCATGCAGTATCTTGATGCAGTACATCTCTTTAATGTCTTGTCAATTATCATTTGTTAAACTCACGTTTCAGCATCTTCACCGCCACCTTCATGACAGGTTGGGAGCGACTGAGTCCATAAGCGGTGCCCTCTACTACCTTTCCAAAAGCTCCAGAGCCCAGGATACGACCTGAGAGAGACAAGCAAACATAAGGTCAGTTATCAAGGAAGAAACACAAATAACCTGCACAAATGCTGGCATGCAAACACACATTTGCACTTTAGATGCCTCTGCTTTCCCATCTGTGACTCCTTCAGTGGCTGAATGTCCCCTTGATCACTGAGTCAAACCATTCCCCAGCCAGCAAACCCCCCACTGCCCAAGCCAGATTAGCTTATCACAGCTTCACTTCAAAGACAGAGGGAGACATCCTGACTGGAACATCCCTGCAGGGAGGCTGCAGAGCCACCAGCACCAGACTACAATATCAGCACTATGAAAATGACAGTCAGCTCACCAAGCACAAGTCTGTCACGGGGAAACTCCCATCTGGAGTCATAGGGAAGCTGCATGGGATCCACATAGATGTACTCATGGCCATCTGGGCTCACAGACTCTATGACCCTCCAGCGGATCTCATAACGTGGTTTCTGAAAGACAGAGGCCATATGAAGAGCAGATTAATGAACCTTTGTCAAGCTACTGTGTCTCATGTTTGCTTTTCTAATCCATGCTCAGTTGTTCTTAACAGTAACTTGTCCTTGGCATTGTAAAATCCACCTACTAGTGTAGTTTTATTTGTTGACACAAAAGATGTTTCCTTAGCTTAGGAACATTGCTAAGTTAGGATGTTAGGACTAATATCTCATACTGAAAACATCATGATGTTTAGGCTTGATCTTGTGTGACTATTTTTTTCCAAAAGCAAATTTCCCAACACTTTGTACCTTTGATGTGAATACTGAAAAAGAAGGAATGAGTGGGTGAACGGGTGAGCAGGTGAGAAGTGAGAATAAATGCAGAATGATGGCAGCAGTACCTGTTTCCAGATAACAACCAAGACAATGAGTGATATGATGACAATGACCAGGAGCACCAGCACAGCAGCAGCTACAGTCAGCTCAGGGTGAGGGCCTGTTCAGGAGGAGAGCCAGCAGTCACACATGTTAGATGAAGTGCACATTAATCACAAATGAAATGCTTGCAATGAAAAACCTTCCAAGAGTTGCCTAAGAAATGTACTCTGTCAGAGCAGACAATTAAATCAATAGGGTGTCCAGATTACAAGGCCCAAAAGGTATGCTGGGAGGATAACATGGAGGTGGGGGAGGAGACCAGGCACCAGCACAGGG
Source organism: Lates japonicus (assembly GCA_033238685.1). NCBI lineage: Eukaryota > Metazoa > Chordata > Actinopteri > Centropomidae > Lates > Lates japonicus. The sequence continues at coordinate 6,057,402 of BRZM01000079.1, read as the reverse complement.
GGAGTGGGCATGGGTTAGAGGGTGTAAAGCTCATCTGGAAGGACCAAATGGCCTAATGATCTCTGGCTTCCCAGTCAGAATAAGAGTCTCTTCCTCATAGCCCCTATCAGCTGTCTCACCACAAACTCATCATCTGACAGCTGCTGCAACACTGACAGCACTAACCCAGCCCTGAACACAGTCACTTACAAAGCCCGTCACACTCTGAGTGTCAGAAACGGAAGGAAATTAAGGGGAAACAAGGTGGAAACAACAACATCAAATGTCAATTCAAAGCTGCGTTGAAAAAAAGGGAATGATACTCATGAGCAAATGTGATGAAATGTGTGTGTGCTCTTACCATTAGACACCAGTTTGACCTCCCTGCTGACGGCAGCCATTTCGTTCCTGGCCAGGCAGCGGACGGCCAGAGTGTTTTCCAGGTGACCAAACATGACCTGGCTCTCCAGGTTATTATCCTCGTCCATGTGGGAGTCCACTGTGATCTCTGTGGAGTTGGTGGAGAGGGGGGCCCAGGAGGACGAGTCATTTGCACAACTGGGTGGGAATAAAGGAAAAGAGATGTGTAATCAGTTAAAGTGTGTGGGGACCACATGTATGTAGATTGAGAAGTCTGAAGGCAGATGAATGGTGTATTGAATAAAACTGAGCTTACTGTTTGATGTTCTTGCAGACGAACCACTCCACCACAGGGGTGGGCTGCCCTCTAGTAATGCACACCACAGACTGGCCTGTGGCTGAGCCATGGTGGATGTCCATCAGCTCCACAATAACTGCAGGAACTGTAACACAGTCCAACAAAAGGGGGTAAGCACAGGAAAACATGTGCAAATAAGTGAGGAAAAAAGACTGTAACAGGGGCTAAAAGGTTGTGAGATCAGTATTTAAGGAAATAAAGATAATGAAGGGCTTTGGCCATTCCTATTTCTGACCTTTGACCTCCAGCACTAAACCAACGTCCCGAGTTTGGTTCCCATTCTGCACTCGCATGGTGTAGTTCCCACTGTCCTCCTCTTTGGCTCGGATCAGGGTGAGAACACTCATGTAGCTACACAGAACAATAAAACCAGAGAATGCAATAAGCACACAGTCATAGAAGTTCACGTCGCACTAAACCCTAATGACAGGCCCACCAACGTGTGGGAATGTTACTTTCAGCTTGTCATTAGCTCTGCTGTCATTAGTGGAGAGAGTCTCACCTGGTCTCACTGAGCTGCCGGAGGCTGGTGGAGATCTCCGCTGTCACATCGCTGAGTGGGCTTCCATCTTTAAGCCAAGTGACGCGAGTAGTGGGGAAGGAGCTGATTTCGGCCCTGAACTCGCGGACCTCATCCAGCTCTGCTGATTCATATTCTCCAAACTGTGGCCGGATAGCCAGAAATTCACTTGCTGTTAGAAAAAAGGAGGGGTTGAAGGACAATCAGTGATCATTCATCGGTACAGGAAAAATAAGCATTAATGAAATAATGCTGCATGCTTTTTGCTGCAAGTAAACAAAATACAGCTTTCATACCAAAAACTCTAATAGCTAGTTGCTTTGTCTGGCTCTCATTGCTAATAATATCAGTGATGGAGCAAGAGTAGATTCCACTGTCTTTGGTTGAAGCCTGCGGGATTGTCAGGGTGTAAAGGATCTCCTGATCCCTCTTGTTCTCATGCACTGTTTTGATAGCACGATTAGCCTGTAAAACAAAAAGGGATAAGTGCTTTGAGTTTCACACTACCAGTTTGAATGGGTTTTTTTAGCTGTATTGGATGACTTGTGCCCTCACCAGTTTTCCAGGGTATTTCCAATGGTCTTCCAGAATCTCAGATCCCCTAGCCAGACAGGTGACTGTGAGAGTCTCTCCTACCAGAAGAGCAGTCCGCTTGGCTGTCAGCTCAACATGCAGTGCAGCACCACCTGAGATACGACAGTTGACAAGGTTAAAATGTCTGTGTCAGGGTAGGAAGTGTGGTGCTGATAGATTAGATATGAAAAGTATAATGTCTCTTTTTGAATGATGTTACAGACGTCTACTGACAGAGGTTTACATATTCCCAAACGTGAACACACACCTGTCCAGCCGTGGACGATGTATTCCCCACTGTAGTGTTCCTGTCCGTTTACGAGGGCCTTACACATGTAGGTTCCGGCAGTGAATACCCCCAAAGCGCCCCTCTTGCTGTCATAAATGCTAGGCACAGGCTGCTGGGTGTCAGCGTTAATCAGGGTCACGTTAGCGCTGGGATCAGACACTCGACACTGGATCTCCATCTCCTCATGGTCGGACAGGACATGGTTACCAAAAGGCACCGGTGATGGCACAAAGGGAACATCTGGATCTGAGTTAGAGTAAAATGAGTTTCTCAGATGAGATAACAAAGTAACAAAGTAGTTATGAAAACACACAAGCACAAAGCTGCTGTGCACCCCATACCTGGCACATAGATGTAGATGCTGCTGTCCTCTGTCTCCTCAGTGGTATTTTTGCTGTAGAAACAAGTGTAGTACCCAGTGTGCATTGCAGTGGCATTATCCACAGTGATGGCGGTGACAAACAGGCCGCTGTTGTCCTCTTGCGTTTGCTCAAGCACATCGAGCGGTGTCTCCCAGGCCAGCTGTGCTTCTCCACGGCAGGTCAAGGTGAAAGGAGTGTGGAGGGGCACCACCATCTCGTCTATCTGTGGCAGCAGCACAGGGGCTGAGGATGGTGGGAACATCATTGCGGTGGGGGCTGAAAGAAACACACACGCAACGTTCAGTCATAGATCACAAATCCTTTGTTATCTATCTATCTATCTATCTATCTATCTATCTATCTATCTATCTATCTACCTTACCTTTCACTTTGAGGTTAAAGGAGAACTGAGCAGAGCGGGAACCGCTAAGAGCTGTAATTGTGTAATTCCCATTGTCTTTCTCCAGAGGTTGCCGTAATGTCAGAATACTTTGATACCTGTGAGAAGAAAATTAGGACAATACATAGTTATTTAAATTAATAACTAACACTTTTGGAAACACTTTTATCCTCTCTGTTACCGAGAGTTAGATGATCAGACTGATACTACGCTCATGCCTGTACGCTCAGTATGAAGCTGCAGCCAGTAGGCTTAGAGTAGCATCAAGACAGGAAGAAGGGGATGAAAGTCAGCCTGGCTTTGTCCTAAGGCAACAAAATACATGCATATCTAAAGCTCAGTGATAATATAAAGTTGACATGTTGTGGCTTTACAGGGGGTTTTGGGTTGGTTTTTTTTTTTTTGATCAAACAAGTGTTAATTATCGAGCTTTAGAGGTACTGGTTGGTGGATTTTGTTACCTTAGGACAGAGCCAGGCTAGCTGTTTCCCCATTTCCAGTCTTTATGCTAAGCTAAGCTAATTGCCTCCCGGCTTCAAGTTCGTATTTAGCACACAGATATGACAGTGATAACTTCTCATCTGCAAGAAGGTGAAAAAGCATATTTTTTAAATTACTCCTTTAAACTTATTTACTGCTGTCAGACTTGACACTTAGAGGTCTCATTCATTGATCTGTTAATTATTCTCACCTATTCCCTTCAAAGTGGCTTGTTTTGGTGTGGACATAGTAGTTCCCTGGTATGGCTTTGCCATCTTTCAGCCATGTCACTTTAGGGGCTGGGTAAGCATCAATGAGAATCGTAAACTCTGTCTCCTCTAAAAGGCTGACAAACTCCGTCGCTAGAATCCCACTGTGGTCCAGTATCACAAAGGAATTCTCCTCTGAGGTAAGAAACAGAGGACAAGAAAAGAATGAGCTGGTGATAGCGCATGAAAATGGGTAAAGAAACTGATTCAGTGGGTAAAGACAGAGGGGCACAATAGAGCAAGGCGAGGACTGAGATGAAGGGATAGTGACAGAGGTGGCTGAGGTGAAACGAAGGCCTCACACACACATCTGTTGAAGCCATCCCATAAAACACAGTAGCTGATGTTGAAAGCAGAGGTGAAGCTTTACAGTCAGACGGCAGAAAATGACTTCCACACACCACTAAGACAGACTCATGCACATATGTGAAACCACGTCAAATTTACCTGAATGATGATGAGAATGTTAAATGTGGATGAAGTGACTGCAAGTCCGTGGTGTGAATACTTTCACATTATTACAGTTCTGCTGAAAAATCATTAAAGGGACCCAGGAAATGTTTCTGGGAGAAGACTTACCGATGACAGTGATAGCCACGCTGCTGACTCTGACCTCTCTACTGATTTCGTGAGTGATGGAGCATTCGTAGGTGCCGCTGTCCTGAGTGGTGGCTTTTAGGATATCGAGCGTGTATATGACCCGGTCAGGTAAAGTCTGTTTCGTCTGCACTGCATCCACAGCCTATAAGGACAAAGGAACAGTATGGGTTTAAGATCCTACTCACCGGAATAAAGAAAATGGGTAGGTAATAGGATATTTGAATTTTGTAACTCTCACTGTTTTTCCACTTTACAGGTGCGTTTTTAATGTATCAGAGTCAGTGTGTCGTGCAGCTGAAGAGCAAATGGTTAAACACTTGTGAGGACACAGCAGATAAATCAGGATCACAGGGCCTTTTAAAAGCCTGTAATTGCTGCTAAGACCAAAACCAGGAGTCAAGAGTCCCGTGTTCCTACCCTCACTGTCTGGAAAAGGGTTTAGAGAAGTTCCATGCACAAAACCAGGCAACGTGCTCTATAGATTAAGAATCTAAAAAATAAATATAAACAAACATAAATTGCACATGAAACTCTTTCAGATCCTTGCAGCTAACACTTCAAAAGCATTAAACATTTAGCTGGCTGTCATGTGCAGACAGCATCTGTCCTACACGTCTCAAGGTCACCAGGGTCAAAGGATTTACTATCCTATTTTTCCCCTTCTTTTGAACCGCCTCCTTCCCCCAAGCCATTTGTGCTGAACTTTAACTTCCACGTCAGTCTCTCGCATGGGGTTAACTGCGGCAAGAGCTGTTTGGCTGACTGTCCTCATAATGAAGACATAACATTCAGTTACTGCTTTCCTAACACATACTTTGTAACCACTAAGGGCCATTCTCAGAGCTATATTCCACTTGCCACTGCTAGGTTTAGATCCAAAACCATTATTCGCTAATTTAAGGCTCAGCGCTGCTGGGTAGGAAATGACATGGAAACATGACAAGGGGTTGAAGGAAATAGTGCATGACAGACAGGAGAGGGGGATGAAGGCATAGAGGAGACTAAATTGAAATTCTGAAACACACAGAAAGGGAAAAGGTTGCATTCTTGCCTGTTTTTTAGGATGGAGCCACTGCTGCTGAAAGCCTAGCCCAGTGGGAGCGACACAGGTGACACTGAAAGGTTCCCCAGCTCTCACAGTTTCCTCACTGGCTTTCACTTCCACATCGAAATCCTCCATCTCTGCAGGGGCTACAGAGGGACCACCAGAGAGAGCAGATATCAGCACCGTCTTCCCACAGGCCCCAAGATAGTGACAACTTGATTACCATGAGCTCATTTATCACAGAGCGGTGGCTCAGTGGGTCGTCATTACTCACTCACACACACACACACACATAGAGTGAAAACAGGCCTGTTAAGTCATCTCCCCCTGTGATAATGACATAATGTCATTTCTCTCATGCAGTGTGAGATCACCCTGCAGCTCTCTCACGGTAAACAGACTTCGGAAGTGTTTCCAGCTGTGCAGTTTTCTAATCGTTAACCTATCACTTTTCCTATCATTTTACAAAAGAAATACATAATAGTAACTTGACTTGACTCTTAGTTATTGTAAATTGTTCATTACATAAAGACAATACACATTAAATACATGTACTGAAGATCCATATAGATTTACTTCTCATACAACACACCTGTTGAACTGAGGACAATATTAGACCAAACCTATGTTTGTCTCAACTTACCCTGAACTTTCACAGTGTAAATAACACTTCTGACTGTCTGGCCATTCACAGTGGTTTCACACTGATACTGCCCAGGAGAAAGGTTACTGAAGAAGCCCATCTTGTTGTCATAGTAGGCAGGCATCTCCTCTCCACTGGGGACACTCCTCAGGATGACATCTGAGAAAGGGTCAGATACTCGGCAGGAGATGGGGACTCCAGTCATGTCCATGGGGACTACCAAGTTATCAGGGGTCTCAGGAACAAACGGGGCCTTGGGATCTAGGTGTGCAAAGAGAGGAGTGAGGATTTTTTGTTTTTGTTTTTTGTTTGAAAAGCATTGCTGCCATTCTTTGTATGCTTATTTTTTTTAGATTTGATTTCATAGTTATTATATATTTTCTTCTGAGGCAAATTTGCTAATTTTTTACTCTGCATTCCTTTAAAGCGAGACTTTTTACAGGGGAAATAGCATGTTATTCCTCCTACAGATAAAATGTACTTAATTAGCATTAGAGTATTTGCTGCTACAGCCTGACTTCCTCTGGTATGACTAGTAGCTTCTGGTGGCTAATGTAAGCACATGTTAGCAAATTTTAAAAGATGCTGACAAAGTTATTTCTCAGACTTTATGATTGCTTCTATGTTTTACCATTTCCTATTATCCCATAAGCATTAGCCTGACTGCGGCCACAGCTGTAGCTGTGCAAAAGTCTCACTTTGGATTCCCATTGGCGCCATGTGAAAAAACAAAATTACCTGGCACGAAGACATATATTCCCGCCTCATTTTCTTCTTCCGGTTCACTCTCCACTTCATCCTCCGGGGTTTCGTAGACACACATGTAATAGCCGGTGTTTTCTACCGTCGCGTTGTAAATAAAGAGCGTTGCCGTGTAGTATCCCGGTAAAACGAAGGTGTTAGCCGGCAGGGGTTCCTCCCAAACAACGCTTCTTTTACCGGTGCAACTTATGTTGAACACGGAGTTGGGCTGCAGGATGAACTCCTCGTCGTTGGACACAATAGTTGGTGGCGACAGTCCGCAGGTAACTGAAATATAGTTTTGACAACCTTAGAGGTGAAACATAAGACAGAACAAACACCATTTGACGTATGTAGAGAGTTTTACTTACCTGAAACTAGCACCGCCAAAATACCTCCCAAGACGACACACGTCTTTATCTCATCCATGACTATGGATGTTCTGGTCTGTAAACACAGAAAAGCAGGTTATTTAGTAAACAAGTAAGGCAAACCCTTTGGATTTTTTGGGTCCCTCCTGATAAGAGATGATACCACTGTCTCCACCTTTTATCATTTCTGACATTACTATTTAATCAATAAATCAATAGCTGATTGACTTCTTAATGTCCCGCCAAACCCAGCGTGTGTGCACTTACACCCACTCCTCTGATAATCCCAGAAAGACCTACAGAGGGACCTGGAGAGTTTAACAGCAACTCTAATGGCCTGTGGTCTCCCACATCACTTCAGTGCTGCTCAGTGAAATTTACAACCGCATTACGTGAATTGTTTTTAGTAAAATGCAGGTTGCACAGCCAGACTGCTATATCCCCTGCGTTCAAAGAATCCACGGGATGTTGAGGAGGCTGGAGAGAGGACAAACAGTGCGCCCCTCTTCTCCTCTTCTCTCGCTGCTGCGCTTCCAGTGAACATGAGGACCGCCGCTAGAGGGCGACACAGTCCACCTTTTGAGGGCATCGAGCCTCCTCGGATCCCATCATCTCCAGTTTACCCACTCGATTTTCTCAAGTTTTTGTTTCCGTTTAACTGAAGAAGAAATTCGCTTTTTTCTCCTTTTCGCTTACAAAATGCGGGGTTTTCAATCAAAATCAGGTGTAAAGTACTTTTTGTCTTGTTCAACCTTTTGTTGTTGTTACAGAACCAACCACATTTATGAAAGAAATGTCTAAAGGATGTCTAATTATGACACTTACGTTTTCAAGTTTAGTCCAGACTCATCTTAACTCATACAGATCTCCAGTCACCCATCTGGTCTGCTGCTGGATCAGGGTTTTCATCAGGGGCCACACACACGTTTGAGATGCACTCAGTAAAATGTAAGCACGCTTTAACAATTTAATTTCCACAAACCACAACTGTCCTTTCTAAAACCGCCATACAAGTCAACACTCCTGCACGGATTCTTTAATTTAAAATCGTTTTGTGTTTCTTGGTTGGCTTTTTTTCTGTTTCTCAGACTGGGGACCCACAGTGGATATTCCGTATCTTAAGCGTCTATCTACAGTGTCCCCAAACAAACAAAACTTGGCCCTTGCAAAGCTTCCTGTGGCTGTCCGCTCTGGCTCAACCGAAACGGGCTAAATTACCCATGGGCAACCTGGGTTTGTTAACTCTATAATTAGTGGACCCACTCCACACAAAACTACATATTCGCGTGGGAATCAGCTGACAAACTTCTTAATCCTTTTTGACGTGTTTGTGCACACGCCTCGTCTCTAACAATTTCAACAAGGGACTTCTTTCTTTTCTTTTTCTTTTGGCCTTGGCTTGGCGAAGATCCTTCAGCCACTGCGCGTAAATCTAACTAAAAGCCTGGAGTGGCAGTCAGGACTGCTTGTATGTCCTCCTCGTCTTTTATTCCCCCTCCCGCTCTCCCACCAAGCGACTCAACAAATGTGGCAGATACCAGATGCATCGCTGTGCTGGGCTGGGATACATCTGAGCAACAGCTGATAAGACTTTGCTTCAACTTTCTGCCCTCAGCGCTCTGATAGTTCAATTCCGCGTCAAAAGGTTGATTTCCATGGAGATGATTGAGAGAGCGTCGGTCTAGAGGGGATCATTGAGCAATAAGAATCAATGCAGTCGAAAAAAAGTTTGGAGTATCTTTTTGTCTAAATATTTGAGCGATTTTAAGCAGTATTCCTAAGCAAAAACCCCTTGGTGAGTCAGCAGGGTAGGTGGTTAATGAAGAATGCGTCGTGGCTCCAAAACACACTCAGTTCTTCTTTCCCCCTCGACCTCTTGAATCCATTCAGCCTCAGACGGATTCATTCCAGTCGCCTCTGGTGCCGTTTTTTCCATTTTTAATTCCTCACATTCCAGGGACAGACGAGAAAACAATGTGATGTACAATTTCCAATGTGTTTCCCATTTAAAAAAAATGCCAAGCAGCATCCCACAATGGTGCCTTCAGTCTGTGGAGGTGACACCTCCAGCTGTGAGGCCGAAACCGAGCGCTTTTATCCAGCGGAGTCAGCGACATCTCCCTGCTTGGCGTCAAGGGGGGGGGACCATATGGTGCACGGGGAGCAGAAATCTAATCTAAAAGTGCAATTAATTGCCCAATTCAGAAGTTGCATACAACTTTCAAGCATTTTAGCGAATGAAACTTTTTCGGAAAGTTTCCCACAACTATCATGTAAATTGAAAAGGGCGGACAATAATCAGATAATTGGATAAACTAATTAAGACTGCAATTAAACTCCCACTAGACCTATAGAAAATTATTCCTCGCGCTTTATTCGATAACACCCAAGACTTTTTTGAAAGACTGAAAAAATGTTTCAGTCATCTTTTTTGACTCCAGCACAACCTTTCAATTACCTTTGAGTAATCCCCTCTTTATATTCCTCTCGTGTAAGTATATCCACAGTGAATTGGTCGCTCCGAAAGGCGCAGTAAGGGTCCTTTGCAGCGGCTATAATCCTCAGAGATCCTGCGCTGTGCGAGCATATGTGCGACCCCTCTGTCCGCATCCACGACCGCCCTCACAACTGCGCTCCAGCTACAGCGACCTGTAACTGATTCAATGTTACAGTCCACCCCTCCTCCTCCCCCCCCTTCCCCCCCCCCCCCCGAAAAAAAAGAGTAATCATCTGGCTCAAAGTAAATAACTCTCAGGAAATGACACCCCCCATTCCCCTCCCCTCTCTGCTAACGCTGAACCCCTTTTCAAAGTAAGAGTCTTTTTTTTCAGTGGGGGAACAAGCAGATGAATATCCCCGCTTAAAATGAGAGGATGATATATGCTATTTCCATGAGGTTTTATTCGGGTTGTTTAGAAGAAAATGTGGGTCTGATGTGTGCTTGAGGAAATTGTGCTGCGTCAAATGATGTTTCACTCTCACTCCAGGAAGCCTTTTCACCAGGTTGCAATAAAAAAAGTTTGTTCTTCTTATTCCTTTCTTGCATGGTGCATGGCAGCTTAGTTAGTGAATGGACAGTTTTTGTGCGTCAGCTAGAAAGTGGAAAACAGTGGAGCGACGACCTCATAGAGGGCGCTCCAACACCATCATATCACAAGCCACATCTCTCCCCCTCTCTCGCTCTCTCTCTCTCTCTCTCTCTCTCTCTCACACACACACACAGTTTTTACTAAAAGAAACAATATAAACATCAGGATAGTTCTTCTTTCCATCTTTTCTGTGCCACAGAAAACTAATCAGACCCTGTTTACTGGCACACATGCGTCAGCTGTTTACCGAGTCCTGAAGCACAGCCATTATTATTTTGTTTTTACCCACCCCCCTTTACCCCGGGGCAACTAGAAGAATAATGAGCCCCTACGAATCACCTATCTGTGGGCACAGAGGATGGGCATCGGTCCGGTGTCTCCTCATAGAGCAGAGCCCCGGGGGCCGATGCTCACTGAGCCCCCTCACCCCTCCTCTCTCAGCTCCATGCAGCAGCTTGGCGCAATTACTTCCACATGTTGCCGAAAAGAACAGTGTCCTTGTTCTCCAAACAAAGGATCTCAACTTCGGAAGGCCGAGCTTACCTCAGACCGGTTTGAGGTTCTGTTTTTAGTGATTTCCCCCTAACACGCTTCACCTAAGCAAAACTATACGGTAGGCCTATAGCAAAACTATACCTAGTAAGTTGCTTTTTTAGAGGCGGTGAAGCCAGTGAAAACCACAAAAAGTTTTTTGTTTTGAATACATTTTGCATATTATAAGGCGAATATCGGCCTTTACTAAAACTTAAAAAATGCCACCAGAGCCACTTTTTAACAGAATATGTCAGAAAGTCCTCAGTCAGCACTGTCTCGCCCATATTATTGCAACTAAATATCACTGAAAAGTTTGCAGAGTCACAACAGTTGTGTTGACAATATAAGATGCTGAAGCACTTGTATGATATTGTAGGCTGCTCATTTACAAGTCCCATCACATTTGAGTACTGGGTTCCATATATGTTACTTGATAGTCTTAAGATGGGGCCGGATGAAGGCGAATATCTTTGCAGCATCCTTATTAAACACCTACAGCCAGGATGTTTAGAACTGGATTTCTGTTGACCCTTTCCTGTCCTGCCCCCAACTGTCCACCAGGGGGCTTTGGGGAAAAAAATGAAACTGTAATATCATAAGAATCTGCTGTTGCATAATCTGACAGGAAACTCATCAAATTATAGCTATGACTTCTTTTACAACATAAACAAACTAAGCCTGTGTTGCGTATAATTTCGACATAATGTTTTGTCCATCCTGTGTCAACCCGGGTGTAACAATCCCCTGACACACCTAGCGTCTACAAACTGCCGAACTCACTACTGCTTCTGAGTCTTATAAAGATGAATCAGTTGATGTTTTGAGTTCAGTCTGTTTTCAGGTGAGCAAGTTTGCCTTTTCCAAAAGTCGTCAGTCAGGTCAAACTCTGATCAGGCCACTCTTCGAGTTGCAAGTAAGTGTATGATTGAGAGTATATACAAAATAACTGGTCGTAATACGCGTCGACATGCAACACCTCGCGTCCTGCAGTCATACAGATGAGATGACTCTTTGAAGATGACTCCACAGACTGACGGTGGCCTTCGGGCGGCGGTCCCTGTGGGAGCTGTCCAGCGTGCTGAAACCTGTCTTGGCAGCATTCGCCTCTCAGCCAAAGGACTGACTAATTATCTATCTATCTATCTATCTAAATAATAAATACATACAATTCTTCTTTTTTTAAATCTGGAACAGTGGACTGGAGAGGGAAGGTCATGTGGGAATCTGTCTGGTCATTTAAGAGTGAAACAGCCATTAACCATAAGTACAGGTGAGTTATTGTGTGTTTATTTAACATTGCAAAACAACAGTAACAAAAATAACAGCCACATCTTACACATCAAACAAATGAATAAAAAACAAACAAATAAAACCGATGAATTGGGTTGCAATTCAAGATGTAAAACTGCACCAGATTACACAGACACCACCACATTTTTTCAGCTTTCAGAAATTAGCTATAGACTGTAAACTAAGAGAAGTGGAAGTCTTTTTACTTTGCCCCTTTTTACTAAAGCACATTCTTGGCTATGCAGGACAGGAAAACAAGTGGAATTTAATTTTCACTATGAACTCAAGTAAATTAATTCTCTGGTGTTCCTGTGGCCTTGACTCTCCCTCTGTGTGAATGTACCTGACCTTGTTTATGCAAAGATAGATTTACCCACTTGACTTTTAGTTTTAAAAGGTCACCATTATGATGAAGTAACAACCCCCTTCCTTCCACACACACACAGAGAGAGAAAGAGAGAGAGAGAGAAAGAGAGAGAGAGATTAGCCCCAATTATTCACTAAATGAGAAGCCCGGTAAGCAAATGTTACACATTTCACGACTTAGTCCCCCAAAGGAGAACTACGGCACTTTATAATAGAGAAGGCCGTCATTAGTTTAAGATGCAGGTTTAACTGTACGTGGTTCCCACAGTTTAAAGGAAACCCTTCCTCTTCTAGAGCTCTTCACGCCCATATTTAGTTTAAATGAGGCTATAGGCCACATGTGTGGAGAGTGAATGTGCGGCTGCTGATTCGCAATAAGTCTCTTCAGGAAAGAACAACTCTTTCCCCTCTTTTCACTTTGGCACTTCCAGCTTCTCGCTCCAGCCTCTATCTCCCACATGAGACAGCAGCGCAACCAGCTGAAAAACGCTCTTATTAATTATCTTTTGTCATGCGCATGTTGCCGCATTTTCAATAGTGTCGAGCCTGAAATCTTTTGAGTGCTCTCGTTTTCTGTGCGGTAGGCGGTGCCAGGCCTTTCTTCTGAAATGTATGTTTCAACCTCTACTTTACAATATTTTAAGTATTTTAAATAAAGAAGTGTGACAGCAAGTTTTAGTGAATGTGACGGTTTTGAGAGGATAGCCGTTCATTACCTGGACAAACAGATCTACTCTCAAAATGAGCTCCAGCCCATTATAGTGGTCTTACAGTCAGGATCACACGTTCTGTGGGTCTGAAAAAAGGGGTGGGGGGTGGGGGCTGTCTTTCCTCAAAACTGCGTTTATTCTAATGATACGTCCTTTTGTACCTTGATTCTTCCTGCAAAGGAAGTCTAATTCGATTAATAGGAACTATTATATATTCATTAGATGACTTCCTGGCGTATATGATGCAAGCAGGATGTGAGAGGATCATTTATTTCCGCTCTGAATGGGTCTGTGTGGGACCAAAACCACCTGCTTCCCTCTCAGTGGGAATGTATCCCAAACTCTGACAGAAACAGGTTAAATTAGGCGTCAGCCTTCGTTTCCATTGTTTCCCCTCCACATAATCCCTCCACAGAGTCCTTTCCATTTTGAGCATGCCCCAATTTCACCATAAGTTGAAAGGTTCAAATAGTACCTAATGAAGTGATAGGCAAATCGTTCTCTCTGTCCCTCAGAGGAACCCTGCTTAACCATCTCTCAAAGCTCTCTGAGCACACAGCCGTCGGGGTCTCGACTGCGTGCGAGTCCCAAGGCAGGACAATCTAACCTGTCAAGCCTTTGCCCTTCTATATATCCTTGTTCTGTGGACTTTCGAGCAATAGCCGACTCATCAACCAACGTGGGACCAAAAACACCAGTGAAACTCCTTTGGACAGCTAAAAATCTTTTCAAAGCGACCGTTAATGGACTATTGGCTGCTCCCCAGGGCGTTATCGGGTACCCTTTTGTGGTCAGATCCTAAGGAGAAATTACAGCTACACTTTCATATAAACACTCCATCCATTTTAAATTAAATAGCTTATATCATGTAAATTCAGGCTCTGATACATGATGTTTCTAAATAAAATACACTGACTGGGGATCTACCGCTCTATTAAACATAACGCTTGAGAGTGTGGTAATGACAACAATAAAAATAATGTTAGCTGTCTGCTGATAGAAATGGTTGGAAAGATTATGCTGAAAAACCTGTTGTGATGAGTAACTGCTCATGGTGGATGTGCGCGTAAAACTCCTCATGTTTTTGCATAAGGTAGCCAAGAAAAACAGAAACTCTAATAACACAATCAATACACTAAAATCTCCTTTACTTTCCCCAATAACATATGATCTCTGTGGTCTGAAAGGGGATCATTTATTTCCGCTCTGAATATGGGTCTATGTGGATAAAACTTCTTCTTCCTCTAGTCAGATGTATCCCAAGCATGACAGAAGCGCAGGTTAAATTGGGCGTCAAAACTGGTGCTTGTTAACCCCTCCACCAATCCACCTCCACGAGTCACTTTCCATTTGAGCATACTGCTAATTCACCATTTCCATTTGAAGAACTAAGCTGGTGCCTAATGAAACAGTAGACTAGATCATTCTATGGAGGAACCCTGTAGCTGTCTCAAGCTCTCAGGCACACACAGCCGTCAGGGTCTCCGGGCTAAATGCAGTCCCAAGCAGGACAATCTAACCTGTAAAGCCTTTGCCCTTCTATATCCTTGTTCTGGTTTCGAGCAATAGCAGCACTAAATCAACCAACGTCTGGATTTGAAAACGCAATTAGCTCGCTTTTAAGATGACCAAAATCTTTTAAAGCGACTGTAGCCTCTGGACTGACAGCCACTCCCCAGGGCGTTGCTCTAGAATTTTGCTGGTCAGATCTGAGAGAATACAGCTACGCTCATAGCTTCTCCATCATTTGATCAACCATTGACTCTGATACATGATGTTTCTAAATAAAATACACTGATGGGATCTCGCTCTTATTAAACATGACAAGGTGTGTGTGGCTGTAATAAAATAATGTGTGTATACTGCTGATAGAAATGGTTGGAAGGAAAGATTATGCTGAAAAAACCTGTTGTGGTAAATGTACCACTCATGGTGGATATATATTAAACTCTCATGTTTTACGCAGAGTGGCCAGAAAAACAGAAACTCTAATACTTCGTCAATACAAATCTCCACTGAAATTCAAATTTTGTGTTGAGACTGTTGAGGACAAATTGATCCGCTGAAATTTTTAGTGGGTTGGTCATGGTGTTTTCTGCATTACTTGATGTGGCTGTTTGTCCATGTGCAAGCCTGTATGTAAGTGGGGTGGGATGGTTCCTGTGACATTCTTAGAAAAATATTTTCTCTTTATCACCTTTCTTCATAATTCAGTGCTGCTTTCCTGTAATCAACATATGTCAGACTAATGGGTATTGTATCATTTTGAAATATTAAAAAATTGGAAATGTACACATATAATTTTATTTAGTAAACTTTCAACACATTCATACCAGTATTTTTTTTCTATTTTTTATCAACAGTAAAAAGAATATTTGCAGTACTGAACACATCATTGATCACAATAAGTCAATACAGCGACAAGTTCTTAAGTCAACTCGTCATGTTTATTACAATAAATACAGATATACATAGTTTACAAATTGTTGCGTACAGGCTCCACACAGGTCAGGCCTATAGTGTTTCTAAGGGCTGTCGTTACCAAACAACCTCACTGACAGTGTTGGCATATCGGGCAATAATTGAAAACATTTACTGGGGATATTTTACTAGACTTGGGTTTAAAGGTGAGGACCCGGTAGGGATCAAGTCTGTTAGAGCGTACAGTCATGTTTTCAGATAGTTTAAGAACATAAATTCACATATTTTTACTTTAATTTAACAGCAGGACTAAAATGGGGTGAAGAACAACTGACATTTTCAACACTTCTCAGACTTCATGCAGGAGATTTTTTTTTATTTTTTTTTTGACTCAGACGTCGCGTGATGCCATAACCCATAACTGTGGCAGGACAGAGGAAGTGCCGGCAGTGGGAAATTGTGGGAGTCGCGTTGTTCTCAGATGGGTGACACCTCTTTCTCCTCCGTGGCAGAGGCAGGAGATAGAGACTCCTCGTCCTCTGACCTTGAATAGTCTGTGTGGCCGCTCGTACACTTGCAGCCGCTGTGTGCGCTCCTTTGGGTGGCTTTGCCCTCCTTCTTGTGTTTCACCCTACGGTTCTGAAACCAGATTTTCACCTGTTTCTCCGACAGGTTCAAATACGTGGCGATTTCGATTCTTCTGAGTCTCGAAAGATACATGTTCGTGGAAAACTCCCTTTCAAGTTCCAGGAGTTGCGTGCTTGTGAAAGCCGTGCGCATCCTCTTGCCATTCTGTATGTGGCTGCTCTCAGAGGCGCCTGTAGGAGAGAAAAATATACTTTATATCAGACATCTGATTTCTTATCATCAGTGCAGGTCTGAACTCAATCAAGTATGTAAATGACAAAAAATATCGCGCGTAAATCAACATGCGTAAAAGCCGAGCGATGGCTTTTATGTAACTGCCTCAAAGTTACAAATGTAAAGAGTGATCAAACAGGTGCTGAACAGAGCTCCTGGCTGTGAGCTGAGAGAGTAGCAAACAGGTGCTTACCAATAGAAAGACAGTGGTATCTCCTGGGATCTGTGACGCTGAAGGTGGGCGTGCAGACAGGTGTATGTCCCGGGTGCGCGAGCGCTGGAGACTGCTGGTGCGCTATCCTCTGACAGTACTGTGCCTCCGCTCCTGGAAACTGACCCTTCAGCATGGGGATGCCGCTGCGGGAAGAGTGGATGTGGGACGTGACGCACAGCGGGCAAACACAGAAAGTCCCATTTTTCCTGGACGGGCACACCGGAGCGGTGACCGTCATTACGCTCGGAGAGTGCATGCTGATGGGAATGAGGAAGTCTTGCCCCGTGTGCTCAGCTGGTCCCGGTCGCACCGTATCCTTGATGATTAAGGAATCGACGTAAAAAGACCTCGACATGACTGCGCCGCTGAGAAGTGATCGCTCCGTGCGCAAGATGATAGCCGTTTCTCATCTGAACCCCTCGGGATCTCCAAAGGTGCTTATGTTTGATGGTTCAACAAAAGGGACCCCGAAGAGGGTTGGCCCTGAAGCGTCACCCACGTGCGCACCCGGCGGTAAGGGTTTATACTGTCAGCGACCCAAACCACGTGACGTCTCCGTGGGCCTCCAATCACAACTTGGAGATTTACCCTTTTTATCCCCGAATTTAGAAAAGTCCTGGACACTAGAAAAACATAGGCAGCCACCGTTTAAATCAGATTTTAATTCATTCATTTTTATCTTTTTCAGATCTACGCACAAAGTTCAAGCAGACTCAAACTATTCAAAATGTCACTTATAATTTTAACATTTTAAACAAAGCTTCGAAAATATATTTTTCGCAGATATTCATGCTGTTGATAGAATTTGATTAAATGAGTTAATTCAGCTTCATTCGAAATTTATAGTATTTATAGGAACAGGTCAAAAGTCAATCTGACATTGGATATCTGTAAAATTCCACTTGGAAACACCTGTTATTATAAACTCACCAGATTCATAGATATTAAATACATCAGATGAACTGATACAGCTGAAAGAAAAAGCTATAACAGCTGCAGTGGAAACTGAAATAGAAATAAACTATATGTGACTCCTCTGTTTATAACTTCTGCATAATAATAACCGTCCAAGTTTCCAGTTGAATTAAATGTGTTTTTATCATTATTCCCCTTTTTCCAGTTCAACCTTCAGATCAATTAGAATTGGCTTATTCATCAAAATTACTGTGTAATAGTCTGGCATGTAAAGCAAAGTTATATGATGGACTTTATCCGGACCTACTTTTATTCAGTAGTCAATTTATTTCCTCTTTTTTTCTTTCTTTTTTTCTTTTTTTTTTTGCAAATGCGATTTCAGGAATCGTGCACGCGACTGTGAGCACTAACCGTTCTGCAGCTTAATCATACTTTGAATCCGGTTGGTCCAGGTTTCACTTCCCAGCAATTAAAGAATTATGAACCGGTGACGAGTCTGGGCTGCGGTTATTTAATGGCGATTAGGATTCAATTAGAAAGTGTTTATAATGGCAGCTCTGTGCGGGGGTAAACAGGCAGCTATTTCAGAAATGCGTTAATCCCTCATCTTGTGACAATAATTAGCGAGCTTGATCCCTCCCAGGCGGGTCACCGGCAGGTTTAGCTTCTGCTTTCATCTGCCAAGTAACGCCTCGGACCTTCAGACAGAGGCGAGCCCCGGCGGTGGGTTTATAAGACGGCCCAGGTCCAATACAACATTTAGTGTTGCTAGTTTCTCCTCTGACTTCAGAAAAAAACACACGTGTCCAACAAACACTAGTGGAACAGGCCTGTTGGTGTTAATCTAATGCACTTTCCCCCTTAAAATAAACAGCCTTTTTGATTTTTGTACTTTAACAGTTCAACTGAAGCTCTTATAGAACTAAACGTGAGTCATTGAAGGAATTAGAAAGTCTTTAAAATCCAACCACGATCAAGATAAAAACAAACATGTCTGTCATGGACACAGTAATTGCTATAATAAACGTGAATCCAGCATTTGACAAGGAAGACGCGCAGAACTGTTATGGTACAGATAGTCTGAGAGAGAGGGTAAGAGAGAGAGAGAGAGAGAGAGGAAGAGGATGGGAGAGAACAAACCAAGCGGAATGATGTGTGGCGCGCGCCCTCATCACACCATGCGAGCTCTAATATTATTTTTCCATAATTCTGCACGATAAAATTTCATTGTCTATTAAGTAATCCCACAAATGAGATCCTTTATGAGGCTATAATGAGGCCTAATTGCCAAGACTAGTGGAGCCACGTGGAAGGATTTAGGAAGCATTAAGCCGTCGGGTACTGAGCACAGGCTGTTACCTAGCCATTACTTTCATAATTCAAGGAGAAAATTAGTCCATTTAAGGGAAAAATCCTTTGATTCCCTTTATTCTGCTCGAGGTGACAGGGCTGCAGTTTTTTGTCCGCTTCGGTTAAGAAGCCGGTGCAACAAATGGGGCCGGTGCAATATCACTCACTGTTTAAACGTTAGACTGAAAAAAAGAAAAAGAATTTCAGAAATGTATAAAGCTCTCAGGGCCCCACCTCTCACTTGCCTCCTCTTTCTCTACTTTATAGTGCTGCCGTTACCCTCCACTATTCAACCCCCTTTTCAAATCATGTTGATGGGCAATTAATCACTGGCCCATTCAATAACATGAAAATTACATTTAAATAGGGATTTTTATTCTCTTCAGGGGTCAGTTAGTCTGAGTTTATTCTCGTTGGTGCAAAATAAAATATCTAGTATGAGTATGAGAGTCTGTGCAAGTACATCAAAGAGGGGAAAAGGTGTATGAGTGTGTGTGTGTGTGTGTGTCTCTATCCAGCTCCTCCCAGTAGTAAAAACACACAAACTTGTTAAAGTGCACTGCTAAAGTTCCCCCCTTTCATTCACATCGCATCCCATGCCATATTATACCGTGAAGAAGTCCATTAATGTTTTGTTGAACAAGCATCATTAACTTGTATCAACGCCTTTTTACAAACCTTGCATTGTTGTGCAGGGCCAGTCTGCGGCCCATCTTGGCCAATACAGTGGATGATTTGCCCCTTTATTAGTTACCAGGCAACAGATCCTGAATACCAAAACTCAAAGGAAACACTCTGCTCCTCCATATAGATCTCAATGGCGATGGGGGGAAAATGAACAATGATCCCGTGGACAACATAATGCCACGCAATGACTTTTCATTAACAATTATCTGGTTGATGTGAATAGCAGCTGCAGTGGCTACTCTCCATCTCATGGTCCGCAGAGAAAAAAAAGGGGAGCAGGGGAAGAGAAAGAGGCTCGCCAGTGAATAGTATCCTGCAGGAGTTTAGTGGGGTTCATGGTCTCTGTGAATGTGGAATCTAATTTATATCTCAGTGAATAATTAGGTTTCTATGCAAAAATGAGTTGGAAATAATTACATCTTAAAACACCGTGACAACTTAGCCGGATAAACAAAGACAAGCAGTCCTCTTTAATGTCCCTCACCAGGAGTTTTTTCAATTCAACGGTCACTATCAATAAGCATATTTTAAAGTTTTAGTGAAAAAAAAATATCATGAAACAGCTTCTCTTTCAATAAAGGGATTGTGGTGTTGCACCTATATCCTGGAAAATATCTGTTTCTGTGATTGGGAACAGACAACACCATTAAGGAGCACGGCCCTCAGTCCTATAGAAAAGTAAAGTGACAGGCTCAGTGTAAGAAGAGGCTGCTGAACAAAGCCAGCGAGGGCCCGGTTGATGGCCTATAGAGATGTCCTGCACCAGGCTCCCTCTAATTAGGGAGACGCTTCTCACTCTCACAGAGCTGCTCAGACCAGACACTCCAGACTGAAGTGTGCCCCTGCGCCAACGAGTGCGTCTGGATGTCCACACTCAACACGGCGTGTGTGTGTGTGTGTGTATGTGTCTGCATTTTGTGGCGCACACAATTAACGAGCCTCGAAAATGAGATAAACGCCGACCGATAGTGACGCTGATCACGGTTAACTTCCCAGAGAAATGTCTTTATTGAAGCTTATTGTTGGAGCCCTGATTCGTCCCTCTGCCTCCTCTGTTGTTTCCAAAAGACTAAGCAGATGCCATTACAGAGGCAGCACAGAACAGTCCTTATTTCAATCTTTTCTTGCTTGAGTTGTCAAATAGTCCTGAATTTCAGGCCTTATTGTAATAGGAAGCTGCTCCATTGTTGGTCAGTTTGTAGAGCATGGCCTCACTGCAGGACTTATCAGCTGTGAGAACTCATTATTGTGCTCCTCACTGGTTTCCAACAAGATCAAGATGCTGTTTTATCTTTGTTAATGAGTGGTCTTTTAGCTAAATTATTTGGGTTCAGAATAATGCCTTTAGACCACACTCATCTACATGGAAAACAGGAAAACATCTACGTTGGACAAACGTTCTTCCTCAAATTCCCAAATTAAAAACAGCTGTAACTGTGGATGGCAGCCAATCAGTCCCTCCCTATACCACAACCTGAAAGGTTCTCACCCCTCCTCTGCTCCTGACTTCCCGTGAAACCTAAATCAGGAAATGTTTCAAAGAGTGAATGACAGGAGTCCCCTCTGCCCTGGCTACCCCGACTGGTCTCTCCCTCAATCTAAAGGAGGTGATATTGTAGCCTCTTTTTCTCCCCTTCTGAAAAGGGGGAAATCCCTGGGATTGAGCTTGTGTGCTGGAGCGGAAGCAGACTGGAATGTGTGTCCGGGCCGCGTCTTTTGTCGCCGGGCTGAGGTCGTGAATAGACGTGGGCCACAATCTCTCTGTATCTCTGTTTATCAGACTGTGAAAAAGCAAACAAACCCAAAATGTTTCATCCGTATGTTAGCTGCACGTTATACCTGTCAGTCACTGTTGTTTTGTTTTTTTTCCTCATCTGATAGGATGTTTAAACTTGTCTGATAATAACTCCCACTGAATTGAGTCTTTGTCCAATCAGGTTGTAAGAAACAAATCCAGGAACCTGCAGGTTTTTTGTAGTTTTAATTAGCATCCTCTTTGCTGTGCTGCTGCTCTCCTTAATTCATGCTAAATTTAGCCTCAGAGGACAGATGAAGGCTTTCATAGAACCAGGCTGCTTAAAGAGGGACTTTATTCTTTAAATAAATCATATCACTGATTTATTTTTCTATGTGTTCTGTCCTCCGATTAAATATTGATTTAGAAAAGTGTCAGACCGGGTAGACTCTGTCATTATGTTGATTTTCATTGTTGCCTGTCAGTGTCTCTCAGGCAACTCCAGCCTCATCCCAGCTTTTTCCTGTGGTTGAGGTCAAATAGAGGCTTTCACACAAATAGTCAAACTTATTTCTTAATTGAGATGTTATCCACATCCTCCTGTCTATTATGTATATACTGGAAGATATGTATGTAGATGTTTAAAGGAAGGTGGAGAGTCTGTCAGGCTGTTGGAAGCCTTATTCTGCTCATTTGGACGATGAGGAACACATCGGTCTGATTTTTCCCCTGTTTTCTGTCTTCATTGTTGTTACAGCTTTTGGCATTTCAGTTTTCATTTACATTCATTCATCTGTTCTGCAAACGCAAGCCAATATAATTGAAATCCTCCTCGCATTTTCCACAGTTCCTTCCTGTCAGGACATGTGATTGTTTCTCTGTCACTTAGAGAGGATTATCAGATTTATATATGCTAACAGGCAGCCACAGACATTCATTTGCTGTCTGTTCATGAAGAGAGAAGCTGCTGTATTGTTGTGTAACTCTAAGATACAGAGCTAAAATGTAACCTTTCAAAACCTGTAGGAAAGAGTTTTCACTAAAACAGTTGATGTTTTGTATGTTTAAGATTCTTTTTGAGGATTCATTTCAAAGTAAAAGCAACTGAATGTTCTGATCATCAAGCGGTTTATAGAAACATGTGAAACTTCCTGCTTCAAAGATCTGTAAAAGCCACTTGTGTTGTCTAATATTTCTCAGGCTTCCGGTCAGCATTATATAAGTATATAGATCATACTCTCAGATGGATGCACACATGCTAAAAGGAAGCTTTACCACAAGGGAAAATCGTTACAACTGGCAGGTTTTATTTTTTAGATTTTGCATTCAGCCAACAGTAGGCATGTATGAGGGCATGACAAGGTTTAATAGCAGAGAAACTCACAAAGTGTTGTAAGCCCGGCAGAGCTTGTTATACAACAGGCAGCTAATTGTGCAGTGGGTAGTTTGGGGCATCACATGAACTGGCTGGAGTTTGGTGGGCGGCAGCTGCATCCAACCTCCAGTTTGAGTCATCAGCTCAGAGCCGCCCTCCACAGGAACACAGCCTCAAGGTCTGCTTTGTTTTGTATGTGCGATATTTACAGGTTTTTGTTATGCGATTCAGTTGAACTGTGCAGAAACTGTAAACAGAAAACAACTTAATCCTATTCCAAATGATTTTGGATTTTCCTCTCATTTTTTTTGTGATGAGGCACAGTAGTGCTGACAAATCATCATATGTAATATCAGGAATATTAAGTCTCTAAAATAGATGGATGTGTTTCACTTTTTTCACAGTTTATAGAGACCTCTGCAGTTTCTTCTTAGAAGAAGATATATCAAATACTTTAAATCAATAATAATAATACATTTATGTGCAAATAAATAAAGTTGAATAAAACATTTCATGGATGAACCGATTAAACAGGTAAAAAGTCTGCATCCCATAGAAGCTTTCAGTTTTGTCACCAGTTAAATCAGAATGGATATATGGAAAAAAAGAAGGTTAACAAATGCAGATGTTTAGTAACAAATACACAAGTCCAAGTTTTGTTGTTTGATCATTTTTAATTATTTCATTAGTAATCTTATTTTTTAAGACCTACTGTTTTAATGCTAAGATTGTCACTACTGTCCAAAATAAATATTACTTGGTTGTTATGGGATTTATTTGGTAGACAGATTTGTTATTTCTTTCATAATAACAGATTAATTGGATTCAAATTAAATCTATGTTAATACAGCATATTTATGAATGCAGTATAATTATATACAGGGAAAATAATTCAAGCAAATGAAGGGCATTAAAATATATCAAATGTTTTAGAAGAGAGGAGCAAGCCTTTTTAAAATATATTCTTTATAAAATAAACATGTTTTTTAAAATCTGGTGTGCAAGTAAACTGTAGTGTTAATGAATGGGTTCCTTTGTCATGTTTTCACCATGATTCAGTGCAAATTTTGGGACAGGACAGGATTTTCAGGAAATATAAAACATAAATTTCAGCTGTGCAGTCAGGAGTATTTGTTTTAGACAAGATTAAGAGAAGACACGGGTGTTCAATGTCTGAGGATTACAAGCTACAGTTTCTTTCCAAACTCTAATTTAACTTTGTACACTACCACCTGCCCTCATTACAGCACACAGTAACACTTTATTTAATAGCACTAAGGTCTGGGACCTCAGAACCTACATGAAACCATTTTAAATTAAATTGATCTAAAATAAAAACAATAAGAAAAATGATTAAAAGTTGCAAACCCAGATTTTTACAGCAACCTCACTAAACCTTTTCAACAGCCTCGGCCACCTGCACAGCACAGTTAAACAGCTGAGATAGCCTTTATGTATGGAAGTAATGAATCAACAATAAATGTGACTGGTGTGACTGAAAATACATGTTGAGTTGCTGTTTCACTCAGAGTAAATGTAAGCCGTACATCAAGGTGCTTTGATGGGGCGATTTAGAGGAAATAAGGCTGTGATGTAGAGTTGTGTACTTTGTGTGTAAAGCACTTTTACCTTTAGATTTGTATAAAATCACCACATGACCCTGGTCATTGAGTACAGCGTACTGGTCTGTTTTCTCTGGGAGTAAATGAATTTATAGAAATTTAAGAAGTGTTTTGCTTCACATTGTTTGCATTTCCAAGAGCAGTACGCTTCCTTTTCATCAAATCTAGACGGCCGAGGTCAGGGCCAAGAGCTCCTGTCTGCATCATCCCAGCTCTGTGCCAGCCAGATAAATGGAGAGAGTGTTTGTAAGCTGCCTGAGCTTTGTGTTTGCACCGAGTCACAACTTTGTATGGGGTCGAGGGGGAGTTTGGGGCAGCCACTGAGATTTGTATGCAGACTACATCGCTCAGCCACCCCCCTGGTCCACTCTATGTCCTCTCACCTGCCTGTTGCAGTAAATCATAGAGCTATCAAGTGAAGCGTGTTGATGGGCCTGCACGTGCAAGGGCTTTGCTGCACCTGTCGTGTCTCTGTGTGGGTGCACACGGGTGTGTGTGTGCATGCAATGAAGAAGTAAAGAAAGGTCTTTGCGAATGTTTTATCTGTCTCTATGGATGTTTACTTCTCTGTATTCACATCTTCTGTGTGTGTGTGATTCTTCTTGCAGGCCTGGGGGTCGACGATAAGAGAGTTTTGGAGATCTGCCCAATGGTTTGGTAAATGTGTCTGTCTATGTGTGTGTGTGTGTACTTGCACGCCTGTCTGTGGTAGTAGCAGGGATGGAAATAGAGGTAGCTGGGTGTCAAACAGGAGGTCTGCAGATGCCTGTCCGGCTGAGAGCTGGAAGGTCCCTCCCTTTGACAGAGTATCCATTCAGAGTCAATGAGCTGGGTCAAAGCCTGCACGTCAGGCTGCAGCTCGGCCTAGCACTGGGGCGGTCCAAGAGGTCAGTCTTATTCAGATGGCGCTGTCATGCAAATGAACCCACCCACGCTTAAACAACTCTTAGAATTTTTATGCCTGCTCCCTGGCCTTTTTCCTTCATTTCCCCCCTTTTTTCCCCACTTTTTCACTCCCTCTCTCCCTCTTTCCCTCTCCAAATCTCTCTCCCTTGTATTCACAAAGTCATTGTCGACACATTCAAAGCTTTTTAAATTGGTCAGCTTCATTGTGTCCACACTAAAGTGGGGGATGGAAAGAGGGAGAGTGTAAAGAGGAGTGGACCTAAATATACTCCGGTCTGAAAGTAGTTAGATCATGTTCTTTTCATGGTCCGATTAGAATCAAATCGATCCCCCCGCCCCTCAAGACACTCCACGGTTTGAAGAGGGCGCCTGAACAAAGATCTCTTGGCTGAGACAGGGGAGATGAATGACCAAACTAGATACTAAACACACTCTTAAAGTCTCATTCTGATGCATGACAATGCCCAAGAGAGTAAATTTGTTTTTAAGTGTGGGTGAGAAATGTTTAATGAACGGAAAAGACATCTCTACAGTAATGATACTGTACGAGCATCTTTAGATGGACTGATCTACATATAAATCAGAAAAACACACAAACCTCAGTGGAGGATCTTTTACTCAAAAAAGGCACAGCCTCATTATAAAGGAAGGATTTTTCAAAGTGCTTTATCAAAAAGTATCTTTGTGCAAAATCCTCTCCTATGTGAGGCAAAACACGAAGATCTCCACTGAGTTTGTGTTATGGAAATCAAATCATCAGGCTCTGTTGTCATGGGGTCAGGCGTTTCACAGGTGTGCATTCGGGGCTGATAATTCATTCCTGTCTCGGCCGAGATATTTGTTCGCGCTCTCGCCGTGGGTGAAGTTGATCCGGACCGTGAGAACGTGATCTGGCGTTATGTTGGGTCACTCTCTGCTCTCCTCTTTCATCCCCCGCGGTTGCAGTGAGCAAAGGCACGGTCGTCGGCTGTTTTGTGAATACGGGAGAAGATTTGGAGAAGAGGAGAGGGGTGAAAAGTGAGGGCGAGCGGGGCTGGCGCCTCAGGTGTTTAAGCGTGGTGGAACTCGTGCATGAACGCCATCAGACGAGCACTCTTGGACGCCGCCCCGGTCGGCTGCGGCGGCGTGCGGGCTGACCCAGCTCTGAGATGATGCTCTGTCGAGGAGGGGACGCTCCTCGGCCGGACGGTACCTCCTGCAGACCTCCTGTTGTTGCCAGCCTCATTTCATCCCTGCCTACAGACAGGCGTGCAAGCTACACACACACACATGGTGAACATTGCCAAACCGTGGACGGATCTCCCAAACCATCAGCCGGCCCCCGGGCCTGGAAAAGTCACACAGAAGATGTGAGATACGAGTAACGTCAGAGACAGATAAACGTTAGCAAAGTTGCTATTTCGTTGCGTGCACACACATGTGCTGCGGGGCGGGTGCAGCTGCGGAGCCCGTCGGCTGCCGCTTCGCGATAAACTCTGTGATTTGCTGCGGCGGGCGGTGAGGGCATGGAATGGACGGGGGTGGCTGACGGTAATCTGCATGCAGATCTCGTGGCTATGGCGTTATACAAGACCCGTGGGCTCGTCTGGCACCTGAAGCTCGGGCGACACCTGGCTGCTCATTTGGCTGGCTGGCACAACTGAGGATGACCAGACGAGGCTGCGGCTGACCTCGACCGATGAGAAAGGAAGCGTGCTGTGGCGAATGCAATCGTGACAAAACGCCTCTTCATTCTGTAATTCGTTACTCCGAGTGAACCGGCTGCGCTGTGCTGTGACCGGGGTCATGTGTTGCTGGGCTCTGAGGTAAAGTGCTTACAAAGTACGCAGCTCTACGTCGCGACGCTTATTTCATAAAATCGCCCGTCAGCGCCTTGACGTTGCTGCGGGTGGTGACGGCTTTCGTGTTCGGTCGCCAGTGTTGTTGATTCGTGCTTCCATGCATAAAGGCTGTCTCGGCTGTTGCTGACGGCTGTGCGAATGACCGGGCTGTTGAAAGGTTGGTGGTTGCTGAAATCGCGGGTTTGCTGACGCAATCGTTTTTCTTGTTGTTTTGTTGCCGGATCGATTTAATTGGAAATGGTTTCGTAATGAGTTCTGAGATGCAGTTGCCGAATGACGGTAAATAAAGTCGTTGCGTGATGGCTGTGACGAGCGATATTGATGTACAGACAGGTGGGACTGGAAAGAAGGCACAGCAACTTCAATCCTCGAACAATCTTCACCAAAACAAATAACCTGACTGCACAGCTGAGTATGTTGCTGTTTCGAGCTAATCACTATCTGGTACGCTGATCATGGTGGCTGAGAACCATTCTCTTGCTGATTGCACACCAGGTACAAAACATGTTTATTTATAAAGTGTTTTAAAGGCTTGGGCTCTCTAGGTGGTGATATGTTTAGTAACCTGATTATTTCACTGTGTAATTGTGCTGCGTTCGTGGGCTGTGTTAACATGGTTTGATTTGAATCTGACCAATCTGTTACATTGTGGGAAGATAACAGATCGTGCCAGGTGGGTCATGAGCAACAGGTGATGTTTTTTGGACGACGTCTTGGCGTTGGGTGATCAGATTAACAGGCAAGATTGCAATGAGACGGTGAAATCATGACAGGCGGACTTCGTGGCTGACTGGCGTCTGCGTTTGTTGACGCTGCCGCTGTATCGTTGCGATTTGACGGTGAACTTCTGTGGGATGCGGACTTTTGCCTGTTCATTCGTCCGTGAATGTTTTCATTCGGCTTTGTTGTTGCGCGGTATTGATGATTGATTTAAGTGTTGATATCTTCTTCTGAAACTGCGAAGTCTCTATGAACTCGTGAAGGGTGTTCCATCCATCTATTTGAGACTTGTGTTCACGATGATACATGTATCGATGATTGTCGGCACTACTGTCTAAACTAACTCTGAGCTGAGTTACCTGCATTTTACTGAAAGGATTTCAAACTGAAAAACATTAGTTCCAGCTCATCTGTACTCATAAATAAAGGACAAACAGCTTCAGTGTTCTTCAATTCACCCTTACTTCAGCAACACATCTTGTCATTGATCAGTGATACTGTTTGAAGAAAGGCCCAACATAAATAAAAAACCATCAGTTTTACCAAAATCAAAGCCACATCTGATCTGGCTCCAGAGCACAACATGTCAACAATGACAGTCTCACCAATCCCACATTCAAAGTGGAACAATCATTTCTCTCTCTGTTTGCGTGGGTCTATGTCAGACCTCTGTTATTTCCATGTTAGCTCCAGATCAAAGTCCAGAATTTTTCCAGCATTGTTCTCGATGGGTCGGGAGCACGGGCTAAAAGGTTTCTGGAAACACACACACACACACACACACACACACTCTCTCTCTCTCTCTCTTTCCCTCTCAGGGTAAATGAGGCAGCTTACAAAAACCACACCACTCTTAACTCCTTAGGAGAGACAGATGCACTCGAGACTATTCTTAAGATGCTCTCAATGTGTCTCTTCAAAGGAGACAAAAGTGCAAGAGCAGTCATTACGGTAAGTAATCATTCTTAGGAACAACAGAGTAGTGTAGCAATGTAATAAGAGTATAGTTAGATACTCCACCCAGCAGTGCGCGGGAGGGGGGAAGCTTGGATGATGTGACTTTTTTTGTAATAGAGTTTTGCATTCTATTTTTTTGGCTCTTCTTTGATTTTTAAAGCCAGTGCAATTGTGGGAACATTTTGTTTTAATATTTAATTTTTTCATCCCTGATCCCTGTTTATCTATATGGGGCTCATCTCTGCTCCCTTGAGACTCTACTCCACATGAAAAGACAAACACTGCCCTCTATCTCTGTCATGTGGAAAGACAGGAATATTAGACACCTTTATCTGTTCTATCTGAGAAACAATATGATCCAACCAAACTGTCACCTATGGCCTGAAATGGGTAGAAGTTATGTGTTTTGTGATGGATGATAATATATATTATAGTTTAGCATGGTATTTTCCTTCACTTGTTTATAAAGCTGAGAGACTCAGCCTGTGGTGCTATTGTTGACTCAGTGAGGAGAACGGTGGTCGGTGAATCGTTAAATTGTTTCTTAGAGGGAACCGATAGAATTTCATTTACCAGTCCAATGACAATGCAATGTCTTTTTTAACCTGGGGGTGTACCTTTGGGGCCCTTCATTCACATAGTCCCCACTAAGAAAACAGCCATTGTGACACTGTCAGCCTGATCTGCGTGTCAGCACAGTATTGCTTTTCTCACAGGCTCAGATTTATTAGTGAGGTTTCTGTTAAGCAAAACAAACATTTTCAGCAAGTTCTTCTGGAAACAAAAC
The DNA here is from genome assembly GCA_033238685.1 of Lates japonicus. Taxonomy (NCBI): domain Eukaryota; kingdom Metazoa; phylum Chordata; class Actinopteri; family Centropomidae; genus Lates; species Lates japonicus. The sequence continues at coordinate 6,028,032 of BRZM01000079.1, read as the reverse complement.
ATTTGACATGTCCACAAGGCAAAAGAGAGGAAGAGTATTAGACCCAGGATATAACTGAGGATGTTACTATATTGCTTTAAGTTTAAAAAAAAAAAAAGAAAAGTAAATCAAGTAAGAGCTTTTTTCCTGTTTATGCTGCTTTAGTAGCAACTGGCAAACAAGTATGAATTATCCCTAACCATTATGTTTCAGCAGATGTGTATGTATGACATTATTATACATTTTTTCCTTCTTATATTTCAGAAGATGTTGTGGATGTAATAATCATACTGGGGAAAAAATATATCTATGAATGTTATCTGCCTGATTTGATTAATTCACTGCTGAGGCCTCATATCAGCGACAGATGAACTTTACAACACATTTTTGTCCAAAGCAAGGACTGTGGATTTTGTCTCCATCACTCATATCGAAAGTGCATTAGGTAGGGATTTCTTAAAGGTCAGAACGAACAGGAAGAATGATTACAGCAAGAAAAACGTGTTTCAGTCTCCAAATGGGCACCTGACTGTTCAAAGACAGACTTGAAAAACTGTGAACCTATGCTTTGACCAAACCATTACAAAAAGCATTTAAAGCTCAAAAATAATAAAACTCAGAGACAAACTCCTGATTAGATCATTTCTTTATGCTCAGTTTAAAATGTTTGAAACAGGTTTGATGATCCACCCAAAGGAGAATCTAGCCTTACACCTACAGTTACTTGACAGTTGCTCATATACACTAGAGAGTTACTGAGCCAAAAACCCCGACTGACACCACTATGTCATTTTAGTATACTGTGTTTCATCTTAAGAGGAGCTGCTTGTGACCACACACTTACTGTTAAAAGGCCGTGGTTACATCAAACTATTTGTAGCCTGCTGTATTGTTCTTTTCTTGAGTAATTACCCCTTTCTCTCAGATGCCTATGAGTTGTTGCTGATGAGCTGTTGATGAGACTTTTCTTCTCTAAACTTCTCAGATTGTTTAATTTAAATGACTGTTCAGGTTTGTATTTCCAAATATACAAGTCCAACACATGAATATATATTTGTCTTTCTAGCCTCAGTAATCTTCTCACAACTCCTCAGATTTATCTAAATATTCGTGGGTTGGTAGCCAATTAACTAAACAACTGAACTATACCATAGAAGGTAGTTAAATGTAATTGCACTTCAGCCTCTACTTATGCATTGATTCATCAGTAAGAACAATTTAATGATATAAAATATTTTTTATATGTATTTTTACTGGAGGGGATTTTAATTGAAGGACCTTTACTTGTATTGGAGTATCCAAAAGTCTTCCACAACTGGCCTCTAATGAGTCTAAATCTTCATTAATTTGAATTACAATGAGTTAAATCCATCATAAATCCTTTGACACACATCAAACTGTAACAAGACAACAAACACACACTCTCTCCTAATGAGCCTGGTCCCCAGACAACCCTTCTCCCTCTCCCAGTGACAGTCCACTTTCTTATAACCACTGTGTTCATTTCAGACGTGACAGCTCATCATGTCTAATCCTCCTCAGGGCTGTCTGGTTTCCATGGTAACACTGTGTGGCTGTGTGCGTGCCATGTCTCCTGAGGAGCTGACCTATTACAGAGGATGGGGACCAGGTACAAATGACAACGACCTCTGTGGGACTCAGAATAATCTCTGTCATTTCTTCGATCAGCCTGACCTGTCGTTTGGCCCGCTGTGAGATTAAAACCATCGCTCTCCCAGAAAAACTCTCCAGTTGTTAATGACTTCCTCATACTTTTTTTATGTACAGAAGCAGGACATTTTCTGTCAATAAAATTCAAATTCTTCAAGCATTTAAGTGTGCCTGATTATTTGCAGAGCTTCTCCTATTGCCAAGTTTGTAGGTGCAGATCCAGGGATTTACATGTAACATTTCTTACCAAGGCACTGCCTCTGCTGTCAGTGTGGGAGGTCAGCTTAGTAACCTAACTCCACCTCCACCCTGTGTGAAGGAGGTGGGCCAAGATAAGGGACTTTAATGAACTCATGCTGGGGAATTTGACATGGTTTGCTGGAGGGCTAACATGACTCCCAGACATTACATTTTCTGCCTGTGTTGAACCTGTTAATGCATAGGAACCTCATCTTTTTGATCTTCCTGTTTTCATTGTCTCAGAGTTTAATGTTCCCTTCCTTTTTAAACGTCCTAAAGATGTGTACTTTTGTTTATTTCTTTCTTTCAACCTTTTTTTTGCCACCTAAACTCCCTCTCATCCTCCACCTTCTCCTTCTCACCTTCTCACCTCCTTTGGTGTCACTGATGTTCAGTCACGCGGTCGTTCTCTGTCTCCTGTTTTGGTAAACTAACCCTCCCTTTAGCCTCTGTAGGTTAGGGGTTAAAGGTCAGGAGGACTGGTCTGTTGGTATGACCTCCTGTAAACACTGTCACTTACACCACTCTATGAATCATTCAGTATCCTGACCCTCTGGAGCTGGATGCACATCACTCTGCATCCTGACAGAACTAATATAATGTGAATGCAAGCACATGTGGGTACATGCAAACAAATATCATCGTCTACTGCTCAAAAATAACAGTAATAAAAAATATTCATATATTAAAATAACTCTGAGCACTTTGTTGTGTGAGCCGCAGTGTTTTCTGGTTTGTGTGTGATCTCTGTGTTGCTGTTCTCGTCCACAGGATCCATGTTCTGCATTCCAAACATGCAGTGTTTTATGGCTGTTGGTGTCGGCAGTGGGGAAAAGCCAAAATCCAGGCTCCGTCTGCTGAAGTCATTAGGTTTGTGACGGACAGCCTCTGAAATGTTTTACTGTTAAAGGCATGGTGCCCAGGAACTCCCGCCCTCTCCCATGTGGACCCCTGCAGCCAAGACTCAAGTTTGTACACACACACACACATACATAGACAGACTGCAGCTGCATGCACAAAATTTACACCAAAGATGTACTTAGTAGGCTGGACACCCATTCATTTTCATTGCATAAGCTGCCACAAAACACACCTCACCTCGAAGCATAACACATCAGGCATGTCGGCACACACACACACGGCACACGTATGCCTCGTATGAACTCAATAATACTTTTTACAGTTGTCAGCGCCCCCAACCCAAAAGCCATGATCCAAGCTGTATCACCTCCCACCCAACCCCACGCCCTTGTTTTTACAGCATCTCTGATTTGAGCTGTTGGACCAGAACACAAACTCTAGACCTTGTTTCCTATGAGCCGCCCCCCCCCCCCCCCCCCCCCCAACCCAAAAGCTACGATCCAAGCTGCATCACCTCCCCCACCCAACCCCACGCCCTTGTTTTTACAGCATCTCTGATTTGAGCTGTTGACCAGAACACAAACTCTAGACCTTGCTGTTTCCCATGAGCCGTCACATAGGTGGGGTGGTGGGGTGGTGGTGGCCTGGGGCAGCAGACACAGAGGTCATCTCTCTGACAACAGAAAATGAATGGTGTGCTCATCTGCTGACTGACCAGCGTGAAAATCCGTCACTGTGGCCCTGATGTTAAACACTTTCACAGAGGTGTTTGCTAACCTCTAATCCTTTGGCCATGGGAGGAACCGAAGGGGACTGTGACAGTGTGTAAACACTGAACACACACATATGCATACCTACAAATAGGCTGTGGCTTATGGAAAAGCTTCCAATTAAACATGAGTCATTTACAGTGTTGTCAGCCAGCAGGAAAAGACCAGAAACAGCACATAGCAGATACGTTTCAGTATCACTGCATCTGTAAACACTAGGATCTTGCACGTAATTGACCAGAGATTTTCAAAGCATCTGACAGTGATGCATACCTAACTGGAAGTGTTTTCCATTAAAGCAACAGATTGTCTTCGCATGAAAACGTCAAAGCATTTAGTCAAACATGATTTAGCAGTTTGAGGTTAGAGTGGCGAGGTCTGCTGATTTGTAGGAATGTGATCAGTAATGAAGAATACAGCAAACGCAATGAGGACAAATTAAGATGAATGCAGTGCAAAACCACAGGAAAGAGGAGCTTTGAGAGCACCACACTGTACAAAAACACTTGCACACGGCCGTTCTTGTTGGACTGTTTGTTCCTCTTACCCTCTGAAAAGTCCTGGTCCTAGGCATTTCTAGGAGAGGTGTCATGGCAGGGGGCTCTGGTGTTCATGATGCTAAACAGACTCCAGATGTTGAAGGAGAGCTGAGGACAAGAGTGCAAGAGGCCTGACAGACAGAGAGAGAGAGAGAGAGAGAGAGAGAGAGAGAGAGAGAGAGAGAGAAGGCAGGCGAGGGACGCTGCTGGCCCCTGAGGACCCCACAGGGGACCTGACTAACCGCCGGGTCACATCCGTCTCCTTCTTTCAACATAAAGTCATTCCTCTCTTTCCTCCTCTCCCCTCACAACACTACGATACATGTCAAAGCCCTTCCTGGCAGCATTCCTCGCATCCAGCCTCCTCTCCCTTATCAATACCATATCGGCTAAATATACTATTTCCGTTGCCAATTCTGTCCTAATCTGCTCCTTTCTTCTGTGTTTCATCCCTTTCCTGCACCTTTCTCTCTGCTTGTGGCCACTCTTGAGCGCTACTCTACTTCCTCACAGTGATGTCTCTGTCTGTGGAATACAGAGGAATATATTTACTGGAAACATGAATGCAAATGAATGCAGGACTCGGTTTATTCTTGCTCAAAGAGCTGGCTTGTTTTCCTGATGGCCCTGTGTAGCGGATGAGGAGGAATCTGCAGTTTCCATCAATCGTTCTCTAAAACACACACACACACACACATGCACACATGCACAAATGCTCCTGTTTTTCTATTTTCTATTTATACCAAAGCTCTTAACTTAATAGAACAATTCAGTTTTCAAGGACAGAAATCAAATCGGGTTAAGTGATTTATTTGTATCAGCGTTCTGCATTTGTACATTTATGTAAAAGTGAGTTAAATATGGTGAGATAGAGTGCTGCTATTTCAGGAATACATGGAATTTTTCCATTAAACAGATTTATCTTGGTTATCAGGAGCTTTAACAGGGAGCACACTCATACACAGACAGCTGCAATCAGTGCAACACTGCCATCTACAGAGACGCACAGCGACTTCCTGCAGCATCACGCAGGCACAGTATCTGTCTCTCTCACTCTGCATAACTGAAGTTGAATAATGGTTTTAAAGTCGTCTCATGAGATGTAAAAATGGAAAACCAGCTGAGTCACATGCACTGAACTTAAGGAAAACAAGTTCAGTGAAGTTGAATTAGTGTCAAATGATACAGTTATGTTTTGCTTTGCATTTAAATTTTCTCTGTTTAACAAGTTAGTTCTTTATTTAACACCATGAACTTGTAGCTGTGACTGCTGTTGCAAGGTATGGCACTAATTGTCATCATGGTCAGTAATAAATGTTGTTTTAATTATTATTGTGAAAAGAAACATGTTTAAGTATCAGTGTCAGGGTGGATCCAGGCATATTTTAATGGATCTCATATATTTTAATGGACTCCACATGTGAGTGAAAATTAGAGTGTGTGGATATAAAAATTATTTGGTTGCAATGGCAGTTGACTGCTGTGACATCCAGGATGGCAAAATATACTGACTTGCCAACCCCAGTGGTAACAGATGTGTCATTTCTCCTGTCTTGAGTAGACAGCATTCAGCTAGCGTCTCCATTTTAGCCAGCACAGACTGTTGCTTTGAAATGACAAACATTACTGGCAGTACTAACCAGTGTCAAAGAAATCAGATTGGGAGCCAAGAAAACCTGATCAGGGCACATATTTACATTCTGACTATTAGTTCATTCCATGAAAGTCTGGAATGATGTTTTATAGTGTACACGTGCACGCACACATGCACTCATCCGTGCAAGCACACACGCAGTACAGTATACTGTATGTGATTGACACCAGCATTCATACATGGAACTGCTCATAAAACCCACAGTTTCATGACCTGCAGAGTGTAGCTGCAATGTGCCTGATTGAACACATCTTCCCTCCTGAATCCCACCTGATTACTGAGCCGACTTCTGCTGACCCCGCTTCAGACGAAGTCAAACCTGCCCATTGTGACTAAAAGACTTCAATCAGAGCAGTGAGCCAGAGCTGTAATGACTTCCATCACACAGAGGAAATTGGACCAAACTTCGGGCTGTTTGATTCAGTGACATGTAGAAACGCACACAGTGGACGCGGACATTCAGACAGGTATGCATGGACCTACACACACGCACATAGAGATTGACAGTTGAAGCACGTTCGCAACCAGCTCACACTCATTCCCGTTCTCCCTCTTCATTTCTCTTATCACTGCCTCAGCCACAGAAGCACTACAGCAAGGAAAAGATGCTACAAAATAAAGGCTCGGGTGTGTTTTTCATTTCCTACGCAGTACTCAGACCAATCCAATTATTCCAGATGGCCACAGACACATCACCCCCCTGCAGATCATCCTATCAAAATCAAGGGATAAAGCTTCCAACAGCTAAGAAAACATTTTAAAGTTGCACTTCCCACAGAGCTATTCAGTGAATTTATTGATTTACCCGATAATCAGCAATTGTATGCAATCAGACTTCTCACAGCTAAAATGGATAAAAGGATTTATCTCAGAATTTCTGGCCAGATCTTGCAATTTTGGATCTTGCTGCAAAACCATGTCATGATAAATTCCAGGGTGATTTGACATCTTGTTTAACTTTGTTTCAATCAGTGAAAATTTCCGCTATAATTAGATAAACCACTGCTATGCCACAACAGAAAGATGGCTTACAGAGTGCTGCATCTCCCTTTGATAAATATTCTTATTGACAAAAATCACCAGTCAGCTGAGCGGCCGTGTGTTGGTGGCCAGAGGGGAATGTTTACGGTCATGGTAAACTCTCTACGGTCATGTATGCAATCATCGAAAGATATGAAAGGCTCGCCAAGGAACTTTGTTTTGTTTCTGCAAAGCTCCAGTCCAGATGTTCGCAGAGAGGGAGGAGGTGGAAAGACAAATATTAGTCTACTGGAAAGCTCAGAGGAGTGGGCTCAAAAACATCAACAAGGAAAGACAGAACACAAAAATTTGGTGAAAGAGGAGAAGAAAGGGCTGAGACATTTGATTAAAAAATAAACTTTTGGTTGGAGCATCTTAGTCACTTGGTTGAGATTCTTTGTTCGAAGTTTGTTCAACATGGATGTTTACGAGAGAGAAAAATAACGCTTCTTAGCAAAATGGTCTCTCTATTTATGCAGAGGGACCAAAAGTGACGTCGCCTATTCGTAAAGTATAATTTGTGGTGGGAAAAATAAGGTCAGTAGTTGCTGAGAGAACATCTTTATTTTAATCAACCACATGAAAGATATAAATAGTTATCTGAGATCACTTCCCTGAGGATATCTATGTCCAAAGGATGAATTATAGAGAGGTCAGATGGTATATATAGGTCTTTCTTCATTCCAGCCTAAAGTAATCAAATGCTTCAGAATACCACTGAGAAAGGAGGGTGTGGCAGTGAAAGATGCTTTAGCTCTTTAACCCAGAGGGCATAATAAACTACACTACAGGAGCAATTGAGCGCAGTATATGCATGTGTGTATGTGTTAATCTGCATGGAAATTCATGTGTTCATGTGTGGGGTTGAGAGCTGTGGCCCACCCAGTTCAACTGCCCTTGACACCACAGACAAAGTCAGCATGTATTTCTGCCTCTGTGGCAGATTTTTTTCCTCCATGTCAAGGTCACGCTGGTCAGAGTGTTGCAAAGTTCAGAGGCCGGCCAGCTCGATACACTCCAGTCATCTCCGCTCACCAGTACACACCAGCCCAGGGGAACACCTACAGTACAGTAAACCAGCCTCTCCGTGCCTCTGGGGCCTCATCGAAGCCAGGGCTCTGGGTGTTAAGTGACACTGGATTGAATTAGCAAATAAAATGGACAGGCTGTAGCAGAGTAATTTACCATGTCAGGGCAAATCAAATTATCCCCGAGGTGCAGATGGCAGTGTATCTATTCCTACAGCTGAACTGGTAAGCGCAGGCTGTTGTTATCTTTAGAATCCCAATTTCCTTGTCTTTGCCTTGTGTAGGAGGGAGAATGTTAAGTAGTGATGATAAAATAATCACTGGCTGATTAAACAGGATTACTACAGAGGTATTTAAGACACTGAAGGAAGGCAGGATTTTCTGCGTTGTTTTGTGTTTCCAGAAATCAGAGACATTTCAGGAAACCACAGACTGTTGTCATTTAGCCTGCCTCAATTTCCTTTAGAACAGGTAGGAACAGATTTTGCATCTACAGCCACGCTAACATCATTTTCCATCCACCTCTCGTTATGCACATTTTCAATTTGCATTTAAAAAACCTACATGGAAAAACAGAACAAAAAAAAGTCTTTATGCATGTCTGAGGGGAAAAAATTAGTTTCGATGAAAGCTAAATGCAACAAAGTGCAATGGGAACAGACTTAATGAACAAATTGTGATGTGCACAAAGCATGTGAAAGAAATGCCATATTTCCAATATGCTTTCCACATTGTTTTACACCTTTTGCATTGATAATGTATAATGCGTGGATAAACTCACATCAATTTGAATTTCCTTTTACCGAAATGTCTGCAAATTCAGTTAAAATTTGTTCTTAAAGCTACATGCTAATTCTAGCAGGCTAAAATGTGCAGAATGACAATGCTAACACGATGATGTTAAAAAAGTGTGTACCATGTTCACCATGTTAGTTTAGCATCTAAGCATGCTAACATATAATAATTAGCACAAAAGTTGAGGGTGATGGAAACTTATTAGTTTTGCAAGGATTTTGTTACAAACCAAAGTAAATCAAGACAAACTTAAGTTAATTAAGTAAATTTATGAGTGTGTTTCCCTTAATGTTTGTGCTTTCACTCTTGCATGTGCTTTGTCCTTAGGTGCCGCCATACTGTGGTGACCATGAATGTCAGTACAGTAGTGATTGACCAACCAACCGACGCACTGACATTGCTGTCCACAGAGCCATGCTGCTAGCACGGCTCAAAGTACTGTTGTTACAACTGTTTCAGATAACAAAAGGTATCTGTAAGGAATGAGTAAAAGCAAAATGTTGGTATAGTAAATTCCATTTTTGTGACCTCTGCAGGCTTCTTCCTCTAATGATACACCGGCCTCTCGCCCATCCCCTTACACAAATATTTAGGTTCCCCTGATACATCTAATAAAACTGTTTAGAGTGTTTCCTCGGTGTTTCACCTCAGAGGAAGGACGTAAACTATTTCACAGTGCAAAAAAGAGAGGAAGCAAGGCGTAAAGAGAGATTGAATGTCTACGCACACCTTATGTAAATATTTGGGCCATCTGCAGATTCTGGGTAACCTTTTCTGTCTTGAGAAAGATGAACTGTTTCCTGTGATACGTACTCTGCCTCACCTTTCCAATAAATAGTGTCTCATTTGCTATCGCTATCTCTGTACTGTGTACTGTGCTGTGCTTGCCCTTGTCAAACGGTATAATTAAAAAAAAAAAAAAAAAACTCAAATTCTTTCAGAATGTTGAAGGAAATTGTTTTCTTCCTTTCTTTTTTTTTTACTGTCACTGCTTTTAAAATACACATGAAGCCATGTCAGACAGAGTAAAATAGTGTGATAGGAAGATGACTGGGAGAGATCTGGCACTCTGTTTTTCGTCTACTGATGGTTATGTGTCAGACGTTTCAAACCAGACGAGAATATATAACAGCACTTGTAAAATCCAATGTCTCCCACTCTTCTCATGCACACGTGTCTCCCTCCTTCCCACTGGTGCCGAGTCTTACATAAGTGGCATCACTGAATTAATATTTAAGGTTTGTTTTGGGGATGGTACTCCTTGTTTTTTCGGTGCTTGGCTTTCTCCCGAGATGATATTTCAATTGAGCTGTTACATCATCTGGATCATGGCCACAGCTGAGATAAAAGAGCCCTGTGAGCCATTAGTGCAGGAAGCGTGTGCCGCAGTATGGTCCATGTGATATGCATTAGGAGCTAACTGGGATGGCTGGCTCATTAATATCAATGTTCTCTTAGATGTGTTTCCAATAACAGAAAGATTGACTAATCATTAATCCAGTGGTTATCACCGAGGTATTTATCATCTGTGGATTTGTGCACTCATCTGACTAATACAGTAAGTCTGCTTGAGCATTAAACTTGAGTGCAACTTTTTTTTTTTTTAAGTTAAATCTCTGCTGTACTTCAAAGTGTGTGTGCTCCTTCATGTAGAGAGGCAGGGAGTGAGATAGATGGGACCTTAAGAGGCTGGTCCCCCGTTGTTACAATACAATACTCTCAGCGCCATCACAACCTCAGAGTCTGTTCTCAGGTCACAGCTGACTGAGCGCGCCCCTCTCCGTCTCCAAAGATGACACCGAAGCTTGCTGGTTCAGTCTACCTTTCGGCCCATTGCGCCGGCCTCGCCATGAACACATCATCCTCTGATAACACAGCTCAGAGATTCATCACAGCCTGAGGCGGAGCTGGATGTGTAGATAGATGTTTGTGTTTACTATGATTATGTGTGTAGTTGATACTATGTGTGTGCACAGCAGATACTTTCTCAAAAGTTTGCACTAGGCAAAGTGCCAGACACAAAAAAACTTGATGCCCATAAATGGTCAAAATCCTTTAACAACACTAGTGTTGGCTGGTAACACGTTACAGTGATGTGATTATCTTTTTCAGTAGCAAGCAGTGTAAGGGATTACAACTTGAGATGCAGTCATTATATTACAGTTACTAATCTCAGTAACCCTTCTTTACTTCAACAGTTTGGCTGTTGGCTTGTTCACTGTCTTACTGGGAGTTTGAAGGAGGTTGATATCAGTTTGGTCATACCTTCATAAAACATACAACTTGGCTCACAGTTGCAACAGAAAACAGCTCTGTTGCCAGACATGCTGACTCTATTATTCCTGATGGTGTCTGTAAGCAGAGAGCATAACTCAAGATATTGGGACTCATTTTTCTACCCACTGTCATTATTTTTTGTGTAATATGAAAATCAAATTCCAAAGTCCTGAAAATTGCCAGAGCAAGATAATCCGTCACAGTGAAGTCATAAATTTGCTTGTGTCAAAGTTTGTCTCTTTTATGATTATTTCGTTCCTCGAGTTGAGTATTTTCAAATCATTCTGCTCATTATATCACTCTCTGGTTATTGTCAGTCATCTGACACCCTCATGAAGAAATGAAAGCTCTGGCAGGAAATAATCCCTCCTAAAATATGTTGCCTTACAAACTTTATTATCACTATCATGTCTTTTTATTTAGAGGGTTTTGCGGGCAGCACAGCAGTTAATTTCAAGCTTGGTTTACCACCATACATTTTTTTTTTTTTTTTTGCCTTAAAAATGACAAAAATAAGTTAATGTCCACAAATCTAATTACTTTTGGAATACATTATAATGGTAGGGAGAAATTTAATCAGAGCTATAGACTGAAGCCCTGTAAAAGGACTTTAACTTTAAACGATGCTGGTATTCTAAGTCTTTAAGGATGATGGTCTCCATTATTAACTTTACTGTGTCTATAAAACATGGGCTTTTGTTCATGAGGAACTTCATCAAACACATGCCATCAGTCTTTAGTCCATATGGAATTTTTGGCACACCACCCAGTCTGCCATATTTCATGTCACCATTTAGTCTTTTTGTCTCTGTCGTGTGCCGTACATCATATCACAGCATCCTACTATTCTGTCAGGTCAGGCCAGGACTATGAATAAGATGGCTGCCCATGTCTGTCTTTGCACCCCGAGGGGTTCCTTCCTGTTTTTACATTTTTTAACACCGAGCCTTTAATACCCGCGAGCCTCAATTTCTCTATCGTCTGTTTGAGCCCGCACTCAGAGTGAAATAGAGGATTGGATAGAGAGTGAGTCAGTGAGACCATTTTTGTGACAAATTATTAGAGTAACAGAGCTATGTTCTCTTTTTTCCTCCTCTGATTGAAATGATTTCCCTCTAAGTTACGCTGTAATTGATCTGCATATTGAACCGTGTTGTTGCATTCGTTTTTACATTATTCATATATTGCTGAGAGCGAGGACGTGTGAAACTGCAGAACATGGAGTTCCATCAATCCTGCTTCTTTCTAATACACTGGATCTACTTGTGGGAGCAACAGAACCTTCCCTGTCTCAGTTGCATTTTTTTTAGTATACCTCTGTTTATCTGCATTAAGTTAAGCAATATGTGTGAAACTTTAAATGCATTTTCCTAACTATTACAGCTCAACATGTGTCTGTCACTCTAGAATGAAATAAATATGAATTTATTACATGAGAGATTCTGCATGTTGTGTAACATTTCTTCATAAATTATTAAATCCTGACAGTGATTACACTCTGGACCTTATTACGCAATGCAGCATCCCAAGATCACTGGTGCTATATTCAGACATTCAGAGCTGCTGGTCACAAGACACCACTCGGAAAAAAGAGTGATGAATATTTGACATGTGTTTAAGATGAGGACTTTTATACTCTGCTGTCTCAGCTTTACCTCACAGCTAAACTTGAAGCACAGCTGTACCGCGCCGGCCATATGAAAAGTGGAAGTTGTGCTAAGGTATAAAGGAAATTACACAATCCATTCTATTACCCAAGTTAATCGAAGCTGACAGATTGTCAATTTCATTTATGGGAGTAACTTTAAGGTTAACAATTGCAATTAGGTTTGACATGTGGTGGGTGAAGGCAATCAGCAGGGTTAGACAGTGGATCTATAGTAGTGCATATGTAATTAATGCATTCAGCTGTGCCCAGGGCACTCCGCTGAACAGAACAAGCAAAATGCAAAGACTGCTATAAAGCTGGGATAAGTACAGCTGCAGCACATTTTATTGTGTGTGCAGTTTTTCTCTGTCACACACCCGCCTCCCCTGCCTAGCCTGTTCTGCATGTGTGTGCATTGCTACGTACATGAATAAATACAGAAGGTGAGTACATGTACTCACACATCCCTTCCTCCTTAAGTATGGTCTGTTTTCCTTTGCATGTGTTCTACTGTGCACATACAGTATCTGTCACGGCATGTGTGGCAGAGTTGACAGGCCATCAGAGCAAATGAAAGTGATGCTCAGGAGGAGAGATGCCTGGAGGAAGGCTGGGAATAAACAGCCGGATCTGTGACGCACTTTGAAGAACACATCTGAGAGGAAACAGGGAGGAAGGAGAGGGGAAAAGACCAAGCAGAGAAGGGACAGAACTGAGTAGGAGGGAGCTGTTTTCAAGCCCTTGTAGAGCAGAATCTATAACTGACCAGACAGCAGGTCATCTTTCAAATGCAGAGCAGCTCGACTCTGAGGCCTTAACTCGCTGCCAGGAATCCTTTCAGCATCACACGTATCTACACACCAGTGCAGACACTTAAAATCAAAAGAGGAGACAAGAGGTTGACCTGCAGAGCACGGCCTCAGACTGGTTTCTGATGTCAAAAAAGTTTTGACCTCAGCTTATTCTCTTGTTACCTGGATGAATAAAGCAGGTAAAGGTAGCAGGGACAAGCTGACAAGATGATGAAATATCAGATAATACTGCCATGCCTAAAGCAACGCCCAGAGGCACAGGATGACACAGGGACTACGTTTCTTACAAGTTCTTGTCACAGAAAAGACAAGAAACTGCGGCCCTCATGGGGCAGACATTATGTGATAAGAGAACTCGATGGTTCACAGATTCTCTGCAGTACAAATATAGGTTTTAAAGAATGTATTTACTGCAGTGTAGGATTAGGGTCATGTTATTGTACCAGCATGATAAGAAGAGCTGAGATTACTGATATTCTTATCTAAAGCCCACCACCACTACAGGCCAGACTAGTCTGCTTACTCCACCACAGAGGAGTGTCTTGTATGTATGAACACACTGTTATCCATGTGTGTATGCATACAGTGTGTGTGAGCTGGTCTATGTGTGTGTTGTTTCTTTGTATAGTCATGTTTATCGTATTTTTTTCACAAAGTTTCAAATTGCATCACCAGGGAGTGACAGTAAAGCTGCTGTGGAAAGATTTACTCGCTGACACAAAGCTAAGACATGTACAGTGAACATCTAATCAAATAATGTCTGCTTTGCTTTGGATGCATTGTATATTGGGATGCAGGACCATTACAGTAGATAAAGAATGAGGATCAGCATGTCGTGAGGTGGAAACAACAACAGTTTGCAGAGTAATTTCACTAATATTCTGATTGTATGATATCTAGAGAGGAGGACTAATGATTGAAATTGCCTGGTGCAGTCAGTCAGAACCAAAACCTGCATATTTAGCCCTATATTGCACACATACGACCTTCTCTGTTAATAGGGTCACTGAACAACTGTATCTTAACCAATTTGTTTTGCCAATTACATTTGAAAGGAAATTAAGTTGCTGCCAGGATTATTTTCACAGTTTTTTTAGTGTGGGAAGTTTGACATTTATGTAATGCACATAATTCATGAGGATGAAGTCAAGGTGGATGGTGGGTATAAAAAGCTTGATTTGTGAAACCAATGTTGATTGTCCTCCTGGGAACGATATGTTTACATGGAAGTGGTCTCTAGCAGCCAAAGTAATTATGACAGGAGCAAAAGAGGAAGAGGGGATGGATGAATGGGTCAATATAACATTGGACTTTACCAAGGTAGATGGTGTTGTTTTTCCAACAGACAGTCAATCTTGTTTTTTTTTTTTCATATTGTTTTAACCTTCATGATGAAACTAGGAAACTAAGAAACTAGTAATTTTAACAAAACCTAATCTTAACTAAGTATATGATCATCGTTTGCACATAACCCAAACCACTTTCTCTAAACAAACACTTTATGTGCCTAAATTGAACCAAACATTGACCGTAGCTTTGTCACATCATGAAACTGATTTGTTTTTAATGGTCATTTGTAGCGGTTTTGGAAGGCACAGACAAATGTTCTGCCCATGGAGGTGTCAGATCAGAAAAAAGCTTATGTGTCTCTCTAGAGGACATGAACAAACGATTTACTTGTCATTGAACTTGGAGGATGAGTTGGTTCAATGTTAGCAAAGTAAACATGTCTCCCTTGTGTTTGAAGTCATTTTGGACTTTTTCAATGAAGACCACAATCTTTAACCCTTAACATTTCACATTTATCTGATGCATTCAGTAGCATCATTTTGTCATTTAATTGTGTCATGTTGATGGAGAATGTAATCCAGGTAGCATTACCTTTCCTTCAAAACATATTTGCTGTTGCAAATTAGTAGTGCACATTATAATTTCCTGGACTGTATTGGCTCATCATGTGGGACTGAACATCACCATGTTTTATAATTAAAAAGTTGGTCATTTAAGGGATTAATAATGGTATACATGGTCAATATTACACTATATCCATTAATTTAACATGTATATACCCTTAACAATGGACATAGGGTGGTGTGGGGCATCTGTGTTCATTTGTGATTGTCAGACACTTCTGTACAATTGTACAATTGTAATGTACAATTTTTGTAATCTTCCATAACTGACAATCCAAAAAGCACACCGGCTTTACACATATAGGTGGTAAAGAACATCAGAGTTTGAACTTATCTCTCATGCTCTCTTCTCTCATTCTGCACTCATATAACTTCTTTTGATACTTTTTTCATACTTTGATACATTTGACTTAAACTTGGTTGGACGACACTTTGTACGTCATACCCTGGCCTTGACTCCTACAGGAAAAGAATGCAGTGTCAGTCTTTATTGGTAAAAATGAACTACAATGTATTGAAATATATCGAACACTCCTCCAACTTTCACTGCTTACGTGATAGTATTTCTGAGGGCTGAAACAAGCCCAACTTTTATGTGCATGTATAACACTCCTCTCAAGTCTGTGGGTTTTAGTAATTAGGTGACTGCTGGCTGTGAAAGTACATTATTAATAACTTTGCTGAAAACATGGCACACACACAGATTCATGCACCCGTACCCACCAATACCCTCCACCACCCTGCATAGTGAAATGAGTCGAGGTTCTGCGATGGATCAGAGACAATGTTGATCCGTTTAGGGATGAAATGCTGTGAATGCAGGTCTCCCATTATCGGACAGCCGATTGATGCAGAGCACAACCCCATATTAACACTAATCGCTTCAATGTATTCACCTGCACATTCTGAATGATCAAGCCAGGAAGCATTCATAGCCATCCTCGATGCCACTTAATACCATGAAAATAAGCGGAGATGCCGGGTGGCTCAGTAAACACCGGTGTGATCAAAGAGCGTCATTCAACATGAATTATAAGTGGGAGAAAGTACAAGAGTGAGCATATGTATGTGACTGACTTTGAGTATATATTAGTGTGTATGTGGTCCTCTGAGAAGCCATCTGTGCTTTTTTGAAGTGTTTATATGTCTCCATGTGTATGTGCCTGGACCAGACTGGTGATAAGTGATAAGGGTCATGGAGAGTGACAGGATGGACAGCCGGCGGGAGTGTGTCAGTGGTCAGACGGGGTGAACTCTGGGTTATCTGACAGGGATTTCAGCTTGCACTCAGAACACAGCTGTTTCAGTGAGAGCAACGCCAAGGTGGCAGGCTGTGGCAAACTGTGGCACACCACCATCTTTAATGTGGTCCTACTCTGACCACAGACCTACCCACACTCCAAAGCTGCAATAGTTTGTCCTCCCACATGTGTGACAGTATGTTAAATATTAGGCTGATCTGAAATATTATTCACTCAGGTGAAGTAATTTTATAGTGTGAATCTTTTCTTTTCTTTTCTTTTTTTGTGAAATTTTGGCAAATATGCTTATTCAGTTATTAGTCTCTCAGTCTCTCTCTCTCAGTCATGGCAAGAGGACGGGCTAGTCAGGCCAAGCAAGAACTGCAGACTGCGGGAAGTTACTGTACCTGGCCCAGAAACAGTGGCCCCCATAACACCACAACATACTGTTTTCACACCTCTTTTTTCTGTGGATTAAACCAGGGGTCTGACACTGCGGGCCTCCCTTTGGAGAAAATGGGACAACTGCGCACAACACATCCTTGTTGCTGTGGATTTGGTGAGTTACACTGAGTTACTGAGCTACAACACAAGCCTCATTATTTGTTCATATTATGGCAAATCGGCACCATTACAATTGTGCAGAATTTGCTATTAGCAGCCCCTGTATGCAGTATACCCCCAGAAGCACAAACTACAATAACTAACTATAACTAGCTTGTGGTTGTTTTTAGAACACTGGCATGAACATGTCCCTTTCACCTCTTGCAGTATCTTTGTCTCATGTCTCTCCTTCCACAACTTCCCAACAACTCTACTGTGCCTCCTCTGGGGAGGCACCTCACAGTTATTAAAAACCCCAAATGAGATAAGTTAATTAGTGAAAGATGATGGCAGGCAAATTTCTTTAACTTTGGACAGAGCCTGCCTAACTGTTTCTACTCCAACCTAGGCTAACTGGCAGCTGACTCTAACTTCATATTTATTGTACAGATATGAGAATGATTTCAATCTTCACATCTAACTCTTGTGAACTATTCCTTTACTCACAAATGTTTTTCTTTTTTGCCATCACAAATGCACTATTACTTTAGTTACAATTCAGTAGTGGGCATAATATTCTGAATTCGTCCTTACTCCTTACAAAAGTATTGCATTTGTGTTGCACTCTCAAAAACTGCCATTGCATCAAATTGCATCATCCCTTATGATGGGGGGATAGTTAAAGTATATTACCTATGTGCCTGTGTGCACATGATGAAGGTAACACAGTGGAATTGTCCAATGTTCTTGGCATCAGTTTGCCTTAGGGAATACCTCAGCTTACAGAAAGTGAACTTAAATCACTTTTTTATTAACATTTTTTCCATCCAGGTTAAGTCAGAGAGGTCAGTGAAGCTCACAGCATGTCCGTCTCAGCTGAACTGATTATGTTGAAACAGTCAAGGTGATGAGAATCATCAGGCTTTGGATAATTTGATGTTACTATGGCATTAAGAGGCAAGTAAGATAAAAACTGAATGGTCCTACTGAAAATAATGACATTTAAACAGCAAACATAAGATAAAAGATAAAAGACGTAAAATACGTACAAGAATATAGTTAGTGGTTATCCACTGTGTGAAGGTGACTTGTAGACAGGGCTGGTGCAGTAGAATAAATAAACACATAAACAAACACACACATTAAATTAAAATAGAAATTGTTATTACATGACTTACTCTCATTACTGAAAATAAACAAGCACACCAAGAATATCCTACTCTGATAACTGTCATTTGAACTGTATGTCTCCACATACAATATGTGTGTGTGTGTGTACTATATTTAGCTCAGTCTGTAAAGGCTCAGCACTTTAGACTGGATTTAATCATCTAAACACAGAGCGATCATAACAGCAGTCACATAGGATATTATGTGGAAGAGGCTCAGTTGCACAATGACCTCTCCTCCTCCACCATGACTCCCCTCCCCACCCTTCACTGTGGGTTGGAGACCTTATTTCACTTCACTCTCTGTGTTTTTATCTCGATTTCCCCAGTTGTTATTCCCTCCACACTGCTCCTCCTCTGTATATTTTTCTCTATAGATGCACTAAGTGATACCTCTTGTGTCAGTATACAAAGAACTTGAAAGAAGAGTTCGTACACAATATATACAGTCATCTACATCTCATTATTGCTTTCACAATGTGAACTTATTTGATCTCATGTCTATATATTCTACCAATTTTTGTGTTTTGTTGATGCTATACCGTATCCCTTAACTGGTTTGTCTTTATGTACAATGACAGAGACAATGATGACCCAGCTTGGTGATAATGTTTCAAATGAGATGAAAGAGGCCTTTATTCATGTGTATTGTTTCTGTTTCTTCCGCGATAATTTTACCAGCTCAGACGAGACGAGAACTTCAACAAGCAAGCAACACAAGACTGTGTGTATGGATTTTTGTGCAGGCTTGTGCATGTGTGTGTGGTATATAGACCCAAAGGACTTACAGGGGAAAATGCAGGTTTGTGCGCAAAGAGTGCATGTGATGCTGTTTACTCTTATAATGCCTGGCAGCTGGTCAGCGTGTCAGAAGGAATTGTGGCAACAACCTGTGACATCTGAACGAATATCTGCAACAGGCGCTCAGAGCAGGCAACAGGGCACAGCAACGCAAGAATAAGTTTCTAACCGTACAGCAGCTAGCAACATAACAATTGGCAAATACAATGCTAACTGCCGCCTATATCCTGGGGAGCTAATGATAAAAAGAGCAGCAGCTGTGCAGGTGGTGGCTGATCACAAGAACAGTCAGGTGATTAAAGCAGAGTGTGTGGAACTTGAGGATGCCACTGCATGGGTACGAATTGAAAACAAACAGAAAGTGACTGTGTCGCTGTTAAGGAGCTGAACTCAGAAGTTTTGCTACATGGAAAGCATCATAATGGACCATTTCCAGAGAGTTGGGAGTTTCAATAAACAGAGACAACGTCACGACAGCCTAATTATAAAAGATACATATATTCACACACACTATTAATTATCTCAGTAATTATAAATGCAAGATTATCCATTTAGGGATAATCTGTTTATGTTCAGTCTATAAATTTACACCCATTTATAGCATTACTTTTAATACCTGGATATTCACATTGATTGGCTGGCAGAAGTCCACTGATAACATAAGAGGACACAACATGGTTCTGGCCAAAAAGTTTAACCACAGACCCGAATCACTGTGTAAATTGAATGTAACCATGGCATCATCTTTCTGAATTATGTCATTAGCGCTTATTTGTAAGTTTTCCTGCCAAATGTGGTTTCTTGCCAGAACAGTGCTGTGACTGTTGTCTTCCAAGAGCTTGTCATTTTTCTGTTTTACAATGCAAGGTTACGCCTGTCCAGCGCCATTTCCAGGGTGTTCCAGACACTACAGTGAGCTGTCACTATCAGTGATGAGAGACAGCTTGTGTTAGGTTGTTGTTTATAATCAGAAGAAAATAAGAGAAACCAAAAGGAAGTTTGATACTGCAATGTTTCATCTAGACTGTAAACAGCTGAATAAAGCAGCATACTTCCACTTTATCTATGGTAAAACAGCAAAACCTCCTTCAAGGGCAATTGCAGACTGGGCTGAAACTCAAGGGTAGAATGGAAAAATACTTTAAGAAAATGTGTGTTCCAGTAGAGGGACACTGGTCCTCCTCTGACCCCCAGACCACCTCCAGAAGCTGTTGATAATATCGCTGCCCAAAGCTCTGGTTTATGGAGAGTGGAAGCTGTTGACAGGAGGCTCCCCAGAGCAATCGCGAAGCGCCATGTCAGCAGCTGCTCAGCAGGAAATGCCCAGCTTCAGGCCTATCAATGCTTCTCCTTTCAACAGGAACACACCACCTGTTCAGCCAGTGTAAACAGAACGTGATTCACACTTCCCATGCAAACCCAAATTGCACTCAACACAGTAAACCCACATCCAGTTACTGCCTGTTCAATACAGCATGCCATATACATATGCACACACATTGTTACATTGGAAGCCTGTAGGTGTAATAAACAACTGTGTTCAGCACTTACAAGGTTTGTGTGATCGTGCACTGCCTGCATCCAACCTGGGATGAGGATTACTGTGAGATAAAATAAAACCATTCCAACCACTACCAAAGACACATGCTTGTTAAAAATTACTTGACGAGAGACATTTTTGCTCACACCTGTATGCAGAGTCAATAACAATTAAAGATATAATTAAATGGGAGGCAAGGGACAGAGAGAAGGGAAGAAAAGAGAGTGTCTGGGAGTATGGATGAATAAGAGCATTAATTTAGGACCTGGACTAAAGGGGGTAGAGGTAGGCAGAATAAACAGATTAGGAAAGCTTACAGGATAACAAATACATCCATAATCATCATGAAGATTAATTCACTGTACCTCCCATCTAATGTGTTTTTACTTTATTTATGAGGAGAACTGACACATTTTAAGGAGCGGGCTTTTGAAGTTAAAATGAATGAGAGAGGGAAAGAGCAGAAAGTTTGTGTATGTGTGTGTGTCTGAGTGTGTTTACGAGACAAGAGACAAGAGATGACAGAGATAGGAGGAGAATGAAAGGGAGGAACATCTCCTCCAGATAGCCAGGTTTTCATCGCTCTGCTTCATGCTGGGTCCATCTTTCTCGTTAGGTGATGACTCGCTGCTTTCTATCAGGATTTGCCACACATGTCAGTGAGCTCTGGGGAGCAGTTCCTCTGTGTGTGTGTGTGTGTGTGTGTGTGTGTGTGTGTGTGTGTGTGTGCCTCTCACCTGCAGCAGTCATTCACTTGAGCCGCTGATATGCGATTCTGAGCCAAACAGCAAAGAGCGTCTTAATGAAGCTTTTGGCGTCAGATAAAATATTAAACCAAAACATACAGGTAGACTTTGAGGTTTCATAATGGCAAACTTGTTATGTTGGTGGCTTAATGATATGAAGCAGGCTTGGATCACCTTGATTACTCACTGAGTCATTCTGCAGGCTGTGAGCCTTCACATAACCTGTCTAATCACTGACCTCCCACATCAAAAGTGTCAAGCTCCTCACAGGATTCTAAATCAAAGGCATATGGACTATGCCTGAATTATAAGTAAAGGTTGTTGCTCAACTGAACAAGGTGTTCCTTCTTTTTTTCCTCTGTCACTCACTCCTTTCCTCTTGCATTCCTTCAGCCCCTCTCTCCCTACCTCTCGGCACCCCCCACCTCTCCTTGCCGTTCTGATAAGAAGACAAAAGATAAACAGTCCCTCCAGCATCTGCCATCGATCGCTCGGGGGTAAAAGCCTAATGGCTTGGCTCAAAGTAATAACACTCCTGGAGTTCTCGCAACTGATGGGAATGATAGATTCTCTCCCCTCATCTGCACCTGGAGTTTGCAACCAACCAGAGTTTGTATATGTGTAGAGGGTGAGAGCAGGGGCATGTAGAGATCAGGACAAAAAAACAAAAAACAAATATGCACCTCAAAGAAATACGAAATGAACAAAAGGGAAATCTCCTGAGACATGGAGTGTATTAGCTGTGCCTCTGACGGAGGTGGTTTAAGCCAGCTCAACCTTATTTACCATCTTGATGAGCTGTGCACATTGAAATAGTGTTACGAAATAGGCATAACCGAAACCCAATGTTCTTATCTCATGTCTAGGCAGTCATTGTTTCTTCAGTGATTTCTAATGTTGTTTCTATTACAGTACAACCACCCTGTGCCTGATTGTTACTGCTGGGCATGCATGTAACACACCCTGAGAAACAGATGTAGTCTGACTAAAATACTATTACAAACCTAGATTCAGGCAAACAAGGGAATAGAGGAAACACACAGCCTGATAATGTGGAAATAGGATTTGCAGATCACTTGTACTGTAGTACAATAAAGATGTGTGAAGACCATTACTGATGACAAGCCGAAGTACTAATTCAGAAAACACCCCTAAAAATTTCTTTTCTAGTACTGTGACTGCATTGGAGCAATGAAACCACGGACAGTCATACAGCACACAGATTTCTGTGCTCTTTCCACGTTTGTGCTTCAAAGAACTGAGACAGGGTACAGTCTATATTGTAGACAGAAGTCCGATGCAATTTTCTGGCTGAAGTATATCGACTACTTCCTATGCCCTGATGCGTTTAACTCCACTTAAAAAATCTACAGGTGTGTTCAGACAGAGAGCATTTGGCCCTGCATTATCTACAAAATGAGTGTTGGACCACTTTATATTTATTCGCCTTTAAACAGTTAACGGACCACTGCACATTAGCTGTAACCACATCTGTTTGTCTCAGATTAGTCTACCCGCTTACTCAATTCAAAACTCAGAAACATGACTTATTTTTACTTATTTCTCTGTCTGTCTCCTTTTACCTTTATGCCTTCACATTTATTTATATAATTCATAAAGTCTTTGCTCAGGTTGATACATTTCAACTTGAATGTCAACTCTTGCTGCCCCATGCTAATTGTGTCATCCATTTACTGGTCACGGCTCACACTGCCCTCGAAATTCACTTCATCACCTCACTTCACAGTTATGTGCCAAAGCCGAATTTTGTAATTTTTGATTTTTAATGAGGTTTTCTAAACCTTTGGAACAGAACCCATGAAGTTTAGGTCCCACTTTGGCTCTCTAGTTGCTAAGTTGTGATTATGAAATGGGAAGAAGAGGAATGGTTGAAGGGGGACAGATATGACACCTCCTCTTTAACGCCTGTCTTTACCTTTAACATTGATGACACTTTCTATAGCTTAGCCTCCAGGACTCCTCTCCCACGAGACGACAACTGCTGCTGCTCTCAGTCAAAGGCAGCTACTGCCTTCTAGAGTAACTCACTGCAAGCATGTGTCAAACTCTATCATGCTCCCATCACACCCCCTGTAGTCCAGAGTTAGAGCTCAACTAGGAAAGACTGTGCAGCCCAGCTTTTGAGTGACACCATCTTTCTGGTATACAGTCAGCAACAGGAAGCTAAGTAACACTGTGTTTTGCTAATTTAGACAATCAATTAGGGGACTAATTAGCCATTGAGTCATTACAGTGACTTATTAGATCGAATGGTGTCAGAGATTGAAACAGTGTCACCCTCATACTAAAAAATAATCTTTGCACTTCAGATGTTCTCAGTAATTCATGGGCTTACAGACTGCCACATACACTCCACACTGTAACACTTCTCCAATTGGAATTAATCTGCTTATTGTTAGTGTTACTGGTTTATATGGTGTTTATAAGACTTTCTCCCATTTATTTCTTACAGAAACAAGGATTACTCAGTCTCAACAATTTGGGGCGGGGGGGGGGGTCAAACGTCATGAGTGTGTTGATGAGGTGACAGTGAACAGAGACAAGGCCCCTCTACTGTGGGAACAGGCGTGACCTCTGACCCCTGACCTCACTGCTCAGGCTCTCCATGGTTGGCTGTCTCTCTGGCTCTGTGGGCCGCCTGATCACAAACACTCACCTTGGGCATGATACACTGTGATGGATGGTAACCTGTGAGCCATGAGGTCAGCCAAGTCAACCCCATACAGAGTCAACCAGCTGACCTCACATAGGTATGTTTATGTGAATGTGCATCTCAGTAACTCACACAATAATTCCTGATGTTTAAAATAAGCCTCCTGGTTGAAATGAAATGAAATGAAACATGAAAACCCTACATGGATTGACAGACTGAAAACTGAATTTGCAGGTGGATATTGCTTTACAAACAAGCAGCAACGCACACTCCTTTTGTTGCATTTGGAGGACACAATTTTGATGAGAACATGTTCATTTTGACATTTAAGCCATATAAAACTTGTTAATATTCCTCAATATAAGGAAATTCTGGGGCATGTTGAGTACTCAGCTGATGGTCTTAAGTTCTGTTTCATGGAGCGTGACCAAGTGGTATCTAGTCTCCCTATGTGTGGCACGAAGGACGAGTAATTTTCAAAGTGAGTCCTGACACTATGAAAGTGTCCTTCAAGGGCCAGCCCTGACACCCATCTTCTGTTTCATTACAGAAGCATAGATGGCTATATATACAGGAGGCTGGGATGTTACGAAGCGTCGGTAAAAGCGCTATCTCGCTAGCATCCCATCTCTGAGATCAGCGGGAGGTATTAAAGACACATTGATACAGAGACGAGAATGACAAGTCTAGAGAGAGAAGCTTCAATCCTGTAATAACCAGTGAACATTACATTATTAGGCAGACCATTTTGTAAATTACATTTTCCAGAGGCTGAAAATATTTATCAGCAGCCGTGGTAGAGAAATAAGCTTAACAGCTGCTCAAGGGCTGAAATGTCCTCACGTGATGGAGGATACATACACATATGGATTATTAATGAGGAAGCCATGAGGAGAAATTATGGGAGGTATGTGGCATTCATATAAGCTGCCATTCTAAAATCACCTACAGCGCCTCAGTTATTACAGGACTGCTTTTACAAACCCAGTGCAGAAACAGAAACAGAGAGAGAGTCCACCTTTCATCATGAAGGTGTCTCTCGTAATTGCTGATATCGTGCGTAAAATTAATAGTAGGGCCGCCTAGCACTATAAATGAAGCAGTCCTTGTTCTTCTTCCAGAGAGAAAGTCACAGTTAAACAGGGAGGCAGATGAATCAGCTTTATCAGCCAGACTGAAAAGGCTCTTACAGGGACCTTTAACAAACTCTCATTGATGGCTCTGCTCATGCAGCCATCACACTATGACCTCACTCAAACAATATTTACCTACAGTGATCCTAAGTTTTGCAGACATCGGGCATTCTGGTTTTATACATTAAGTCAGAAGATGGGTTATCCTGGTTTTTGTGCACTGGCTGAGAGAGGAGGACCCATGAGAAAGCCAATGGAGACTAGAAAGGGTCTGTCTTGGGTGGAGGAGAGACTGCAGACCAACAAGACATTGTTAAGATGAAAGCGGGGAAGACTGGGCAAACTAGAGACAAGACAGAGATGTTTCCTCTACAGCCTGTGGTAAAATGGAGACAGAACTGAAAGAATCAAAGAAAGTGCCGAGATTTAGACAAAGGACAAGAAATGAAAAAGTGCAAGTGCACAACCAAGAACAGAGAAAAGACTGAGTAAGTTGGACAAAATTATATTTTTCTCTTACCAATCATGAGGTCTCATGATCACGTTACTATGAAACCACCAGTAAACAGTGAGGCCATGATAAAATTGTACTGGGATTACATGCATTGTTTTCCTATGAGTCCCCTCCTCCATCCCCTCCTAGGTGGGGTTATCGCATGGCAGCTCAATTACTATTAGTAAAAAAAACCACTGCGTAGAGAGGTACTATAGAATGTAAACACACAGGATGACTACCGTTTAAAGCAGGCCAAGTTGTACTAATGGGAAAGGTGAACATTTCCAAAACATAAATTTTCCACCAGTTAGCAAACGGTTGCCAACCGAAACTTGGTCATAATATTTCATCAGGCAGATGATCACTGGAACAAGGAGGACCAGTTGTTCAAACAATATAAATTGAGCAGTGAATTGATGATTTTATGTTCATCTTTTTGTGTAGTTGTTGGCAAAACGCAGTTTGTTCACTTAAATATGCCTGAGATGTCTCTGATACAAACTTACAATGATCAATGGAACACAAGTCTTCTAAGAAAAAATAAACGCACCTACAGGATTTAAGCGTAAATTACTCAATAAACAGACAGGCATCAGCTGCACTGCCAGATCTCTCACACACTCACACGTATGCCTATCCGAAGCAATTCAGGAGAATAATATGCAGTTCAAGGGTCTGACTTGGATCAAAGGTCACATATTGAGTCTGTCCCCAGCGACGTTCATCTCTGACACCTTGAAGAGGGTCACATCATGGTGGGAGTCCTGGGTACAAACAAAGACCTTTGTGCAACACACGGACCATCCTCTGTTTGTGTGTGTGTGTATGTGTAAAAATGAGGTATGTACAGGTGGACATCACTACAATTTCAGTCTGAGTTCGCAATCCCACATGCTGGATTATTTCACTATGTCATAGGAGTTTGTGTGATCTTTAGCATGACACAAAAATAAAATATCAAATATAAAGTCTAGGTTTCTGTATGTGTGTTCATGTTCACACACTCAATGCAGTAGTAAGTTTGCAACTTGCGCTAGAGGACAAGTAATGTATATTCGTGTTTGAGATTAACTGTAACTTTCAAAGCATTGTTTGACATATCATCGGTGATAGCATTTGTACATCAACAGTTATTAGATTGCCAATTCCTGTAAATTAAACCAAGTTAGCTGTAACCATGTGCATGAGTAAAATGCCCAATCTCCAATCATCATGCCACTTGCATTGTGAAAAATATATATATATTTTTTTAACTTCAACTGACTGCAGTATACTTATTTAGTATATCATATAATCAATATCCGATTGTGCAAGATGCCACTACATAGTATCAGTTTTTTAAACACGCCAGAGCTGCTTTTATTTTCCATCAGCAAGTAACTTTTGAGGAGTGGCAGCTATCACCAAACATTGTTTTGAAACAATAAACTCTCAACTGTCAAATTATCGATTCTTCTGTTGTACTCTGCTCCACTTGTGGTAAATAAAAAGCTTTTTATCCCTCTGAGAGCTTTAGTCCACTTTCTTTTCCCTCATCTTTCTGCAAAGAATGTGCCTCTTCCGTGTCTCTGTGCAAGACAATCCCATGATGAGACACAACAATAATGATGGAGTAAAGATAGCCTTCACTGGCCTATTTTCAGCTGCCTGATCTATGATTACCATTTGCAGGTGTCCAGGTTTCCACCATTTGATAGATGATCCGTAGATTCAGCGATTGCCCTCCTCTCACCCACACTTGACATTTCCCTCTACCGTCAGTGCTTTTCCTCTCAATCCCTCAATCTCATTCTCCTCCGTCCATCTCTTTTGTGCTCTCTTACATTTTCTCCTTCCCTCCTGGCTTTCCTCTATCTCACTTTATACTCTCTCTGTCCCTCCCTCTCAGTGACTTTGTGGATTTTTGCATCTCCGTTACGTAATGGCGCTCAGGGGACGAGGGCACTTCAATCAATACTTCAAACGGCCCGGCCCCCGGAGGACTCGCTCCAAATGCCACGTGACAACATGAGAGGATGACATTTGAAGAAGGGAGGGACGGGAGAGACAAGAACCCTGAAATACCTAATGCTACCAGCAGTGCTTAGACTTAAGGGGAATGGCTGTGACTGGGAGGAAGAAAGAGAGCGGGAACACTGATGAGAGAGATTAGAGACCACTGGAGAGAGGAAGAAATTTCAGGAACAGTAAGAACAACAGGCAGATAAAAACACACTCGCTCAGGGACACGAGCCCAGGGTGATTCATATGTCTCACTGAGATAAAAGCCAGACAAATAAATAGAGACAGAATTATTCATACTATGGCATCAGAGGGGTACCACAAACTTTATTTTGAAAAGACAGTAAAGTAGCACACTCTTTGTTTGGCAAAATACAGCTTTAGGGACAAGTGTGCATTCACCCCTCTTCACCCAATTTACATGCGAGCTGCTGGCTGGACGAGGGCTGATCTTGCATTAGATCTACAGATAAATATGTAGGATTATAATTGCCTACAGCCTAATGAACCACTGTCGTCCAATATTCCTGTTGATGCGTAATGGTCCCTTGGGCCTCTGTACATCATCCCAGTGATGAGCCTTTCGACTGGGACTTGCTCTGTGCTCCCAGCCCGGAGGAAGGTGAAGGCTCTGAGCTCCATAAATCTCACATCGCTGCCTAGTTCATGCTATTTCAGGCCTAAGTGGCCACAGAGACCTGACTGTAATTGTGTGTTTCTCTTCCTATAAGTCTATATTTATTTGATCCACCCCCCTGTGAAGGCACAGTGTCCTCCACTCAGGGTTAATCAAGTGAATCAAACATTCAGAGTGTTTGTGTGGAGGGCAAAAAGAGAGGAGGGAAGGAAATACATGGAGGCAGTCTCATTCATCCATAGAGTTATTACAGTAATACATTTAACCGTTATTTATTACACTGAAGCAGAGAGAGGCCTTTTGTGCTTAAGCTTAAATGTCAAGATAATTATATGATAATGGATCACTGGTGCAGTCAGGCAGAGGAAGTGGGAGGAGTCCATATGTGCACATGTCATATACACACTACATGCATGTGAGAATGTGCAGGGCTTCACAAGGTGTATGATATCAGGGAGATATGTAATTTATTTTAAAAATCCAGGACACGTGCTGGAATAAAAGATGTGGGTTTATGGCAGTTTTTTGGTTTTTTTTTTTTTTGCAGTGAGGATGACATGACTGGTTTATTTAAGGAGAGCACAACCTGAGTGTCTCTTTCTGTTTCTTTGGGGCCAGTATGTTTCAGACTCAGACCTCCTTGTTCTGTCTGCAGACCTGACCTGAATCTCTCAGCCTCTGGACAGGGTTTTTAAAACAGCTGTGTCCCCAAATGTTCCAGATCATCCCGACAGAGGAAGTTTACAATACCAGAACAGTAGTGTATTAGGTCACAGCAGCTGCGTCATCTACTAGATGTGTGTTTGTGTGTGCGGATCACATGCATGCACGACTGTGTTGCTCTCTAATTAGCAAAAACCATGTAATTTGATTAGGATATTTCAAGTATGAATACAGTTGAGGGCAACATCAGCAATGCGGGTAATTGACTTAACTGAGATACAATTAAACCTTCGTGATTTCATGAACAAACTAGGATAATTTCTTTATTAATAAAAATATGATTACATATACTGGCAGGCTGTGTCACCTTACTTGTACTGAGGCAGCAACAAAGCTGGATTACTGCCCCAGGGCACCATTATTTTGTGGTATTTCTATTAATTGTAAATTTGTTTGGTAATATTTTCCACCACGGCACTCATAAACTGAAACGGTAAGGTCATTTTTTTAACTGGCACCATGCCTCCAGGGATATCAGTGTCTGCCTTTTGGTCTAGAATGAATACTTGCCAAATACTTGCAAACTAATGACCCCTCCCCAGCTGTGCTTTCTCCCAATTAGCAAAATTTAGCTAATGTTGCTAACAGACCAAACTATGATGGTAACAGTAGTAAACAATGATGAAAACAGTGATAATATTCAACCCGTGAACTCTACAGAAATGACAACCTGTATCATAAACTTTATAAATATTTCAAGCCTCAATTTTTAGAAAACAATTTATTTTCATCTCTGTAGCTTTGCTCCCCCAACACTACATAGGATATTTTAAAATCTCACGTCTTTATTCTCACAGTTATTACATGTATGTTACGACAATTGCTAAAGAGCAGGAACAATTTTTATCTATTTAACGTGCTTCTTTTTCAAGCGAGTGTAGCAGTCAACCACAGCCACCAGCACTGTTATAGATATATACATAACATTGCTACCTTGAGGATCCTGTCAAATAGAAGGTCAGAGTGCTGAAAAGTAGTTTGAATGTCTTTATTACTGCAGATCAGTTTGTGTTTACTGTGTTTCTATTCTTAAATAAATTTGCATTTAATCAAATTATAACCAAACTAACTTGGAGGGGTTGGGAGGTGCAAGGCTTAGAAGTGGGGCCCATAATTGCCTCAGGGCCCCCTTGTGGGTTAATCCAGCCGTGGGCAGTGAAATCCAAGTCAAGAACACGCTTTGAGTAAATTTGCATGGGCTGCTCTTCTTCTCACTCCCTCTGAGGTTCTTTTGTTCTTGTTTGAGAGTGTTCAAGTAATTATTTTCTCTTTATAATCTGACATTTACCGGCGTAGAGACATCATCCAACTCTCCATGAACGGTGCTAAAAATAATTTGATTGTTGATTATATGGCTATTGCATTGTCGGGTGTTACAGTGTCGCTGTCAGTCAAGTTCTTTGTGCAAAACTGAATCTGTAAATCAGTGAAATGATTGTAGTTATATATTATGTGCTCCATGTACTTTACACCACTCCCTTGCATTCCATTCACATGTCAACTAAAACTCATCTCCAGCAGTTTAAGCCTGGTCCAACAGCACATCCATTTGGAGTGATTTTTAAAAGCGACTGAAGTTCTATTGATTTAAGTTTAATATTGCTATCACAACCACCTCATGACATTTTCATCCTTTTCTGCACAGGCAGGAGGTGCTCTTTGAGAGTGTATATGTATTCAGCTGTTAATACATCAAGACATCACAGTGGGGTACAACCAGGACCAAAGCTAAACTTGTTTCAACTCTGATTCATGAATTACTCACACTGAGATGTTCCCAGAAACAGAGCATTTAAAAGTCTGTACTTACATTAAATTGCAAGCAATATAACAGTAATCACAGCAGGGTTACCATTTCCAGAGCTGTTAATGGAGCAATTTTACCTTATTTTAATGATCAACACAATGTGGTCAATTAGTGAGTCAAGGTAGGCAGACAGTTTCAGGTTCTTAGTCACTGCGGGAAAGAGTTCAGGTGGATGAGAATTACAAGAGAGGGAAGAAAGAAAAGTCTTGATTGCTTATGCAAGGTTTTGAACATGTACAGTTTTACAATCCATGAAAAAGGTGTAGAAGTGTGTGCAGCAGACCTGTGATACGCCAAATCTAACAACTCAATGCATGGTATCAACAGGTGATCAATAGTTTAAAGTGGTAAAATTCTGGTTGATTTGGCAGCTAATGGTAAAAGCAGGTGTGATTTAATACCACAGGTCCCATAATTCTGAGGGGCTGCTAACATTAGTTTAGCAGCAGCTTTGTCAGAAATAAAACAACAGGCCAGCTGATGAATCTGCTTACAGACAATAGATCAATTTAGCATTTTGATAAGAAGTCGATGAATAATAATTGCTACCACTGACTTCAAATGATGCCGTCTTGTTTTGTGGACACATTTTTGATGAACGACTGCTGTCAGCGCTAGCCACAGTAACAAATACGTTGCATTTCCTGTGACAGCTTCACAATTAAAGCCACCCTGTGTTTTGTCTTTTGAACACTTCCAATGTGCAGCAGCAGTGGGAAATGTTTGGTTTGTATTAGCAGCAACTTAACATCTGTAGGAAAGTGAAGCGTAAAAACTGAGGCTGATATCAGTAAGATAAAATTAACACAGTAATGCTGGATTACATTGTTGACTGTGAATCTCTCATGCATGTGAAAGCAATTTAAATCCAGTGTGGGAATGGTGGACCCCACCATTAATAATTTAAACCACTGTATAGGAAGGTAATTACAGAATATAAATACAATGAATAACCGTTACTGAAAAATTGCTGACATTGTATCAAAAGAGGATTTCATGTCATATAATCTCAAGAATTCTAACTCTTAATTAAAGAAAGAGTCCTTTGTGTATGATCGATTAAGCTAATGTTATTGTAATTAAATTCCCTTTAAACTGCTGTCAGCAGAAACAAAGGCCACTTACAATGTGTCTCCCTGCTGGTTGAATGTTACCACTTTGGATACAGTCACTGAGGACTCACATTTATAGAGGCAGCATGCGCCTGTTTCTGCAACTCTCTGACTTTGGCAGAGTAACATTTAGTGGTAGTCTATTCAGCAGCAGAGCAGCCCTGGAGCAATACAATCTGTGCTGGTCATTCACAGACCCTGTAAAATGTCTACTCAACAGGTCAGCGTACAATAGAGGTAAGTAACTTCTTTGCACTGAAGTTTCCTTTGAGAAGAAGGTTAGCAGAAGTCAGTGATTGTGTACATTGTGTAAGCTGTGTAAGAGCAGTGTAATCTGAAACTCTTGTTCTTAAGTATTTATTCAGTTATGTCTTATTTGATGCTCATTTAATCCTGATGGTCTCCTGCAGTTGAAATCTCATTTTCAAAAGAGTTCTGGCTACAATTGCATTGTGATTATGTTGCACAACCCAAACACAAACCCAGAACAGAAGTAAAGATGAATAGACACAGCATTAGAAACCCCTTATTTCATGTCCTGACTGTTGTGTGATGAATGCTCTGTCACGTACCTCTCTGGCTCTGCCACGTACGTCTCCCCTCATCTCTGTCACATTGGCTGCGACTCAGAGCGCTGGCCTCAGAGGCTGATCAATCACCGTCAGCGCTGACCTGTACAGATTCCATCCATCATGGCTGCTTCTGAGGTGTTTGTGATGGCCTCTTAAGCGCCGTATGCCCACACTCAAACACTGTGAGGCACAAACAAGTTCCTAAAATTCATTTCATTTGGATCCGGACTATTAGGATAATGGTGATAAACACTGCTAATCCCCCTGTGTGCTTTGTTCAGGGTATTAGAATTGCAGAGTTGATCCACAGATCATTTCTCAGGGGATTTGGGGAAAGAGCAACAAAACACTGAATTTATTTTTGGGATCCACAGGGCATTGTATGAGTTGTCTGTTGTGTGAGATAATTTTTGAAATTGCTCCGTGTTTAATTAATCCTGACTTTGTCTCCCACGAGTTTTCTGTTACATTATTTCTTGAGGGTTGAATCCTCAGCTTGATGGTGAGATGTAATCGTCGTTTCTTACTCACAGGCATAATGGGAAGAGATGTTTTTTTTTTGTTTATTTGTAACTCTTTTGATACTGGTTTGACTCATAGGCTCTGGACAAGACTGTCATTTCCTATTCTAATTTTCCCACGTCAGATGTCCACATGTGTATCTCCGGTGTCTGCTAAGCCACCTATAGTACGATCAGACCTCTCTGGATTTTGGCTGTGTGGTTAATTTGCACAGCCAATGCTCACAGACCTGAGGGAGCAGGCTAAACTGTTTGCCTGCATTCGGTCCCAGTTCATTTAGCTGCTGCCCGCGGGACTGAGGCTCTTTATTATGAATGAGGCGCCTCATTGATGTGCCTCAAAGTCAGAGGCTCATTAGAGCTAAATACTGTGTGCTGGCTGTAGTTGCATCTTGATGACTCCAGCAGCAGTACACTACCACTCTGTCCTAACTCCATCAGTTTGGAGTGATGGCAGCCGCCTGACTGACACGGCTGCTTTTAAAAGTCTTGAACTGCATTTTTTTTTACAACTCAGACTAAGAGCAGAGCTTTATCAAGAATTCTGCATATATTCTTTATTTGATATCAAAAATTCACCAGCTGGCTCTTTTAACATAGATATAATGTTGGGTTTGAGATATCAAACGTGTAAAGCCAGCATCAGACATACAGTACGTTGTCTGCAAGCTAATCCCAGCTCTATCCATTAAGTTTCAGATACAGCTGCTGATAATGTTGCCATTTCTAGATAAAACTTTAAAAGTGTCCCAAAGAGCTCAGTCTGCTGAGGTTTAAAGAACATACAGCTGTGACATCTGTAAAATTTAAACACCACGTGTGAGCTGCGTGTGCATCAGTGCACATGTGCATGAATGTAGAAATGTGTGCAATATGTGTTACTTGTGTCTACAATTCTTTTTGTATCTTTAAAGGAGTAGTTTGACATTTTGGGAATTGGAAACAAGGGGAAACAGCTAGCCAGGCTCTGTCCAAAGGTAACAAAAAAGCTCAGTAATTAACATGTTAAATCCTGTTTGTTTTACTCGTAACCCAAAGTGTAAAAACGACAATCAGCCACTTTACGGTGATCATGCATGGGACTATTTCTTGACTTTGAGCAGTTGCCAGGCAACCAGTAGAGACTCACGGCAAAGCAAGGACACTCTTACAAGCAAAGTGCTTGCAGATTTTGTCAGATTTGGACAGAGCTAGGCTAGCTGTTTCCCCCGGTTCTAGTCTTTGTGCTAAGCTAAGCTAACTGCTAGCTTTACACAAACACATATTTCAGGAAATGTGAAAGTTTTGCACTAAATGTAAATACAGTAAATGCCATGCAGTGTATTAGCTTACTGA
Source organism: Lates japonicus (assembly GCA_033238685.1). Taxonomy (NCBI): domain Eukaryota; kingdom Metazoa; phylum Chordata; class Actinopteri; family Centropomidae; genus Lates; species Lates japonicus. Next base: position 5,993,774 of record BRZM01000079.1, on the reverse strand, counting down.
ATACTGTCGCAGTAACACCCAGGTGGCATCATTAGCCTCACAGAAACTCAAATCCATTTTTACTGCATACATAAAGCACAGTGCATCAAAGACTTAAGCTTTACTTAAAACAGAGCAACTCGGATCAATATCAAGCAATGAGACCGTGCACCTCTTACTAACCACATGCTGTGTTACAACTGTCTGCAATGTGTTACCTTTTCACCACAGCCACTCTTACATAATCGCTGTTGTCACAGTTTGACTAGAATAACATTGTCAAAACCACTTCATTTTCAAATGCGCGAAACTACACAGCACAATCTGGAGCTGTTCATTGCTCTCATTTGAATAATTTTGCATAATGTGCATAATGACTTAACACAGATGCTTTTTTCTTGTAATAAAAATGACAAAAGAGAATGAAATTAATTCAATCTGTACCTCATTTCCTACCTCACCAGTTCACTGCTTCGCTTTTATAGGTCTGAGGCCACTTCACTGCTCCTTCTTGTGTTGCTACGAGCAGCCAGTGAATATTTAGATGCACAAATTGTACTTACCCTTCATTTCTGGGTGCTCAGTGCATTATACTAATAAGTAGGGGGTTCTGGATAATGTTTGTTTTCATATGTGTCTGCATATGTCTGCATATGTGTGAGAGAGAGAGCGATACAGAGAGAGAGGGAAAGCGTGTTTATGGTGATAAAAAGAGAGTACATGCACACAGCTCCCTCGGGGGCTGTTAACATGTTTATATGTGGGCTATGTCACTGTTCTTCTTTCTCCTTCAATTGACTTATCGATCCACTCTTAATTATGTAACAATTTCAGTTTAAAAATAGGCCTCTGCCACAGTCAATACGCTTCGTCATTAGCATCTGGTACAGTCTACCCAGCTCAGGCCATCTATACCACAGGATTAGGGACTAACTAAATGGGATTACCACCAGTCCAAGGACCCCTTTCTTATTCACTCTTTTGCCCACTCTGAGATTAATAGACCACTTTAAATTCCAATCCAGCATGGGGTGGCTTTAAACACACGAAATAGCTGAAAATCTAATTCTGCTCCTCTTTTATCCATCACACGCAATCACTTACGTATGAGTGTGTGTGTGTCCTCTCGCATCTTGTGGTTTGGCTAAATGGTTTTGTCCTGTACCAGCCCAGTGCGGCACAGGACTGCTGGCAGATAAAGAGTACAGCCATGCTGGGCAAACCTGAGATGTCTGATTGCATTTCTACTTGTCGAGGAGGGACTGGCAAGAGAGGAACCGGCTGAGAGGAGGAATCAGTTCCCTGAATCATCAGGCACATCATACTCTGTTAAGCTTACAGTAGTTGGCATTTTATTTTAATCCTCCTACAAAAATACACAGAAAACAGATTATGTTAATGCATCATGTAACCTTTGCTAAATACAGAAATGTGTGCGTTTTTGTTGGTTAAATTCTGTCTGCCCGTGCTTTAATGTTTGGTAACTGCGTTCATGATAGGTCAGTTGCTATTTATGTCTGAGCCCCCTCCCACTATCATCCCACCCCCCCCACCCCCACGCCTTCCCCTCCATCCTCTCAGTGATGCTCACCTCCACGTCTGCTCCACGTCACAGGACAGCCGCAGGAGAGGTCGAGGGTGGGTGGGAGGGAGAGAGGGGAAGGGGATGAGGAGGGGAGGGATGAAAGGAGAGGGTGTTGGAAAGAGCACAGGAGAGGGAGGAGACAGAAAGAGAGGCACAGCTCCAAGTGTGACCTAAGTGTCACTCCTGGCCTTCTCCTGCCAGTGGAGTCTCATTTTACACACGTCCATTAATCTCTGGCTCATCACATTCATCTGACCATCTCCTTTCTCCTTCCTCTATTCTGTGAACCAGTCATTTGGCTTAAAAGCCTTCAGTCTCCCGCTGCTCTCCCCGCCTGCTTTTATTAGCCATGTCGGCTTTCTCTGTGAAAGCTGTCTTTTACTTTTTACACAGCAGCTCTCCTCCTCCGTCTCTCACTTCAGATTCAAATGCTGTTATTCTTTATCTGACTCTGACCCTGTTTCTGCTAAGCTTTTCTCAGAAGCTTGGGTATTACTGCTTGAATATCTTATGTCACCCTTAGGTTATGAAAACCATATCCACCAAGTGTGTCTTGCAGATACTGGTAACACTGCACACACTGCAGTGAATAGGGCACACAAGAAGACAAAGGCACTTTGTTGCAAAAAACCTGTGAAAAATCCTCACGCTGTACGCTGAAGTAAAAGAGGGCAAGATTTTCACATGGAAGCTGGGTTAAACATTAAGTAATATCGTTTATAGATAATCCTCAGAGGGGCCCAATGTCATTGTAAGCCTCCAAGCCTACATTCATTAGTGTAATGTAACTAGGCTACTGGTAAATACTTTTACTCAAGTACTGTGCTTAAAGGAATGGTTCCACGTTTTAAGAAATACATTTATTACATACATTTATTTGCTTTCTTTCTAAGACTTAGATGAGAAAATTGATGACATTCTTCAGTCCTGATACTTAACAATTTAGGTATACTCTCACTGCTTCAATAAAGCTTTTAAAAACCAACTGTATGCTACCTGCTCATCAACAGACAATAGAGTTAGCAACTAGTTAAATAACATAGTGGAGCATTTAACAGCTAAAGAGTCAAATGTTAATGCTGAAGTCTTGACTTTTTGCTAGCAACTAAGTCCTGCACTTAACCACAACATATATGATTCACACTTCAGTTTTTGTATAGATAAAATATAAGATATAATATGTTAATTAGTGCACTGTAGAGCTACTAGTAGGTGGATTTTGTTTCATTTGGACAGAGCCAGGCTAGCTGTTTCCCCTTGCTTTTAGTACTCATGCTAGGCTAAGCTGATTGGCTGCTGACTGTAGCCTTAATACCACACAGATAAGGGTGGTATCAAGAACACAAATGAATGTTGTCAAACTGTGTCTTTAAATTAAGGCTTTTCCATCATTTTAAAAATAACACAGACTAATATTGTCTAGTTAATCTTTTCCTTTGATAATAGTTAATGGCTTGTGTTATTGGACTAGGTTGGACTTTATTATATAATGTTATTACATACTGTTGCAGCGTAATAGTATGTTGGCTCCTGCCTTAGTGATATGATATTGTCAAAGAAAACACTTAACATTAGCACATTAAAAGCAGCAGTAGTATATGCTACAGTGTACAGCACAAACAGCCTTACACACAGGTATGATATCATTACCCCTGCATTATTTCTTTGACATGGCTGTTGTCTGGGTCAATGTGAAGTTGTAAAGCTAAGCCCCGAGGCTAACTGAGAACCATCAAGATGCTTCACATCAAAGACTGAGTTACCCCACCAGTGGCTTAAGAACAGAGCAGCTGCTGTGACTGGAGCAGTAAGGACAATGGCCAGAGCAGTACATCAGGCTCCACTATAGCAACACAGAGAGATAAGCAGTGTACAGTGAAAATCAATACAACACAGAAATACTGCAGCAGTGTTAAGGGACACAAGGCTTCACAAAATCATCAGCCGGACAATCAGTGAGCAGAAAACAAACCTGCACCAGGTATCAGTGTGTTGATAACAGGCATTTAGATTGTGCCAGGAAGCATGAAATTAGAAATGTACAGACAGACAGAAATAATAACCGTCACAGATGGATATCAGAACACCCCGACAGAACAATTACACTGATCTCATAATTATGATTTTCGATTAATGTGATTTGGTGCAGCATGTTCCCGGCAAGGTTTCATGTCTCATTCTGAATGCATGAGTAATTTTTTTCTCAACAAATAAACATGTTGAGCTTCACTGTATTAATAAGTTTTTAGAGCCCCTTTGGAAGTTAACGCCAGCGAAGATCTAAGGCTTTTTGGACGTGCAGCTAAGCGATCACAGTGGGGTAGAGCGAGAGGAGGAGAGATTTGTGAATATTTATAAAGCATAATTCATTCAACGCTCAACAGTCCTTGCCAAAATGATGTTTGCTTTCAGAAACACTAAACAGAAACAGGCCCTCAACCTCAAATCTTCTGTTACAGGTTTTTGCTTTTGTACCAGTGTTTGTGCATTTCTGGATCATTTCACATCATTGCTGACTCTGTGTTGTTTTCATGCATGTGATGCAGGGTTGCATGGCAGTGGAGCAGAGTGACTGTCTAATAAAAGGATGAGAGGATTACGGCTGTGATGAATGACTCCGTCTGTTCACATTCTTGTAAGTCCTGGTCATCTGGACTGTTGCATCATAAGCCCAATTTAATCACTCCAAAATACTACGAAATGATTGGAGCAAGACCAACAGGGGCCCTAACAGGCCTCTTTTTATTGTGTGCTGCAACCTAACCTGACTTTTACATAACCATTACTAACATTATGAAAGATGGGCAGAATGGGAATTGGAGGGCATGAATTGACATTTTTCAGGTGAGGCTTTAGTTGATAGGAGAAGACATTAAGGTAATACAGGGAAACCGTCTCCATGCAGATCCTTCTATAAATGTCATGGAAAATTAGGGTGTGGACGCGCTGTGTTTGCCATCTATTCTCAGTGGACTAAGCGTGTTTTCACAGCTCTTAAGAGGCAAGGCGGTCCTGCTGGGACACTGAAGGCTTGTCAGAGACTGGGATGCTGGGGATTCAGCAAATGGAGTGACTGATCTTTGTAGTTTACCTGCAGCTATTAAAAGATCAAAAAAAGTCTTGTATACTGCATGTTGACCCACATACATCATCCTGTCACCTGTGCATTGTTGCTTCTAGATTGAATCCAAGCCATTTCTGTTTAACCGCATACTCTCTATGTTATTTCTCACACTACAAGACATTTTAATCAGCCCTCTGCTGTTACAGTACCTGCAGCCAATCAGGCTAATCTGCTGTCACCAAAGGCAACTTCTGAGTGACATACGGGGGTTGGCAGGGGTTGCTGGTAGCCTCTCACACTGGACGAGGATAATGAGACTGTCCCGCTGTCAAGCATCTGTGGCCCTGTTCTAGTTTTTCTTCAATACACACTTTGGCACACGCACAAAAACACACACACACGTCCAGGCTTACATGTGGAGTCACAAACAAAATTTTTCTCACTCAGACATAGAAATATTGAAATGAATGTAAAATAAAAACAGTTTAGCAGTGAAGCCTGTGTTAGATTGATGGTTAATGTGTGTGTGAGGGCTTTTACGTGTCTGCGCGTGAGTGCTTGTCTCAATGCTAAGGTGTAGTTTTGGCAGCAGAGAGATTAAGTGCATTTATCTTCATTTGCTGGCTGGTGTTAGCTGTGTTACCTGCTGGAACAGCAACGCTCTGCTTCCCCTGAGACTCAGACCACCGATTTGACGCTGAAAACTGAGCCAGACACACCACTTGCTTCATGTCTCACTCGCTCACTCTCTCTTTCCCTCACTCTTGCCCTCTTTCATTTGTCTATTCCTGGCTTCTGATTCTGTATTCTGCTCAGCATCCGTCCCTCTTGTCCCCCATGTACAAATGTCTCCCTCTTTTGTTACAATCTGGCTCGGTGTCACTGTGACATTTGACAAATAGCGTAACAAATAACACCATCCATCCTTTGCTCTTTGAATGATAATATTCACACCAATGATTACTGCTTATAGAACAGCTGTCAGATCTGCACACGAACACACGCATGTTCTGCACCCACACACTTGTGTAAGGCACTTTTCCCTGTGTCAAACGTGGAGCCCCTTTTGACACTGGACTAATGACTTATTGAATACTTCATTATTTCCACATATTATTTTGTCAGAGCTAGGAAAATTAAAATCGACTGCCCTACTTTATCACTGTGCCTTTTTGTGCAAATGAGAACAGCAGTGGTAAAAGAGAAGTGCAAAACTTTGATAAAGATGCTCCAGAACTCATCCGTCCTGATGTCTTGTCTCAGTGTGCAGCTCCAGACTGAAGTGTGTTAGCGGAGGGTGGGGTTCGTGTAGGTGGCAGTGGGCCAGTCATGTCAAGAGAGACTAATGGATGAGCTCCCATTTGATGTGTGGCGTTTTCGTGTGTATATGTGAAAGAGAAGCACATATTTTTGTATGTGTGGCTCTGTGAATGATGGAAAGCCACATTCTATTACTGTTGTGAGTGAAGGGCGAGGGAAACAATATGAGACAGGGGCAACTGTGTATTTCAGATGCCACCTTGAATTAGGTAGCTGAAGATTACAAGGAGATATTGAAAGAGTTTGACTCAGAAAAAATGTATTCATTAGAAAAGAAAATGCAACAGCTGTGGTGAAACAGCACCACTTTTTTTTCTGAGATTGAATAAAGGAAAAAGAACAAGCGACAGCAGAGGTGCTCTGAGGGTAGACTACCAGATAGATGGCAAAGTGGAATTGCAGGAAAGAGAACTGTTTCTTTTTTTTATTCATGTATGAATGTGCGTCATAGTTCAGAGAGGGTGAAATGAGTGTTGTTAAATAATTACACAGAATATGACACAGGGACCAAATCTAAAAGCTATTATTTCTGTCTTCCTACTGTACCAACACAGCTGAGGTAAACCTCACCAACAAACTAGATATAAAAATAGTCACATCTTGTCACATAGATAATGCAAGTCTCAACTCAACAAAATGGTTAATAATTAATCAGGTTGAGCCTGTACAGACAAGGGTAGTCGCTGTAGAAATCTGGCCTGACAAATCAGACTAAAGAGAAATTCCAGTATTTGTTAACCTGGGTGTTGACGTAATATTTTTGCCCACGTGAATATTACTGATAAATAACACTTTACTCATGAGTTCCACTGTAAAGATGGTGGGGCAAGCAGCACGATGCTCCAGCAACTTTCCTGCAGTGTTGAGTCAAGAAGATCTGTCCTTTGCTTCTGTCCAGACAAGTAAAAAAATAAAAAAGCAGGTTGTTTATTTACACATTGTTGCTAATGAGTGAGCTACCTGCTGGCTTGCGAGTGTTTACATGGCTATGCGAGGCTGCATTGACAAGTATTGCACAAATTAGAACAAATTTCGACTTGATTCCAAGCTATTATCCAGTACTAGGCAAAACATCTCACTCTGGGCCATCATGAATATCTGTACAAAATTTTGTGGCAATCAATCCAATAGTTAAGACACTTCAGTTTTGCCATTCTTAGTTCAGTGTTGCTAGCATGGTTAAAAACTGTGCATTGTTAACCTCCACATTTTATTTCTGGTGTTCTTGCTGACATAAACCATAATATCATATTTGCTACAGCTCCTTTAGTATGCACACGAGCTAAACTGAAAGCGAGCCACACCCTCATACTACCATAAACAAACCAGCATTTATGAACACAGCAGGTGAGTCAGCTTTCAGGTTGACTGAGAAGCTGGCCTGCTGTGATATCCTTTAGTAACCACAGGGGATTTCCAGAGTTAACTTTACTTTTGGTTGAGATGGTTTCTGTTACAGTAAATTGAGATGTTGTTCGGAAAGACTCACACTCCTCACTCTGATTAATCTTGCTCGTGCCAAAGTTTGCATTTCCCAAACCTCTTCAACAGAGGTAATGAGTAAACTCTTATCATGAGCCACAGTTATAATGAAAACAAATGTGAGAATAACACCTACATACAGATGTTCCTGAAACCCTTGCAGCCATTTCTTGTTAAATGTTGTACATTCAGGATAATTCCTGTTAACACATAACAACAAGAGGGCAAATCCAGGGCAGAATTACTAACTAAATTTAAGGCTACATTTATACAGTAACACAGTTCAGTGTGATTATTGTATGTAACAAGCTCTGGTAGTGTTTTATTGTAATATAGTTGGTGAAGGCATGTTGAATGAATATTATTGCCCTTTTGGAATGGGCAAAGGAGGACAACTGAGAGTAAGTATTGTTTTTGTGTTTGACAAAACTTGCTTTCCTCTTGGATTGACCCCCAAATGTACACACTCCATCTCCATATGCTCACGCCTGCACCCTACACAGACACACTGTCTGTGTTGAACGATCACATTAGAAGGACAAGAAGGAGGCCATCTCCGTGGTGACAGTGGAGCTGCCGCGGCTGCGTCTATTTGATGACCTTCCTTCTGCTGTTTTTCCTCTTCAATATTCATGTTCCGAAAGAGCATTTGCATCGCTACCATGAAATATGGATGCTGTGTGGAAGGAAAAGGGACGACCGACCTTTCACTGCCACATGAGAATGAATAGAAAAAGAAACCGATGAAGGGTATTTCAAAAAGTGAGTTAAAAGGGATATATTTTCTGTCTTTGTATCAGCTGGTTCTTTTACATTCGCCTCTGCCATCTGAATTCAAATCATTGCTGGGGACTCAGAGGAAAGTGTGTCAGAGGAATGTGAAGCGCAGCTAAGCTGAGAAGAGATAGAGGGAGCCGGAAAGTGTGTTGTATGGTGTATGTGTGTGTGTGTGAGAGAGAGAGAACGAGAAATAAGAGAAAGGGGAGAAAGTGTCTTACAGAGACGGGGGGAGATTGGTTTCACCTGCACCACAGTGTTTAGATAAACTCCAGCAGCAGGGAGCTGAGGACTCAGCAGAAATGAAACAGGATGCAGGTTCAACTCAGCACTTCAAAGAGAACTTAAGAGTTCAAGAAACTCAAAATCTTTAAATCACTGTAGCAATACACACAGTATAAATCAGCAAAGGAAGTATTTCATGGGCATTTCTTACCAGTTAGCATATCCTGCCAAGAGAAGAGAAGAGAAGAGAAGAGAAGAGAAGAGAAGGGTAGTCATGTGGAAGGGAAGTGGGAGTGATATAACAGCTGTAAAGGTCACCTGGGAACTACTCTACTGTTTCTTGTTCATCAACCCTCACTCCAGTGAAGAGGCTACACTCAGACTGATTGTTCAGTGAGTGTGAAGTTTTACAACAAATAGCTTTTACTCACCAAAAAAAAGAGAGAAAGAAATCACATCAAGAAAGCAAGAGTTTGTTGCAGATGTGGGTGATATGTTGCTGCATCTGTTATGAATGATGGATTTAACAATCACAAGCAAATTAAACAAACTGCCTCTGAATTCATCAACTTACCAGACAGATTTCCTCACCTTTACAAATATAAAATTGTGAGGCTGTACTAAGGCACAATGGTACTTCTAAGCTATATGCTAACATCAGCATGCTAAGAAGCGCTCAGCTAGCTATGATGATGCTAAACAGGTATACTTTTAACATCTATGTTTAGTGTGTTAGCATGCTAACATTTGCTAATTGGCGCTAAACTAAATGTACAGCTGTAATTTTGATGTGAAGAAAGCACTAGTTGAGAGGTCAGGGGATCTCCAATGTTATTTCAATTCACACTGAGGGTGGTGTGGATGTGTGTAACAAATTTCATAGCAATCATCCAGTAATTTTTTTGATTTCCAAAGTCTGAAACTCCCAAAAATTAACACATCTGCCCCCTCCTGTTACACTTTGAGCTTCACTTAACACCAGTTTTTAGCCTAAATTTGTTTTTGCAATTTCACAAATTGGCCTAGTTTAAATTAGCTATTAGTAATTCCCTTTTGCAAGATATTCATGGATCTACAGACAACTATCACTGAAGTAGTCTGATACTGAGGAAAACTTAAAAATGTGAAGACTGTCAGGCAGATTCTGGGTTATAAGGAGTATCTAATTTCCTATGATTTCTAAGTGGATTTATGGTAATATATTTGCACTGGACTTTGTGTGTACAGTAGGTCACCCTGAATGTAAAAACATGGGAATCCTGTGTTCAGATTTGACTGAATTACGACTCGTGATGTTTGCCACTGATTGTGTGTTAACATTACCTTAATAAGCTGTGCGTCACAGCCCCAGCTCCAGCTCCAGCTGCTGACTGTGTTGGTGAGTGGGTCAAATCAGCAGGACAAACTACAAAAACTAACTTCCTGTTGTTTTCAGAACATCGACATGCACACGTCTCTCCTCCCTCTGTAACCCCCCCCCCCAATCTCTCCCCTGTCTCTGAAAGATATGAATCTGGACTAAAGCTGTGGTGCAACTGACAGACTAGCATTGCAGTTCTTACTGAATGAAACCTCTCACATCCTGCTGTTAACAAGAAATTAACACATATTTGGCGGGTTTCATTTCATTTTTCTGTTCTTGTTATTGTGCACCAGAGTAACCCATATACCATCTGTACACACTATATTCTGCCAAGACACAGGGCACATCAACAATGATGACAAAAAGGCAAAGAAACAAGTGTATGATCATACACGTGTGCCTAGCAAAGTGGGCACTTAGCTACAGGTACTTTGAGATATATTTGGTAAGTAATGACTCAGCTCTGCTTTCGGAGTGACTCATGAAGAGCTGTCATCTTGTGTCTGCAGTTGTGTTTGTCTACAGCACCTGTGGCTCATAAGTGGATGAGCCAAGAGGAAAACCACATCTGAAAAATGAGGATAACAACTGTTTTTGTACAAAGCTGGAGTCACACGCACAGCTTTACAAAAGCAGCTATTGTCAAAGAGAAGCAAATACCACAACAAAAACTAAGGCCCTATACAAGCAGCAAGAAAAATAGTATCTGTATGGTACACAAGCTGTACATGGTAGCATTACCTACGCCTGAGACATGTTGTCATTGACTCAGATTATGGGCTTCCTGTTTAAAGAATGGAGTGCAGTCGTCTGCAGGAAATCAATCATGTAGGCATATAAAATGTTTGTAGGTTATTAAATTTTTATTGTGTTACTGGGGGGTCCTGTCAGAACTTGTACCTCAAAGAGCTTGTGCCCTTTTGCAAGACATTTCAATATTTCATTACAAAAAAAGCTTTTGTTTGCTTGAGGTACTGTTGCACTTTTGAAAAAAAAATGTCTCAACTGCTTTTTTATAAAACTGCCCATTCTTTCGTTTCTCTGTGTCCACTCCACTTTATAGGAAATTCCAGCTTCTCCTGAACTCCCAGAGCAGGTTTGGGCAGTTCTCTTGTTTACCTTTTTCTCTGGCCCTGCCCCTCTGCTCTGGCACTTCCTGATCACCTTGGCCTGTTAGAGGTGAGCTGCTTCTGATCTCACACAGGAGCAGCCTTTCTCCGCTTTGCCTTGGAGAATTCCCCATAGACCGGCAGCCAGATAAAGTTTCTCCACTTGAAGGCCGGGCAGCCAATCAGCAGGCTCCGTGACTGGGACAAAGTCCTCTTCACTGAGTCATTTAACTCCCCCTTTCCTTCCCCTCCACCTCCTCTCTGAATGGTTTAACATTACACCCTCTGCAAAGTTTTACCTGTCCAGGTGGACTGCACTGTTGAAAACGAACATGGCTCATGAAGTCAGGTGAGTACACTTTCCCACTCTAAGTTGATTTTTTAATTAGAAGAGTGGTTATTTGTCTTAAATGCTTCAGTAGTTCAACTTTGACTCCATGTGCAATCATAAAACTGGCTCTTGTGCCTGTTGCTGCTCTGTATTATTTGCATGGAAGTCATTTGCATTGACTCCCTGTGTCAGTGTGTGTGTTTTACCCATCACTTTGCATGAGTGTGAGAGACAGATGATAAATGTGATTATGATTTATACATAGATTTCCTGTTACCTATGTGTGTTCGTGTTCAGTACAGTCTGTGCTGATCCAGTCAGCCATTCTGATGTTAGAGACACTTCACAGAACTTCACATCTGCCTGCAGCTGTTCTCCCCAGACTGAGGTGTCAGGTCTGGCTCGGACTCACAGCTGAGATTGCTATGAACTCAGAGAGGGACCGGCATACGCAAACATATGTACACACACAAGAGCTTCATGTAGAGGTTATTGGGAGGGCAGGAATTACATTACTCTGTTGCTCCACACCCCATATGTTCATTCTAAATGGAACAAGATATGCTGGATTTCATGTTATGTTATCTTATGTAATATTATCTGTGTGTCCAGCTCTTAATGAGTGTGGCTTAAGCTCAAGATGTTGGTTTCTAAATTAAACTAGACTAAAATAAAATGGAAGATTCCATTTTGTTTATGCTACATGACCGCCATTATCTATATCAAGTAGAGAGATTCCGACAGGTAGGAGTAAATGACTCATAATGAGGTCTTAACAGGGTGTTAACTTCTACACACTGTAATGTTTGACCTAATTAGGAATATAAAGAGGTTTCACTCATTATTCTTGTCCTGTTACATAGAAATACTTCTTGATGTTTCTGGTTTTTTCCACTGTTTGTCTTTTTATTGTTGCGTGTGGTTGTGAAGCAGATGTCTACACTAAGAGAAAAAAAAACATTGCTTACTGGAATTTTCAGTATTTCAGGAACATGTCTCAACACACCAGACTATGTAGGATTCTCTCTGTGTGTGTGTGTGTGTGTGTATGTGTTATATTTGACTCAGACTCTTGGTGCCCATAACTGCAGACTCCATCGTGTTAATTTGTGTTCAGTCCGTGTTTATTGAGCTGCTTGGAACAGCAGGGCTGATCTGGCATCAGCAAGTTATCCTGATAACCAAGACTATTTTTAGATATTTTTTTTGACAAGCTGTTGATGACCTGATATGTTCATGAGCAACTATTGGTTCCCACCCTTTGCTGCAGTTGTGTTGGTTGAGTGTGGGCCTTGTCATTGCATGTCAAAAATGAGTTTCCTTTTTGACATGAATCACAGAACAATTTGTGGTCATGACAATGTGAGACCACACCTGCTGAAACTACAATGATCAGTGACTTTACACACATATCAGTACCCTGCAGTGCATATAATAAAATCTTCAATGATTAAGAAACTAGTTATGCAAAGGAAGGCTGTGTTACGTTTAATCCACCGCACAAACTCCACTTTGTCTGATTTGGTTGACTCTGCTTTTGGCTCTGAGGGTGTGTTTGTTTGATTGATACAGATACGATTTGGTTTCTCCAGCTGAATATAAGGAGTGGATGTGTACATAGCAACATGCTAGCTCAGTGTGGACAGCCAGAGTGCTGACGCAGACGCAGTTACCATGTCATTTGGCTGCTTTTCACCCTCAATCGTTAGGAAACTGAGCTGACTTGGCACACCCTCGTGCCATTATTAACTCAGCAAGTCATCTCAGATCACAGGAGAGTAACCCTTGAGTGAATCAACAGCCCTATTTACATAACATATATAGGTATAGGCTATCCTAAACAAACAACTCTCCCTGCTCTCAATAGTTGAAAAGCTTGTGGGACAGCCTATTGAGCCAGGCTTGACATGACTTTGGTTCAAAGACAAAGGAAACACTTTACGTCGGTGTTGTATTTACAGTCTAAACACAGCTTTGTCTTTCACTTAGCGATCCAAACTGAAATGGAAAAGTGTGCAGAATGATTATTCTGCAGCCAAACTGGCATTTCTCATGCTTGTTTGGCTATTGGACTGAAAGCGTAGTTATTAATAAAACCTCAGCCATATGTAGTTAAGGTTCAGCCAGTCAGCTCTCTGTTATTGTCTCTAGAGCAAAGTGCAGCAGTCTAGCAGTGTTGTGGAGAGTGTCGTCTTCAGGGATCAGGAATGAACCAGAGAGAGCTAATGTTCCTCTGGCACAGGTGTGTTCTCGTAATCTTCCCATGTGGGTGTGTAGAGGCGTGTATGTCTGATTATGTGTGTGTGTGTGTGTGTGTGTGTGTGTGTGTGTGTGTGTGTGTGTGTGTGTGTGTCTGTGTCCAAGTGCATGTCTCAGCACGCAGGTAGCTGTGTGCAGGAAATCAGTGTGTGATCTTCATTCCAAACACAGGTTATTTTGGTTAATTAATTCCAGTCAGGCTGTAAAGTACCTGCGTGCTGAAGATGTCATCCATTTTGTTTCAGACTAAATAGGGGTATAATCAGATCCTTTGATTTTTTATTGTAAGAGTTGAGGGACACCAAAGTTCCCCCGGAGGAAGAAGAGAACAAACTTAAAGGAGATTATGTTATCCTGCTCAGATCAGGAGTTGGAGAGAATATCAAACCACCTTCATTTTTCATTTTCCTTAACTTTGAATCCCTTTTCTGTTTTTTTTTTTTTGGTTAGTTTTTTGTTTTTTCATTTTCAGCTCCTGCTGGCAGGTATTTGCTCATCCGTACTTTCTCCCTTTCTGCCTCTCTCTACACATCTTTTCCTGTGTAGTGATGAAAGTACTCTGCTCCATAGATCAGACCAGACCTCAGACGCAGCAGGTGCCACAGTGTGTGATGAATCAGCCACGTTACTGCAAGCTCTCAGAGGGAAAGTTCATCTTTGTTAAGACTGCTCAGCCTCTTCTTATTAGCCTCCCCCCTCCCAGACACGCCAAAGACACTGAGCTGTTATAGCTGTCATAACTTACCGCGTGCCATTCTCACACTGTATGTAAAAAGAAATGAAGAAAGTTTTGACAACTTTGTGGTTACTCTGCGGATTTGTATATGCCTGTACATGCATTAGACCGTATTTGTATGCATTAGTATATTGGGATGTGCATCAAAGTCTATTGTTTTCTATGATTTTATTCAGAGCATGGGGATGTTTCTGATCAAAATAGATCTAGTGCCTCTATTAAATTTGTATTCTGTAGACTCTACACACAAGTTTTGTTGTTGTCACTTGTGTTTTTGTTTATTTTTATTTATTTAAATTTTTTTTAAACAAGACCTAGTGTCTCCTTAAGCAGCCAAGACCCAATAGTGGGTCCAGAAACAAAGCTAGTGGTGAGCCAACAAGATGGCTGTTGCCAAGGTGACATGTGTCTGACTGAGCCCATCTGCTCGTGTCCATGTGCTCGAGGAGCCTGCCTGTTTTGGATATGACGTGTACACTGGCAAGCTCACAGCAGTGTCGAGCACAAAGTAAACCTGTGTGAGAGAGAAGGAAAAAAAAACACTTGCATGTTTGAAATCATGTCACATTCCACTGTGGATTAACAGTGGTGCGTGTTTGTCGTGCAGTACAGTAAGCGTGTTCTGGAGACTTATCTGTGTCCCTACACTTGCTGCTGCTGAGATGAGTGGTATTGATGTTCCTGCATTCACAGAAGAAATCTCAGTAGTTCGATATCTCTTTTCAGTGCCAGAGGGGGGAAAAAACCTGAGAGTAAAATAAAGTTTGGAGGACTGCTGCACACAGCATGTGCTGCTGTTGTTAATGTGTGTGATAGAGAAAGAAAAGATCCCTGTGTTCCCGCCCTGCTCCGGCAAAAACAGCAAACAGCTAATGAATATTTTCACACTCGGTTTCCTTCACATGGCAACTGTGTCTGCTGTCTCTCCTCCCACAGTGGTGGAAAGTAACTGAGTACATTTACTCAAGTACTATACCTAAGTACAAGTTTGAGCTGCTTGTATTTCACTTGAGTGTTTCTATTTGCTGCTACGCTGTACTACCTGACAGCTTCACTTACTGCTTAGTTTTTAGATTCAAATTTCTTCCACACACTGTTAAGAATTAAATCACTGGCTCCAAACATTTTGTTGTCTGTGACCTCTTACAAAAACAATGTCTTGTCTTGTGTTTCACATGTCTGTGATTGTAACCAAAGAGACATCTCCCTCTAAGCTCCTCAGATGTTTTCATTTAAATAACTTCTCAAATACCAGAGAGGTAAAACTGTCCATTATTTCACAAAAAACAAAGCTAAAAAGGTCCAAAAATCAGATCAAATTTGTCTACCAGAGCTTCGTTTTTTTTTCTCCTTTCCTACCCCATTAATCATCAGAAGACCCCTGTGATTTATCCAGTGACTCTTTGGAGGGGGGGGGGGGGGCCGGTCTCTAGGTTGAACTGCTGGACTACACATAGTTTATAAACTTGTTAGGACTAGCTCCACCTCAAGCAGCTACAACACTAAAATGCTTCTTACACATTTGGGGCCGACTAACAAGGTCAGTGGTTCGATCCCCATCTCCTCCAGTCTGTGTGCCTAAGTGGGGTACTGAACCCCAAACTGCCCCCAACAGCATATCACCGGTGTGTGAATGTGTGTGCATGTGTTAAAAAAGAAAAAAACATACACAGAACAAGCGCTGTATGAATATGAGTGAATGGGTAAATGTGACCTGTAGTGTAAAGCGCTTTGAGTGGTTGACTAGAAAAGCACTGTATAAATGCAGCCCATTCCATTTACACATTGATGCTCCGGTATTTTAACAATTTAATAATGTCATATATTATAAAATGGCAGTCACAGGGGGCATTTTCTGCTCAACCATTACTGTTACTTTTGATACAGTAATACTTCAGTACTTGCATTTAAGTGGTATTTTGAATGCTGGACTTTTAGTTGTAACAGAGTATTTTCACTGAGTTCCTTTACTTAAATAATCTGAGCACGTCTTCCACCACTGCCTCTCTTACACTATGTTTCTGTTCCCCACAGATGCTGCTAATGATCTCCTCAGTGGATCCTACAAGACTGAGTCCTCATGAATATCCAGGTGGAGAGTATACAGCCTGAGGGTGCCATGGCGATGGCAGAAGCATCGGCAGCACCCCTTTCCCCCTCAGATTATGGACTGTTGTCTCCGCCTCCTGACCTGTGTGCGGCATGTGGCCACAGTCACCAGCTGGAGGAGAACCACGAGTACCTCTACAAGGAGGAGGTGGACGATGATCTCGTCTGTCACATCTGCCTGCAGCCGCTCATCAGGCCCCTAGACACGCCCTGTGGACATACCTACTGCCAGGAGTGTCTCACCAGCTTCCTGCTGGAGAGTGACTTCTGCCCTGTGTGCCGCGCGCCCCTCATGCTGCAGAGCTGCAGGAAGCCCAGCCTGCTGGTGCACAAGCTGCTGGACAAGCTGATTGTTGCTTGCCCCTTCACTGACCACTGCACTGAAACACTGGCCCGTGGTGAACTGGAAGACCACATCAAGAGCAGGTAGGATGGCAGAAGCATGGTTTAGTTCATCCCAACACTCCCATTATAAAAGCAGTTTGTATCTCTAAACATTTATAGACCCTTAACTGTGTATTTTCCATTAGAGAAACTGAGATACAATCAGAGCTCTTACAAGTAAATAAGCAATAACTTGAGCTAGTTTTTAAAATGTTCCTTTCTATCCTATTTACCCTTGTTATCTGACAAAAACTACAATGACCTGCAGTAAACACACACTCTCAGTTCCCTGCCCTCCTCTGCCTGTTGTCATTAACCCATAGCTCCAGTCCCAAAGGGGAAACTTCTTCCTCCAACCAGCCTTTCATCTAAACTAGACCCTGCTCCTCTGTTTATATATCATTAAAAGACAGTACTTTGGTCTCTCTCAGGCTGGGTCTGTTTTCATTAATGCTCATTAACACTCCCTGAGCCCACAGGCCGCTGGGATAATTAGTGCATCTCGCCACACATCACACACAGGCAGCGCAGTGTTTCCTGTTCATTTGCACTTGATAAAAAACTCAAGTCACATAAAACTCCTCAAACTTAAAAAGTTGTTTTCTGCCCCATCCCTCTGTCTTATTTCCCACCTCCTACACATACACCACTTTCCTCTGGCTCTTTTACACCTTCTCCTTTACCTCTATCTTTTTTCCCTGCATTGCTCCATAGTTTCCCAGCCTTCTCCTTCATGTAGCGTGAATGTTATAATGAGGTGTGGAGCTCCGAGGCCAACTCCCAGAAGGATTCAGCCGCTCTCCTGTAGTTAGACGGTTTTATCTGTGGAGGTGAGAGGCCATGTCCAGAGAGACAGCTCTACACATTGTGTGCAGGGATGTGAAAAGGTTTCAGTGAAACACCCATTTCAACATCTCTATCTGCTCACTTATTTTACCATGGTTCAGTGATTGTAGCTGTCTGTACAGTGGAGTAAATGTGTCTTTGGTTGAACAGTTTTTGTTTAAGTTGTTGTTGGCCCACCATTTGTTGGGTTTTTTAGATTGGTGAGAAACTACAGGAAAACCTTATAGTATACCTTATAGTATGTACGAAGGTATTGGTCCAGCCAACACAAGCCACCAGAATAACTTCAATATACCTTGGAATAGACTCTACAAGTCAAACTATAAGTTGAACTCTGCTAGACAGATCATTAATCCACCAAACTATTCCCTCATTTGACGTCTTGATGGTGTTAGCAGAGAACACTGTCAAACACTTCCAACAATCTCCCACTCTTTTTCAGCTGGCTTGAGAACTGGTGAATAGACTGTTCTTCCAAGAAGAACAAATACCCAATGTCTGTTTACATCCAAGAGACAAAGCTCCCCAGTGGTCGTAGTAATATGACTCTTGCTCGTTGTAAACAAATGAGGATGTAGTAGCATGATCTTTCCTTAAGCCTAAACACAACCTCACCTTAATCCTAGAGGAGTCAGATCACAAAATGATATTTATTTTGCAACAGGTGTTTGTAATGGCTTTAGAAGGTACCGACAAATGATGTTCAAATGAAAATGGCTCACATGGCAACAAGGCCTAGGAAACACACTACCTCATCTCATCTGTGTCCTGACAGACACAGAAGTTCTACGACATTTGACACCACTCTTCCCTGACCATATCTGTCTGTGGGTGTATTCTGGTGCTCATGATGTCTCATGGCTATACCCTACAATCTGGCACTGGGTCGGGGGTTGTAATGACTGAGACAGCCAACCATCTGGTCAGAGCTGATTTCATACTCATTTAATCACTCATGACCTTTATTGGCCTTTGGATGGAAGAAATTGTTATTCTGGACACATCTGCTGCAATCAAGAGAAAAATCTTAACTGTCTGATCAGAGGTATTTCTTGTTGGCTTTGTTACTTTGCCCTGTAAGGGCTTGTACAGGATTCAGCCAGAGAGGGCCTCCCCAAACACTCAGGTATTTACTTATTTTTGCCAGATACGTGTAGCTACATGTGCATGTATTGCTGGTAATCCTTGAAGCAGGTTCCTCTCAGTCTTATATTTTATGTATTCATCAAATTAATTTACTGAGTTCCATGTGTATGTTTTACTGATGTTCTGCCTTGAGCATGCTGGTGTTTGTTTTTCCTTGTTTTTTGTGAAAATGTTTTCAAGTACACTTCCAAAGCCCACTGAGGAATTCTTCAAAGCATGTGTGAATATTTGGAAAAGAAAAGAATAATTGCTGACAGTTAGTGTAATTTTCTTCTGTGTAGTTAAGTGTGCCAGTTACTTTTGTGTTTGACCTTGCTGATTGTGTATATGTGTTGTAGAGAGAAAGAGTTAAGACCTCGCTATGGCCAAAAATAGTGTGGTTAAGCTAAGGTTTTTTCTATGCTGTTTAGTATACTATTCTACATTTTATTCCTAGACCCATGATACCCTTTCTTTTTAATCCAGAGTTATTGATATGCTGCAGGTGTCCTCCCTTCCCTTCTTGCCACCAAGGGGAGGGAGGATGACCTGAGGAAGTGGCCTCAGTTAGCTTCACATTCGCAAAAATGTCACAAAGTTGAGGGATATGTTGTGTTGTCTGCAGCCGTACCAACAATCAAGCTAAGCTAAATTTCTGGCTTAAACAAGAGTGTGCTGCCTTGTCAAACATAATATGTAAAAAACCTACAAAAAGGATGCCATAGGTCGTCTGTGCAAGCAACCCATAGTATCTTTATTGTTAGGCGATCACTAGCAGCCATAGTAATTACAACAAGCTCAAAGGAGGAAGTTAACTGACACAGTATTCTGTAGTGAGCAACAATCTTAACCACGTCTTTATTATTGTTAGCGTGACAGTGAAGGTCCGGTACGCCTGCTGCCGGTACATGTGATATTCAATTGTAGGAACAAAAAACCTATATGGGCTTTTAGGTTTAAAGACCTGTGTTCATACAAATTTGACTTGACATCAGTAATCAGGGAAATGAATGCTGTCATGATTCCAGCCTCAGTCTCATTAATGTTGCCCAGTCTGCCCGCCTGTCCCCGTAAGCCACAGTCTCTCTGCCTCAGGCTGTTTATATGGAACTCTCTCAACTGTCATTCCTCACCTCTCAGTCTTTCCCTCCTGTCCCAGTCACATGACCCTCCCCGCCCCGTCACATATGTGCTCTCAGTTTCCCGTCTAGCCAGTATCTAAACCTGCCTCTTCCATTTGGACAATGCCAGATCATAGTACGTTATGTTGTTCTTTGTGCTGTTCATGGACTCCAGTTTTTGCCATCTTACCTGTTACGTGCCTGTCTGTCTGCCTGTAAGCCTTTGTCACAGTTTCAAGTCTCTTTACTGCACCTGTCTCCCTACCTGTCTGCATTTGGGTCCTCCTGCCTCTGATTCTGTACATCAGTTGTGACAAATGGGGTGAGACTATGTGTATGTGTGCACGTTATGACGGTGTTTTTGCAAGTGCGAGTTAATGCGCTAGTGTATGAAACGACCCCTGTGGGGCAGACTGGTTTCTGTTCACAAACTGCATCCTGTCACAATCCAATTACATTTCCATTTCCTGCGTGCCCTGTGGTCTCGTTGCTGTGCGTACTGTTCAAATACCGCAGGACAACTTATGCCTCAGTATGCACGCATGCAAGCATTAACACACACATGTGCACACACACAAATACAGCCTGTAACCACACTACCTCCATCCATGAAATATTCATTCAGACAGGGTATTTACACCAGTTAAGTGTCTTTCTCGAGGGTAGCAGACGGCTCAGCGCAATGAAAATCAGCTAACAGTGTGAGAAAAAAAAGGCAAAAAGAGGGAAAACAAGGAGAGGAAAAGAGGAAGGCAAGTGAAAAGATGGAAATTAAGGTCATGAAAAAGAGAACGCTATGTGATGCTGAGACAAATTTGTGATTTGGGTATAAATAAAATTGACTAAAATAAATAATACTGGGAAAGGGATCAAGGGTGAGATTTGACAGGATGGGATGAAAATAGATTAGAGTTGCTGCAGTGTGTCATATTCAAAGGTGTTTATCCACCATCTCTCCCTCCTGCCTTGTGTTTACTACAGAAAAAGACAAAGAGGGTTGGTAGTGTGAAGACACATGAAAGAGACAGAGAAGGATAAAAAAAACCCATCTTGTTCACACCTCAGTCAAGCTCACTGCAATTAGTAGTTTAAATGTGTCCTGCTCCTGTGTTCAGAATCAGATCACACATTCAAATCAATGACACCAACAGCCAGCAACACCTAACACAGTCCATCAACACACAACTCTCCCCCAGTCACCTCCCAGCTTCCCACAACCAGTCAAAGCAGGTAGTGATGACAGAAGGGTTTAACCTTTATCTTTCACTTTATTTTTGTACAATCTGAATTGAATGAAAGTGTAAATGAATGAATGACTGAATGAATGAAATGTGCATTTGGACAGTGGTTCAGTAAAGACCTCTTTCAAATCTCCTTTGTTTTTTTCTTTCTCATTCACGTCACTCAGAATAATAAGCCTCTATCCCTGCAGAGAATAATGATTGCCGGTGTGTTTTGGTCATGCTCTGTCTTTTTTTTTTTTCCACACATGTAGGCAGATTCTTTTGAGCGATCAGACCAATCTGCTGCACAGGGAGCAGTCCATCGCTAGAGAGGAGGGGTGAGGGTATAGAGGCAACATACTCTCTCCCTCCCCCTCCTTATCCTCCCCTTCACGGGCCAACGTATGTGCAGGCAGAGGGAGGTGAATGCAGAGGTTGTACGTGTTTGTGTGTATGTGTGTGTGTGTGTGTGTGTGTGAGTATGTCTGAGTCTGTGTGAGCGTGTGTGTATGTGTGTGAAGAGGGCACAGCCAATCAGAGCAGCACCAGGTACCACCCCCCCCCCCCCCTTGTGTCTTTGTTTGGTCTGCTCCATCTCCCCCCTCAGTGGTTTCTGCTGCAGTATAAGTCACAGCCTGCGCTGTTCTCTCTGACATACACACGCGCGCACACACACACACACACCGAGGGAAACAGACATGCACACACACGCATACGAGTGCAAATCCTCTTACAACTCGCTAGTGCCCAGAGCAGATTAAGGGGCTGCACATCTCAAATTGTATTCCAAATGTGCCACCTTTCCATGGGTCTCCTTCCTCTTCTTCTTTCACTTTCTCCTCTTCCTCCTATGCCACAACGGGACTTCTCCTCTGCACCTGCTTCTGCTGCTTCTTCTTCCTCCTCCTCCGCTCCGTCTTCAACCTCTGGCAACTGGCCCGTTTGCCTCTGCAGCTGAGATGACCAGGCAGCCAGCCTGAGGCAGAGGAAGGAACTCACACAGACAGAGGTAGAAAGAAAGAGAGGTGGTGGTGGTGGTGGTGGTGGGGAGAACAAGAAAGAGCGTGAAAAGGTAGGAATTGAAGGATTAATTCCGATCTGAGAGTACCGCTGGAGAAGGAAGGCAGGCAAGGAGGAGGAGAGGGGGGGTCAGCACGGCCAGGTTTGGAGAATTGGAGGTGGAGGGGGACGAGGGGGAGGAGGGGGGAACAGAAGAGGAGAGAGATCTTCAGTGCAGAGAGGAGAGGAACAGGGGAAAGAAAGAGTGGGGTGAAAGAAAGGGGGAGAGAGCCGAGCGTTGACCATGAAGGCTCTGTTGCTGCTGGTCCTGCCCTGGCTCAGCCCGGCCAACTACACAGACAATTTGGGCAACCTGCACATCCTCTATTCTGAGCTGTGAGTACGACACTGTGAGCCTCCACCTGCATCCTCTCACTAGCATCACCCCATCTCTCCCCTCCATCAACAGTCCATGCGGCTTTTAATGTGTTATTGTGCATGTATTTCACTTCGATGAGCCGTTTGTTTGTGTCCTCGGGCACTCCACTCATGCATACTTGTGTGTAACTTCCTGTGTTTACATTTTGATCATCACTTGAAGAGTTAAAGTGTTGTCTCTTAAGTTGTGAAAATTGTTGGAGAATTGCTTCCCTGATGCTGTGGTCACAGAGATGCAGTAGAGCCAGCAGGTAGAGCTTTGTGCTGTTCAGGACAGTTTGGATGCTACAGAGCAGTACTGCAGCATGGCATATCTCTCTCTCTTTCTCCCTCTCTCTCTTTCTCTCTCTCTCTCTCTTCAACGGTATGTGTGAGTGTGTCTGTATTGATTTGAGCAAAAATGTCAGCATGCATTTGCTCACGGTTGTAGCCTTTAAACACTGTGTGCGTGCGCGAGTCTCGCTGAGCATATGGACAGTTGTAACTACGCCGTGTGTTTGTGGAAAAGACTTTCACCTCAGCATTAAAAATTCAAAGCTGGCTACTCTCAGATTGCATCTGCTCAATATGTGGCATATGATCAACTATGTACACATAATATTCATTGTATGTAACATAAACAAAGTCATCATCATGACATATAATAACATAAAACCACACCTGTTGGGGCACATCCTCATAACCTTTCCTTTTAATGTATCAGTAGCAAACATTATATCACTGTAAACACAGATGGAGAGCATGTCAGATGTTGTTGTTGAGTTTTGGAAACAAACTGCTTTTCTTGTCCATGTGTCAACATGAGGGCTGCAGCTAAGGATTATTTTCATTATTGACTGATCCGTCAACTGTTTTTACATTTAATATTAATTGTTTAGTATAGAAGGTGCTTACAGCAGTGTCTTTATATTGCTTTTTTTTATTCCAAAAGCCACATATATTCAGTTTACAACGATATGAAACAGAGAAAAGGAGCAATTTTAGAAGTTGAAATCAGGGGACGTTCAGCATTTTCACTTGACAGTTGATTCAAAATTGTTGTCATCTTATTGAATATTTGATGACTCGTTTCAGCAGGAATCAACAAAACATCACTGTCATCTTTTTACGCCATAATATACGTCACGCTGTCTGTGCTCTTGGCTCCGCTTCTTCTTCTGAGCTGTGCTCTCTGCTCTGTATTAGCCCCCAGACTCTCTGTGTGGGAGTTAATGTTGACTATAACCGGCAGCTCCATGTGAAGCCAGGGTTCTCTGATCCCTAAGCTGGGCTACCGCTCCTCTCTCCAGCATGACGGAAATGTTCCATTATACCACATGAATACGTGGAACAATGGAGAGCCTTGCAAATCCCCTCATTTCATTGTATGCTCTTTCCACTGAGTAGGGCTTTAGCTCCTGCAGACACCAAGAGCCCATATTGGACAGTTATGGATGCCAAACAGGAGAGGAGAGAAGGACAATGTGGGCAAACGTTTGATTACATGGAGAAGGAATGGGAGGTTGAGAAGGATGCGGCGAGAATGGAAATGAAGTGGATGAGCAGTATAGCAGCGAGAAGAGGAGACAGGAGGGTATAAGGTCACTTCCTGTGCCTGCCTTCCATCTGGCCATACATACGGCTGCCATGGTGATGGCACCCAGCATGCCCAGTGTAGCATGTGGGTCATTTCAATGAGGGGTTCCTTGCAAATAATATGATCAGATTTCCCCCAGACACTAGCTAAACCCACCAAACAAGAAATACTGATGGTGAGACAGAGAAAGTGTGTGTGGGAGTGTGTTTCTGTGGTTGTGACAGTGAGGGTTTTTTTTTTTTTGCTGATTATGACATGACAGAGAGAGAAACCAGGAGCAGACAAACGCGGACGTGGTGTTTTTCTGCCTGGCTGGAGAGCATTGGCACACCATTTGTCTTTATCCATACTGTTGACAGGAGCAGCCTCCAGCTACCCCCTATGTGACCACCATCTCGGCCTGCCTCTATTTTTCCACTCCCCTGTCTCCCCTCTTCCCTCTCCCTCGGCTCTTTATTTTCTGATGCCTTTCAATTTATGTGATTACCACAGTGAGCAGATATTGTGTGGGAAAAATGAGAGTGGCTGCGATCTGTGCTGCTCACACATAACTGCACATACACAGGCTTGTATACAGACTATGTTGGCTACACACAGGGTGTGGATGGGACTAACAATGCGGGGTGGGGGGTTGGGGGGGAGTAAATGTTTCTCTGATGAAATGCTTAATATGGTTACTGACATTTTACTCTGTCAGCACCAACCAATACAAACGCAGCACTGGCACACACAGCAGAGCACCTCGATTGTGATTTTTTTTACTCTTTACTTCCTAACACACACACACACTCACACATACGCACGCACATCATTAGACTTTGCTTATTCCCTCCCCCCAGCCCACATGGCCTCCCCTGATAATCACAGTGCAGTGCTGTAGAGCATTAATGATTAATCTATGTTCATTTCTGGGCCTGGGCTGAGATGTCTTAAACACTATGATTAGCTTAGCTTCCGTCCTTTCAGCCCTCATCTAGGAGGTGTTTGATCACCAAGAGCTGTGCGCAGTCCCACTGCTCCGGACATCTTCAGCATGGACGCATCCTAACAGGATTAGCCACCCGCCTGCCACGCATTCGCTGGATCTGAACAATACCAGTCATTAGTTTATGCTGGGTCCATCTCAAGTCAAAGGCAGTGCACCATGCCATGCCCTGTTCGGCCCCGTAGCCGCTCCAAGTGTGGGGCAGACTTCACTAATTAGATTTTTGTTTGGATTAAATATTAATCCCTGTTCTGTAGTGAGGCAGCCTCCCCCGTCTCATTGTATCTAGCAGGCCAGAAATACAGGGAAGGCCTGGGGGAGAGTGGCTGAGAGATAAAAATCAGGCTAACAGCCTACTTCCTACCCTCCTGTACAACTTGCACAGCCCCCAAAAAGGAGATAACATTAAATCAGCTTAATTATTTGATTATAGGATTTACACTATGAAGCACATTCGGTGGCTCCATCATGGGAGCATTTATATGCATGGGTAGACAAAGTCTACAAGAAACAACATGGTGAAGCAGTGTGCACTGCACACACAATCAAACATGAAAGGAAACATGGGGCAAGGACACATGTAGAGGACACAGTGAAGTTGTTCTCAAACAAACAGATGAATGCATAAATTTCATATTACACATTGCACTTCACATAGAACAAATAGTATGAAACAACACATCAAAACACACATTTTACAATGTATAATTGAAGTGTGCACAATGCATGTGTAAATACAAAGCCACAGAAGAAGAGATGAATTATGTATGTATTCATTTATTCATGAGAGCAGCGAGTAGCAGGTCAGAGTGTTTACTTAAGCAGAGCCTTCCTCTCAGATGTGTTTCTGTTTAAGCAGTAATACAGAAGGTGAACAGGTGTTAGTATCAGCATGCAGAGAAGGATTAAAGGTGGGACTGAGCTTGGTATGTTATGTTTTATAGTGAATGCGAAACCTAAATATATGGTATTTGTTTCCGCAATGTAGTGCACTTTCATATCTGTGCTGAATCATTTACATCAGGTGCCCTACTTTCTAAGCCATATCACTGAAGATGGGTGTGTTGTGAAAACAGGTGTCTGTTAACCTTTTGCCTCTGGCTGCCTCAAAGTCTGGCGGCTGTTTGTGGTCTTTGAGGCTTGACATGTTTAACATGGAATATTGTCTGCCATCTCCTTGCTGCAGTGGGCTAATCTGCAGGAGGGGTTCCATATGAGCGGCCCGCAGAGCAGGGAGCCAGCAGGGTGTGACTGACAGCAGAGGGGAGAGCAGTGTGGAGTTTATCTCTCACGTGAACAGTGCCCTACTGAGTGCCAGGGCTTTGGGTTGGGCTGACCAGTGCTGGCTGTGTTTCAGGCGCTCGTACCATGGCACGTGGAGGTAGAGAAACCAGGACACTGCCAAGGGCTAGTGTGGCGTAGAGTGAGAAATATAGGCTAAAAGGTGCCAAGAGCAATGTGGGACAGCAGCCTAGTGGGGATTCTCTATGATCATGTACTGTAGTGTAGAGGGAATTACAGTTAGCCAGAGAAATGTACACATAGTATTTCACTGCAGGGCTGGAAAACAGCCACTGTTAAGGTGAACATATGTAAGGTGCATTAGTAAGCTAAGATCCAGCTCAGCCAGAGAGCAGAGAATAAATCAGCTCTAGTACTTCCTGTGCTTTTCTCTGTTGACAAACGTAGTGTGAGATTGCCCTCCTGGTTGAAACCAGACACTAACACAATAAATGCTGCATAAATGTCCTTCCAACCTGATCATGGGGTCAGGGCTCGACCAATGATCGTACATATCGATTGGCTGAAAAAACATGACTCAAGAGTTTGGGCTGTTTCCTAACGGGCTGACTCAGCTGACACCGTAGGGCCTCGCCTCTGCACTCGTAAAACGTACAGATGCATTAAGCACGCCAAACCTGCCGAGCCACCGCTCGCTGCACAGGAGCACAATGGAAAGTTCAAACACAAAGACAGGATTTATGTGCTGTGTGGGCTGCTGTACACATTCACTTTTGGTTTCTGCATGCATTCATCTTCAAAGGCTGTAAGAAGTCACACCCAACTAAGTCTCGCCTCCTACTTCAATTTAGCAGCCTTGTCTTTGGAGACAAGCTTAGCCAAAATTTCATCCCACAGCAGAGACTGTCCCCTTTAGCTGTGACCTCACCCCTCCTCATGCAGCAGATGGGATTACCCCTCACAGCAGGCGGATCCAATCAACACACCAGCGCATCCTCTGATTAACACTCCTCTAGTTCATCATTAACTGGATTACTCTGTCTGTCTCTATGTCTCTCTCTCTCTTCTCTCTCCATATATATATCCATCCATCATCCTGTCTTTTCCCTCCCAATCAAACTTTACTTTATGTGCTTGCCATTTGATCTAAGTGTGTGATAAAGGGGTAATTGATTTACTCATCTAATCAAGGAGAAATGTTCAATTCGGGCCTTTATCAACATAAATTAAATTAATGGACACTGCACCAGCGGTCTTGTTTAGCCACTTTGTGTATGTGTGTGTTAGGGGCCACAGGTGCTTCCCCAGAGTGCTGGGTTTTTTTGTTTTTTTTTCCTTGCTCAGTCTGGTGTAAAGCGAGTTACTTCTTGTTGTGTCTTAGCCAACAGCTATTATGGAAAGACAGAAAGAAAGAAAATTTTTGTCATCGATCCTTGAATTCCATCCCTCCATTGTTCCATCCTTGAATCAGCTGATTAGAGGTTGAGTTAAACCAGGGTCCATAAAACATGTCTGGATTTTAAAGATTGTATTCTTAGCTTTATTTGCCTTTATAACAAGAGCAACAGGAAATTAGGTACAGATGGAAACTGAGTGCCTTCCTAGCTTCTCTTATGACTTGTAGGATTTTACCATTTTTTGATATAAATTTAGATGTTTTTTCTTTGTTCACAGGCATGTGGTTTAAAGATTAAAATGGTCTTTTTAAACTCAAAACGTGGCAGGGATGAGGGTTGTGTCTGTGCTCAGAACGAATAGATCAGGGTGACAAAAAAAGTCACTGAATATTGCACCAACTGTGTCTGTGCATTCCCATATTCATTAGTGCTCCAAGAATAAACCCAACACACACACACTGCCACTTTTAAGATTCTCTCACATTCTTTGTCACATAAAGATATATCACACACACACACACACACACACATACACACTTGTATTCCACACATTCTTCTACAAGAGAAACCTGCAGGCTACCTCCGGGCTCACAGTGCAGCTGGAGATTCTTTTCTTTTCTCGTGGGTTCTTGCATGTCAGGTGCTGCTGGTGTATTTTCAAGAGCTTCAGAAAGTTGGCTGCTGGAATCTGAGCTCGTCAGGAGCAACTGCCTGCTGCTGCCTTCAGATTAATGAGGAAGCAGAGAGACAAGAAAGAAGGGATCACCTTAGCAAAACCACTCAAACTGTGGGTCGTACACAGGTCAGCTGGCTGTGCCCCCACTCGTGTGTCAACTGTGCGTAAACAGCGCTTTAGTTTCCAAGCCATTTGCATGATTACAGTGTGTTGAGCGCCCGCAGCATGTGAAAATATGCAGTGAGACACAGCGCAGTTAATGCGTCTGACTGTCTGACCTGAAATTGTCACCTCAGCAGAGGTAATTTGGGCTGTATGTGGAGTGTGGCCCAACACAACTGTCCACGGCAGTCAGGGAGCGGAGAGAGTATTTGGGTTAGTAAGGATAATCCACTCACCCCTAAAGAGGATTGGAGAATCTCGCAGGCTTTGATGAGTTGTGAGCTGGTGTTTATTTCACATCACAAGAACAAGGCTGTTTGTGTCACAGCCAGGGGCGCCTCGGCACGACCACCGTGTCACCGAAAGCATCATGGGTAAATGTTATTGCGCTGGAGATGGTAGAGGAAAGAAGGAGGGGGAGGAGGGGGAGTACTGAGGATGTTTTGGTGTCTACGCTCCTTATCTCGCCACAGATCCCAGGCTTTAGAGAGATGATGTGATAACTGAGGCTTTGCTGACCGAGACAAGGATCCTGCGGCGCTAATGAGCATCTTCTAAGCTCAGTGATCATCCCCTGAAAAACGATGCTTCATGAGTAAAGGATAGGCTTTGCATAAGCATTCAAACCTCCATCATTAAACACAAAAGGATGTTTGTTTGCGAAAAGAGGGAAGAAAATAAGCAGGGAAAGCAGGTGTATGTGGATGTCTTTGCGAGCACTTCACCTCTCCGGTGTGCAGACTTAATTGGCTTGCTTACCTTGGCCCTAAAGCTCCAGGACCACCCTGGTGAGAAAGACAAGGGGTTTCTATCATGCTTCCCTGCCTGTAACCTCAGTCAGCACAGAATCTATCCTTAAACATTAAAACTGTAAGCAGCTGAGATATGGCTATGGCTGTATGGCTACTCTTATCCCCCGGAGGAAGGAGATTTTAATTAACGGGAGACAAAGCCTCTAATAAATCAGTCACACACTAAACAATGGCTGTGCACTGCTGTCTCTGAGACTCTGTGCTGTGATTGCCTTTATGTTTCTGTGACTTATCAAAAACTACAACTTGTATCTGTTGTTCCCCACAGTGGGACAGCCCCAGATATATTTTTCTTGGGTTTTTATCATCTTTGTCCCAGGCTCTAGGATCACAGTACATGTTACAGAAATGAAGCCCTTAAGATCCTCCACAGTCAGACAGCCATTCTGACCCAAATTCTTTGTGTAGTGTGTATTCATTAACACTTGGGCAGACATTTTTCTAACATTTTTGGGTGGTCTGTAAAATATATGTAACTGAATGAACCTGTATTCAACAGTATTTGCCCATCTCCACCAACTGACTGTGGTTTTCCATTTTCCACTACCCTTGGTGAAACAGGGGAATGTTGTCTCAGCCTTCAGTTCCATATAGTCAGCGGACCAGTAGTGCCATGCAAGTGCCTATCTAAGGTGTGTGTGTGTGTGGGTGGGTGGGTGCAAATGTTTCAGTCAGAAACTCATTCACCATTCACCTGCGTATACTTACACACACAGGTGCTATTCTCTGCAACTAATAATTTTTGGATCCGCTGGAAGACAGCTGCGTGTGAGCACCAGTAGAGTTTAATTCCTCTAATTGATAGTGAGTGACACGAGGAAAGCTTCTGCCCCCTCAAGACTGCAGCACTGCCCTCTCATCTGCTGCTGATTGAAATATTGCTCTATTCAACCACTTCACTCAGTTAAGTGGTGTGTTGGTGCATGGACATGCTTGATAGCGTTCAATTTGCTAACTGAATGAACAAGAATAACTCACGACGGCACTGCCCGCACACAGGTAACATGGATACACACACACACACACACACACAAGAGACACATGCACTTGTGTTATGTCACAGACCTCAGAGATCAATAGATACTTCAGCTTTGTGTAATGCTGTATCTAACTGAGAGCCTGACTCGTGGCTACAAGTGAGATATAGAGCCCACTTCAGGATGAAATGATTTTCCGTATGAAATATAGACAGAGTGCATGACCCACCCAGACAGCTCTGTTATTGAGACAAAATGCTGCTTCTAGTGATGTGATGCCCTAAGGGGGGGCAATAGCCTCCCTGAGCTCAAATGGCTCACCAGCTTTGTAATCTTGTTTCTTTTGGGGAAATGCAATGATGCCTACCATTTTACCTTGCTGTTACTTACCCTCTCCTTTTTTCACCTAATATAAGAGGTACCCAGCCCATCTTACAGCTTACAGCACAGGAGAATGAATGCTGCTCCTCTTGTTTTTCTGAGCTACTGTTGAAGCAGTGCCTGGGTTTGATCCAGCTCATTAAAACCCAGTTAATGTTTGTGCTGATGGCTCCGCAGAGACAGCCCGAGAGACAAGCCAGTGTTATTCCTGCCTCTGATGAAGCGTCAGCTCAAAGCCTTTATGGCTTACAGATGGGGAAAAATTCTCCAACAATACAATACCCTGCTCTGTAGGGATATCTTTAATTCACACACAAACATTCCCAATTTAATATTGTCAGTATGAAAAGCCTTTTATGGCGTGTAGTGTAGTATGTGCATGAGCGTGTGCACAGCTGTGTATCTGTGTATGTGTGTACAAGAGAGTGACTGTGTTGCGGTTGTGATGTTGTTGACAGCAAGAAGACATGTGGAACTTAGGAATTAGATTTGTTTTTGAGAACATTCAGGCGATCTCTGTTTTATATTCAAATGTTGTGTCAGTTACCCACCCTCTCTCCCCCGTAATGAGTGTTTTCTTACATTTGTATTCAATCATCTGCTGGGGATGCTCACACTCACAGCCACAGAGAAAACTCATCCTCCATGTGATTCAGATATTGTCACAAAGAAGGTGTGCAAGCCACAGAAACTGTTTTTTTTTTCTTTATCAGAATAAATATGACATTTCTGGTACATTCTCAGTGAGCTGCTGTGTGAATTTTAAGCGAGAGCAACCGGGAAATAAATATTCTGCCCTAACATTTGCTGTTGTGGGTTATTTCACAGGCTGTGTGGTATCTTAGAGAGGTTCTGTTTGAGTGTTAAGGTCAGATAAGCACTCTTTGTGTGAGGCAGTCCCAAAGCAGAAGACAGAGGTCAGCGTGCAGAAAGCCTCGGGCTGGAGGAGATGCTCAAATCTGCTCACATTAGTCTTGCGAATGTGACCTTTTCCTTAGATGTTAACATGAATTTGTTGACTTTCATTACAGGATTCATTACAGCATGTTATGTCAAATCATCAGTGTCACTACTTCATCAGCATGTCTAGTATTGATTGCACCATGGTGACTGTGCAAATTGTAATTTGTATTTGAGACTGACCTCTTGACCCCTGTGCACAGGTGTAAAGGGGCCTCTCACTATGGCCTCTCAGCAGACAGGAAGCGACGCTCGCAGGAGGGCGAGTGCACCGACAGCACATCGGAACTCACCATTGCCACGCTGCCCAACGACGGCCCCACCTCCGCCGCCGTGGCCCTCCTGTCGGACGAGCCAGGTCTGGTCAACCCCGCCTTCGACCCGAGCATGGAGGACAACAGCCAGTCGGGCAGCACGACCAGCCTGGCCGCCCGCAGCAGCACCAAGAAGAGTGAGTGTGAGTGGGCGCCTGGATGTTTGTGTGTGGTCACGTTCAGTCCTGCATGATGTTACCCTGAAGATTTCTGATGAGAGAGAGCTAGAGGGAGTGTGCGTTTGCCAGAATGACAGACTGAAAATCAATAGAGAGTAGAGAGCTCTCTAGTCACAGTCACATAGTCTTCCAGTCAAAACCAGATGCAAGTGATCTATGTTCAAACATGCATTTACACCTGCAGGCCCACAACGTATATAACCCAGCCACTCGGTCAACCTTGAATACAGTCTTTGTTTTCCCTAATGGTCTCTGATAGAAATCCTATTAGCCAATTAGCTCTACTGCCTTGCTTTTTTCACCAATCCATAAAATCTCTCTTTGTGGAAAACCATAGAGAAACAGAGATAGAGCAGGTACATTATGCAGTCATGGAGAAATGGGAGAAGAGGTGGGTTAAATATAGCCAATGGAAGTCTGTTTTAATGCCCAATGACAGCTCTCCTTCCATCTCTCCCACCTGTGAAACCAGGAAGCAGTCACGAGTGTTTTCCTCCACCCCTCCATCCCTCTCACCACCCCCTAACGTGAGCACACAGGCAGCGGGGACACCAAATGACGCTGCACCAGCACTTTAGGCCCAGCCGGCTGAGCGCCCACCACCACCACCACCACAAGCGCCACTACTGCTGAACAAGCTGTCAGCTCTAGAAGCGGCTGGCGCTTTTAAAGAATAATGTGGCTGTCAGGAGCCCTCGCATCTCCCTGGGCCCGCAGAGGGAGGGAGGGGTGCTGCAGAGGCTCGCTGCCCTGTGCTCAGTGCAGCCGGGCAGGGGCTGCTGCCTCTCCACTGCAGCCTCCTGCAACCTGTCTGTCTTTTTCTGAGGAAAGCAAAGTACCAGACGAGTCTCTCTGGGAGGGTCTCTTTTGGACATAGTCACTAGAGTCCACGGTGTGTTACATCACTGCTGTGGTTATGCAACCATGCAACTATGCTCAGCAAAGACTCAGTTTATTAATTAAACAGCCACTGGTTGAAAGCACCTCCATCCACAAAAAAGATGCATTATTGGGGCGTGTTGAAAGTTGCTCAACAAATAAACCTTGGAAGAAAAGGCTGGACTGGAGGCAATAATACTGCGGTGACACAGAGTGATGCAGAGGGCTCCAGTAAAAACACTACGGGACTATGTGGCTAAAAAGCTGAACCAATCACAAATCCACTGTAGAGTTTCTTGTTAAGAAACTAAAGTTATGTTTAAATTCAGTGTTTCTCATCAAAATGCATTGTTGTCTGTCAAACATGTCCAATGCATTTCCTTCCTCATAAATATTTGCAAAGCTGATTTAAATCCTGCATTGTTTACATCCATGTTTGTCATGAATGAACTTCTCCGTTACACTGAATTGCTAAAAATGAAGCTGGTCAGGTATCTTTATGGCATTCATTGTTTCCTTCAGTAGTTACATTCATTTAGGTTGTTGACTCGTGATACCCTGCATATGAAGATTCGCCTGATTTCTACACATAGACATTTAAAATTTTGGGGAAAAAAGGCCAGTGTTACTTGACTGCTATTCAGTATTGTCAGATATGCTGAGTTTAGGTATCAGCAATCCGTATCATGAGAGAAACTGCTCAGAGCATCCTTAATATTTACTTGTTACCAGACTTGTTCTTCATTGCATTTGTGGGCACATCGCTAATGCCTTACGGCACCAAGTGCCAATCAGGAGAACAGCGTGAAACTGGCAGTGGGAATCTGTCCGTGCAGGATACAAACAAACACACACCCACTCATAAAAACATCGCTTCATAGCGTTACTGGTGGTCACAAATCCAACAGGGTACCTGTAATGCAATGCAAAATAGTCTATGAAAAAACTGTGTTGGACAGTCAAATACTTGGGGAACAGCATAATTACTACTGTTTATCTTACAGTCATCAAGATGAAGGGTAAAAGATGAAAATTTACCACAGTTGTCTTGTTTATAGCGTTTTAAAACAAGCAGTGTTTTGGCATCTGTTAAGCCTTAAAACTGGTTATATTACTCAGAATGAGTAATCCTGGTTCATACAGATATTTAATTCAAATTACTTACTTGTACTTGCAGCAACAAATCAACACATATCTTTTCCTGTTTTTTCTGCGGTTCTGTTTTTAGTGTAAGTGGCCACTGAAGCCTGGAAAGGCATATGATTGGCTTTGAGGAGGCACATTCAGACATGTCCGGGCATGTTGAGAGTGAGGTAATCTATAAAGTGCCTCTCTGTCTCCCCTGTGTTCTTTGCAGTCAGAAATTTTGACCGCTCTTCCGTGAGGAGTCGCTCCTTCAGGAGGCTGAACCGGGCATTCAGTGTCCTGCGGAGGACCAAGAGTGGCAACGCAGTGAGCAATGAGACATCTGAGGAGAGAGACAATGCCAGGAATTCCACTGTGCCGCAGGAAGGTATGCATCAAGGTCTCTGTCCTTCCTTAAGGTGTATGTATGCTTGTGTCGTACATTTTGTGTTGTGTCTTGATTGTGTGATGTCACTGCTACGTCTCCACTTCACAAAATCTCTGAAGAGGGTTCTCAAGAGAGTGCTCAACATGCGTGCGTGTTTCCAAATGTGTGTATTTGCGATGTTCCCCCAGCTGCATGAGCAGGGTGACACAGCTGGGAGACCACAGTGCCCAATGTATGTTTCCTAATAATTCAATACTGATTGCGCAAGTCCATTGGTGCATCACCAGAGACGGATCAGGGAGAGTGGTAGCCTCAGGCACTCTGGACAGGGATGGGATACAGGAGGTCGCAGGCGACAAGGCTGATGACATCCTCCCTCCCTTCCCCACCTCTTGTTCTTCTCCTCTTCCATCCCATCCTTCTCCTGCCAGTCATCTCCTTCTCCACCTCTTTCTTCCTCGTATCCCCTCCTCCTCTCCTTCTCCCTCCAACACAGTCAGGGTCAACAGGTTTGAACCAACTTGATAGAGTGGTCCCCAGGGAGAGCAGCGTTGTTGACATGGTAGATTCATAGTATGTTATGTAGGGAAGAAGATGTACTCTAGAAGTATTTAATGTTATATCCACAGCATGACCCTTGGTATGGTAAAGCAGAGGAGGGGAATGGGGGAGTAGGGGAAATAAAGCCAACTATAAGAGAGCTTAATGTTTTAGAACTGCAACGTGATGGGAAGAAGAGAAGGAATGTGGTATTGCGTAAGAATGAAGGATGACGAATGATCAGGGACTAGATTATTCTCTGAGGCCATCACTGAGGAGGCTGAGAGAATAGATTAAATATTCATTGCCTGCCGCTGGAGAGACAAAGATAGACGGAGAGGATGGAGGCAGCGAAGTACAGATAGATCCACAGAAAAAAATGGAGGGAAGAGCGGATGCAGAAAAAAAGGAAGGTAAGAAAACAAATAAAGGCATAGTAATTGTCTCCATGGGCATGAGGTGGGTGAAAATAAAAGAGAAATGACAGGATGAAGAAGAGACAGAGGTTGAAAGGGTGTGATGGAGAGATGGGAGGTTACATAATAGCCGCAGGTCTCATACAATGTGTGTATACCACCCTTGGAGCAATCTGCTGTGATAAAGACAAAATATTGACTTTGGAATGGAGAAAGTGCAGCGTGGATAGAACAGGTGACTATGAGCCTCACAGACTGGGGCCACAGCCCGCTGAGGAATAAGGAGAGAGAGAGAGAGAGGCGTTTTCATAACCAAAAAAAAAAAAATAAGACTAATCGTCTTTTCTGTCATTTCTTAGCCGGCTATTGTAGAAACAGTCCTAAAGATCCCCACCCACTTCCACGTGTGGTCCAGTCCAGGATGTGTCATTCTGCTGTTAAGTGTAATTCACACCACAGGCATGAGGGAGGGCTTACACAATAATGTGATGAGCCTTCAACAGAAAAATATTTTTTCCAGAAATGATACAGTTTATGAGGTTTTATCTTATCATTTGATAGTAAGGTCCTGCCATTTATTTATTGTTATGGCAGGAGTCATGTATTGACTGAGCTGCTTGAGCTCTGAGGTGTAAACAAAATTTCTGTTTTAAGTTATAGTTTTATGACATCAGGTGAGTAACGTGGGTAGATTTCTTTAACTTGATTCAAGAAAACTAGAAAATACATGCACGCTTCATTCAATGAATTTTCAGTGCAGTGGTTGGACTATACAAAAACTTGTGTATTATAGCTTTTCTTACATCCCATAGTAATAACTTTGTGAAATTTCAATTTGAGGGTTTTCCAAGCATACTTGCTACAGATGTATGTGACTAATGATACAAACGTAGTGGGATAATCAATGATAAATTTTCCCTCTTGGCTTAACCACCAAGTTTGTTTACCTGGGGAGTAGAGACAGCTGGTTCCACTGGAACCCTCCTCAGCACCGTCTACCACTCTTTTTCTCCTCGGTGCTTCTCTTCCCTCTGAAACGTTCTCTCACTTCCTCTCCTGTTTTGCTTGCTTGGTTCCTCAAGTTTGGTTTCTTGTCATGTACAGTTGAACTAAAGTCATCCTTTTCCTTTTCCTTCATCCTCTCACTGGTCCTGGCTCTTTATAGCTCCATCACCTGATCCCTGATGGTGAAGTTACCAGTATTGAATCAGCAGGTGGATCCCTCAGACACTGGCCATCAGCATTAGCCGGCGGGGCAGGGGCCCCATTGGTTAACATCCTCATCAGGATATCTACAGAGAAGGCGTGATTACTGCAGGATGGGCGCTTGCTGCCCTGGGGTTGTGATCCTGAAAGGTAACATGGAAGCAATTACATTAGTATCCCCATGTCAGTAGAAGCAATCAAAGCTTTTAATTTCATTTCATCACTGCCCTCTCAGGTAGCGGCATTGTCGGCAATGCCACGCCGCTACGCCATGACAACCCTGAAACAGCCGTTGCCAGCTCCTCCGACTGCTGTGCTCAGAGAGCAAGCGTCATCGCTGCAACCACACTCGCACAGCCACCCACCGCGCGGCCAGACGTACGATGGTGCGGGGCCACCCGTCTCCACGGCCACCCCACCATCCCTGAGGATGACAGCATCCATGTGGTTCTGAATAAAAGCACTCCAGGCAACTGGGGCATTAAGCTGGTGGGCGGCCAGAAGAGCCTGAGTCTACATCTTTCTCACCTGCAGAGGCGGCCTGGCAGCTCGGGATGGACAGCTGTGCGTTGTTGACCGTACTGTGTGTAGAGCCGCGATCTAGATGCAGACACCAGAACATGCTGCTCTTATCCAGGTCAGTCAGAATTGTGGCGGGAAGCTTGTAGGTCTTTCTTCGTAATCAGTTTAACTAGGACAGCAGGTCTTAGCATTCTAAGTTCGCCGTTATGACACTGAAATTGATCCACATGTTGTTACAGACCATAAACAGCCGGAGCTCTGTTCTTTACTCAAAATTCCTGAAATTGTGTGATAATTGTGGTGATTCAGGCTATTTATGTGTTGTATAATGCTGTTATTATGCCACATTCCACTGCAGTTAATAGTATTTAATTGTGGTGACCCAGGCAGACGGTCCCATAGTTTGGCTTTAGTGATGATACTTTGTCTATAACAGGCCAGGGTGATTGATGAACATAAGACTACGTGTTTCATTAGAGAGGTTATTCATCCAGCAGAAAACAATTGGTGCTACTTTTGTGAACAGTCTCCACAGTGCTCTAACTTTTAGCCACAAACAAATATTAGCATAGAAGTGCTCAGGACTTACTTGTGTTCCAGAGGAGAAATCTGTGGAGTACTCAGTTATTTTGTTATATGAAATCAGTCAGCTCTGAAATGGAGCAAAACATGGAGCAGCACACAAATAAGTGGATGTAATAGCAGCAGTCTTGATATCATATAGTGCAGTTGAAGGCAGGGGAGTAAGAGATTTTAGCCTCAACTGCTGATTCTAGCATATCCATCTTAAAACATAACCATATTAAGCCTGTCATTACATTCACTCCCCCTTGCCTGAGGATGTCTTTATGGGAGTGATGAGAGAAATGTTGAGTATAAGAGTAGAATAAAGACATCATAAAAACAGAATTAAATTGAGTCTGTTTGTCCTGTGCATGGTTCAAGGTGCACATTACTGTATTCATATGGGACATAGCTGCAGCTGCTGGCTCCATTTGTGTGGTTATGAAACATGTTTGTGTGTTGTAATAGACTATTCATTTGTATTTGCATATTCTCACAGGGCAAGCATGTCCTTTGAGTTGCTTACTAGCAGGCTGGACTGTGACGTCTGTTTTTCTTTGCACCACTTTCATCACTGGGAGGCTTTTTAAAGCACAGGTGGCCCTTGGTTTCCATCCCTTTGTATTCCAGCAGGGAGAATGTTGAATATTAAATAGGCAGATGATGGGTCCTCTGTCCTGTGAGGTCTTTTGAAAAGCTATTATCAGGGCAGCCAACCTGGGTGGATGATGAGCTGTGCTGTCCACCCCCCCTCCTGCAGGTGACATCTTGCTAAACGTGAACGGGGTGGATCTGACGGGGGTGACGCGAGGCGAGGCTGTGGCCAACTTGAAAAACACCTCCTCTCCCGTCGTGCTCAAGGTCTTGGAGATGCGTCCTCCCGATGAAAGCCTGCAAGAGTGCACGTTGCCACCCTGTCTAACACCCTCGCCCACAGATAGCACCAAGAGTCCGCTGCCCAATGACGATTACTCCCCGCTGTGGGTGTCATGGCTGCAGCTACCCAGGTGAGCATCCCATGGTCTCCCTATACATTTTAATACTTTTTCTGCTACTTTTTTCTGCGCCCAGTATAATTTAAACCCCCACACTGGTCCCTCTGACCTCTTACAGCTGGTGCCAACTGAAATTCTGACAGAGCCAGCTGGGAGAGGATGCTCATTATACTTTCAAAACTAACTTTTCAGCTCAAATATTCACCACTATCATATCAGTAGAACTCTCTCTCAGATTTTAGTGTATGAATTTATCTCACTGCACTGTGTTGTCAGGAAGACAGTGGTACGCTGACAGCAAAAAACACCTGCTGCTCCGGCTGAAAGTGAAACAAAAATGTGTTTGTCCTCGAGCTGTGAATTGATTAGGCATCAAAATTAAGTACTGAGCCACCATGGGAATCTAGTCTAGACCAGTGGTGCAACTAAAAGGATTTGAATTTAATTTTCACTCAGCCTTGAGCTATCTGTATGAGACTGATATAGAAGTCCCACTGTTCTCATTGCTTAACATCTTCTGGGAGAAGTCACACCTTCATTCAAAGAGCTGCCAGGCCCTTGTCTTCTGAGCTGGGCTGGTTTCAGCAATCGAGCTACAGCACACATACTCACTATGGATAAGCAGTATATATAATTTGAAGATGGAAGTTTAGAGATTAGTGAATTTAATCTCCCTCTTGGCCCATGCAGGCATCTCTACTGTTGCAAAGACATTGTCCTGCGGCGGAGCACTTCGGGCAGCCTGGGCTTCAGTATTGTGGGAGGTCAGGAAGAGGTCAACTGCAATCAATCCTTTTTTATCCGCTCCATTGTTGAGGGGACGCCAGCCTACAATGATGGCAGGATAAGGTATCGAGCCTTTATCACTTATATATACTATACTATATCAAATAATTTCTTGGTACTCTATGTCTTCAGGTGGCCCATGTTATTTTACATAATTATAGGCTAGGCATGCATTTTCAATGGCCATCTCTCTCTGTGTAGGTGTGGGGACATCTTGCTCGAGGTGAATGGGAAGAGTACATGGGGGATGACTCACACAGCACTGGTGCGCCTTCTGAAGGAGCTGCGGGGCAGAATCACCCTGACCATCGTCTCCTGGCCAGGCAGCCTGCTGTAGCAGTGCCCTAAGCCATCCAGCGCTGCTTCAGTGGCACTGACCGAGGAATGTGGAAAGCAGAGCTTTAGACTGGTTGACCACCGTAAGCTTGCTGTGTGGGAGAAGCTTAGAATAGAGCTGTGGCTGCACGGATATCTCACTTCTGATGGACAGCTGAGACTTTGCCAGGAGTTTTTAGAGGGACAAACAAAAGACTGGATTGTTACCAGAGGTTAACTTGCCCCTCCGAGAACGCTGAACTTGGGAGAATCCAGGCCTGAGCTGCCTCTAACTAGGATGTTGGGTGTTATCTGTTTAGAGGACATGGTCATTCTCTGGCACAGCATCCAGTGAGTGGTGTGGGTGGATCGAGAGGAGACACAACCCGTTGCCAATTCCAGTAGTTATATATTAGGGTATGCGTTAAGTTGGACTCACATTTCTTTACTGTAAATGTTGGGTGTCTAAAAAAGTACTGATCCAAGCACTTGTAATACGTTTCTTTTGTTTGTGGTATGGCCTTTAAAAATAGGCTCCATTCTGTTTGTACTGACAGTGGTTGTCATCTTCATCCGTTGACCTGAGGACATGTTGCCAAGTAGTAGTCTGTGTTGAGGTTTTTTTCTTTTATTTCAGAAGCTATGGCTAAATTATCAAACCACTGGCAAGGAAAATATATATAAAAAAATAAAGGATCAATGTGTTCATAAGATATTAAAAAATGATATTTAATTAGGTGAAATTGTGGAGGCCTTACTAATTTTCTTACTTTTAAGAAAAAAAACTGACTTGGTTTCTGTGTATCAGTGGATGGTCTGGGGCCTGTCTACTGTGGTTCTGTCTGTCACGCTTCGGCCTGTGTAGTATATCTGATGGTACATTTGGTTAAATGATCAATAAAGTCATTTAAAAAGAGACCTGTATGAGAAAATCTGTTTAAAGCACAATTCACTGGGATTCACACAGCTTCCTCCAAAAGCCTTAACTCAACAAAAGCTCTAAAAACTAATACAATACATGCACATTGTTTACAATATATAATTATCTCTAGCTTCTCTAATAAATTAAATACATTCACTAATTCAGTGTAGGAGCAGTACAAATTCTAATACAACATACCGCAACATGCCACAGGGCAGTTTGCCTCGTTTAATAGACTAGGAGACTGAAAGTCATTTAGATTTTAATTTCCTCTCTTGGCCAGCAGAGAACATCTCGTTGGTCTACTTGTCCTTCCTATTTCTTTTGGCCTTTTTTAGTTTGTGTCTGCTCTGACTTTCCCTGTCTTCACCATCGTCCCTCCTACCCTTGCTGCTGCTGCTGCTGCTTCTGCTGTCGAGAACATAGACGACAAACAGTTATGATAATGCTGTCATCTTTCATTCTTTTTTGTCATTAGGAGTCTGTGAGTGTGTCTGGGTCCCAGTTAGACCTGTGTGATGATTTTTGTTGTCCCTTGCTTTTTTGCCTCTTCTCTGTGTGCTCTTCTTCTTCTCCACTGACTTTTTCAAAGTGGTGGCGTTTGTGCCCTCGCTCCATGGTGTCCCTGTGCCTCATTCGCTCTTCTCCACTGAAAAATACCACACACACATGCAGTGTATTTTTTCCATTTGCTATTGATAAAACTGGAGGCTTTTTCATTGGGAAATAATACAAAAGGAAAAATAGCTCATTGCCCACAGGAATGAGACTGCTAGCCATTTTTTCCC
This sequence comes from Lates japonicus, assembly GCA_033238685.1. Lineage (NCBI taxonomy): Eukaryota > Metazoa > Chordata > Actinopteri > Centropomidae > Lates > Lates japonicus. The sequence goes on along the minus strand of BRZM01000079.1, from coordinate 5,952,192 downwards.
CTGCTCTACTGGGAGAGAGATAAGTCAGAACTCAAGAGACCAAAACCTTAACCACAGTGCCTGCCATTTGCCTGTCTGAGCTTTTATAGCCTCCCCCCTGGCCTTGACTTTGAGTAACAAAGAGCCCGACACCAGTGTCACAGCATGCCCTTTACATAAAACCCAAGCAGCCATGCTGCAGTATCCTCCGAGCTAAAAAAAAAAAAAAAAATACAAATAAAAAATCTATAATCTACCACAAGATGGATCAGTCATTGCTTCACACCTTTCTCCCCTAAAATGACTTCTGGATACACACATGCAAAACATAATCATGCACAGAGGAAGGGTGACAGTGGAGAGAATATGCTGATTTCACCTCCACTTCAGATATCCATTAATGTCATGATGGTTAGAATGAACACCAGCAAACGTTTATGGTTCAAACTAAAGATAATTGTGCTCTGAGATTAATAAGCAGCAAACACTGAAATCACTATGTTCAAAACCCTGTTAAACATATAGTAATGTCACAGCTTAGATTGGTGACCACGGATGTTGGTTGTCATAGTAACCAGCAACATGCTTTTTGGAACCGAGTTATATATGGCACACCTTAATATTTGTCATTGTAAATAAAGCTCAAAGACATGCTGATATATTGCAACCTTAAACACAGTCAAATGAACCTGAGCCAAAAAAAGAACTGAAGTCATGCTGTATGGTGAAAGCTACATGCTTTCAGCCTTTCATGGACAGGGGAAGATAGCTGTCCTACACTGGAATGTCTCATCTGCAGTGAAAAACTGTCAAACATAGCAATGATACCAACTAAACTCTAGACATCTCTTGACAAAACAGGCTACTTCACAGAATCAGTGCACTGTTGTGTGTTTTTCTGTGCATGTTATTTTTCATTAATTTTTACATTACATTTTTATACTTAATTTTTGCCCTAAAACAGGTGACTTCATTTCCTCTATGTGGTCAGTATTATTTCACGTTATTCTGATATTATTTCCTGTACTTAATGCCATATACAGTATTTAACGTTAGAATTATTTGTTTAGTTAGTTTTTGTTTGGTTGTTTATTTAAAAAAAAACATTTAACATTTATTCAACTTATGACATATATTCATGTTGTCATTTTTAGCTGAGAAGGGTGCACTTGTAGATTTTATGTATGGGGTTGGAGTGGCAGTGGGAAGACAATGGTATGGAAGAATGTGTCAAATTCACCATGAGAAAGTTTTCATCCCTTTATATGAGCAACACTTGTGTTTACTCTTCTTCTGTTCCTGTATTTGAAATAGGTGGTGTATAAAAATACAGTTGTTCTCACCTTATTACTGTACAAGGCACAGTTTGCAGTTTTAGAATAATCAACCTGACCTTTAACAATCATCACACAAAGGTATTTTTCTCAGCCGTAAAAGCATCTCGTTAAAAAAAAGTCTATAGGAAAAGTACAGATACTGCACCATTAATGCAGACACTCAGCTCTCACATGGCTGGAGTAATTATTACCATTCAGTTGCTCTACACAGAAAAGAGAGAGAGCCTTAAGGGGCAGAGTTGTTGCAAGTACAAAGCTAAATATATTCAATATTTGGAGACAGCTCTTCTGTTAGCAGCAGGGATTAGGACCCAAGGCCCACATTTGTTCTTGCTCAGAGCCATTAGCTTTAACACAGAAACAACTACCTCACATAACACCAAGAACACAGTCAAACAGTTCCCAAGGAGACAGTGTTAGTAGAGTAAATTATAGCTTAGAAGCCTCAGGTTTTGTTTTCACATTTTATGATTTTATTCATCAGTATTGGCCAGGCCTGTCAGGGTGGGCAGTGGACAGATTTCATAAGATGCCTGAGCCTACCGCAGTGTAATTTTGTCCACTCCATCCCTACAGTCATTTAACTGAGAAACACAGACACTGATACACTGAGTCTCACTACGGATAGGAAACACAATTTATAACTGACACAATTAAAATGAAAGTAATATTAACAAAAATAAATAGCAGCTGTGAGTGGAGGGATAGAATGTAATGTCTAATGACTCATAGAGATGGAGATGTTATTTCAGATTCAGATTATGGTGAAGCCTTTGGTTGCCAAAAGAAATGTAACTGTAACAGTGTGGCAGAACTTTGGTGTCAGCAATAAGCCAGCTTTTATATGAAGGCAAGCATTTGTTCTCGTCAATAATATATGATAACCTTTACTTAGCAGAAAACATAACCCAAATAATTTAATATAACCACATTTGGCTTTAAAGTCTCTCCCTCTGTCTCTCTTCTCCCGTTTCCTATGAACGACTGTATTCTATGATAATCATGCATGATATTTACATATTAGAGCCAATTAATATGTAGATTCTACTAATGTGACCTTAATTGGCTGACATGTCCCATGGTATTATGTGTCTAATAACAATTGCACACACCAGTCTCACTCAAAAAAAACAAACAAACAAAAAAAAAAACATTCACCTTGTTTGTATTTCTACAGGGTTGTTTAGTAATATACTGTTTATAAGACACCAAATAACAAACAAGTAAAATTTTAATTAAGCTAAATCTTTAGTGTCACAAACAGACTCCCACACCTGCTCCTGGTCTCACAGAGGACACTGACATTTTGGCAAGAAAACAAATTTTACCTTTCTGGAAGCCTGGTCACACCAGAAAGAGATACAGTAAAATTAATTCACCTGTCTTTGTGAAATATTTGGATCTAGAAGTTTGGTGAAATAGTAACTACTCCCAGGATTAGCTGATGAAATACTGTAGCTGCCAAGCTAACTGCTAACTTTCTAGCCACCTGCGTTAGTCAGTCACAAAGGTTTTTTCTATTTTCTAGATGCTGTGTTTACTCTCCCCTGGTATTTTGCTCATCATTATAAACCATTTTGCTCAGTTAAGGTTATTGTGAAGGGAAATTAAAGCTCTTTCTGAGCTAACAAGCTGCTGATGGTCAGTTCCCAAACTGTGAAGAGAGCTTGCTATTAGTCACCTGTGCTAATTCACTGGTCAAAATTCACTGAAGCTGATTTTGATGTGAAAACATTCCTGCCAGTTTATTCCAATTAATCTCAGTGATTGAGATCTGAATTTGCTGTGAAATTTCACAATTTTAAAAGCTGGTGTGACTAAACCTTAACTGTTCTAAACATTCCTTATTTCAGTTCTTTGCAACAAGTTTCTGGAAAATGACAAATTTTTCATAGATGTGGTAATCCATGAGATACAAGAATGTTTGTTGGTTAAATGTGTTCCCCTCGAACTAAAGCCCACCTAGTCTTAGTATTAGATCTGAGGATTTATCACTTAATTACTGCAAGGTTTAGTACAACTAAGTAATTTTGACCACATGTTCAAGCCCACAGCATCTTTCACCTTCCAAGTAAGTGATCAAAAAAATGAGTAAAACATAATGGACTGCATTTTGTGAAACCAAAACTTTGTATTCCATTTTACAGCCAGCTGGATTTTTAAGGAAGACTAGTGCTGTTTAAGGAGAACTGAATTTCCCCCTGTAGTAATATAATACTCTCCTTGTTTTCTTGTTTGATTTGGCCAACCAGACAGAGTTATCTTATTGAGTTAGTTTATTGACAGAACCATGATTATGTAAAGACACCAGTGCCAACCAGTTTGCTCCAGATAGAACAAAGATACTCCTTAGAAGCCATTATTTCCACTGGAGCGTGAGTGTAAAATCGAACTAAATTGGGGGCTTGGGTCAATTGAAACCTAAAAAGAAAAGTAGTAACTACAGCTGAATACATGGGAGAGCTTTAACCCATACAAAGCAAGCGAGTAAATGTTGCTGGCTGTGGCAAAAAAAAGGAAGAATGTTAGGGACTGTATGCAGCTATGTGCGTAAAGTCAGGAAGTAATGCAGTATGTTTAAGAATAAATTCAGAAAGCAGTGCTGAATGCAGGGACGAGCAAGCATTGCTATAAAATTGACTGGGCACAGACCCCAAGACAGGCTCTGGAAATAAATTAGTTTCATGCATGAAGTTAAGAAAAAAAGACAAAAAGTATGTCACATTCAGCACAAAAAATGAAAAAAAAGTTGGGTAGAGGGGAAAATAAAAACAGATGTAGGTGGATGTACAGGCCCCAAGACAGATCCTGAAGCCAGGATAAAAGTGGCATCAGGCACAAAAGCAGCTGAGGAAAATCAAGTAAAAGGCAGCTTTTACTGTACCCCTGTCTGCCGATTGGTAGAGGGCGAGTGGCAATTTGGATCATGCTATGCCTCCTAAATCTAAAACGAAACCTGGAAGGGACACAGGGTTGTTGCGCCAAATCACAAGGCTGCCATCAAAGTTGCATTGAGGATTCTTTTTCAAAACTGCAGGCAAGACTTATGAAACTTATGAAACATTTTATTCTCCAAATGTTTTCTGCTAAGGAAGGAAATCACTCTATTGTGCATTAAGGCAAGTTGAATGAGGCTGTAATTGTTGACTGGTGCAAATTTGTTTGAGGCTATAAAATGTTATTGCCATGGTTTTGCTGTTCTGAATTAGCAATGCCCTCATTTGGTTTCAGTGCATTGTATTACAGCTGCTTTTTTCAATTATCAGTTTCTGTTCCATATTCAGAGTCAGCTAAACCCTTTGTTAACCCTGAAACTAGCCTTACTGTATTTTCTAATGGAGCTGTCAGTGCAAGTTAAAGCTGGATGACAATTAGTATTTTATTTTCTTAATCATACTGGGACTTACTCACTTATTATCCAATGAACTCACTGGGCTATGTGTGCAAGGTTTTCTGTCAAACAATGGTCAAACAAGCTGAAGGGTATCTGAATTAGATTTACACTGAACGTGTGAATGATGCCATGCGTAACAACTGAACGAAGGCGAAAAGCAGATATTTCATCTTGCCATTGTTTGTACAAGTGTGTTCATTTGTGTGCATGATAGAGACAGAACACAAAGGCTACGTTTATCATGAGATGAGATTTACTATTACTGGAGAAGGCTGGCTGGAGAAGAGATGGACACACACAGTATATCACTCACTCTGGATAAATGCACAGCAGAAATAAAGAAAGTATTAAGCTCATGGAATCTGTTAATAGTGGTGGTAAATCCAAAGCATGTAGTCACAACCACAGCTGATAACCAGTAGCTGATGCCCAGAGGGCTGCCCTGCCACCCTCTGCCTGTGTGACTCAGCACAGGACATGTGGACTACCAAGCACAGCTCCTTCATCAGCAGCACAAATGCACAGTAACACTCACTCACACTGACCTCACCAATGAACAATAAGGGTGGCTGGCAAAAAGCTATGGAAGGCTCCATCTGTTTCTCTCCCTTCACACACACTACCCACACACACTAACAATGAATTCCTCTGGTTCCAGTCTAAAAATACACCCGAGCGCAGTCATAAATCATTGAAACAAAAAACACATAACCTGCACGTGTGAGTGTGTGTGTGACATGCACAGTGCGAAGTCTGATTATGTGACACAATGTAGGGCAAACATATCAGTAACTCATCTATTTATACATCTATGATCAGAGCCCAGAAGGTGTGAGCAGCACACATTGACCACAGGAACAGTCTTTGTGACCGTGACATCAGAATACTTATGGTGAGAATAACTAACTATGTGCAATCCTGTGTGTCTGTCACATGTGATTCCTGTACTCCTATCTCTGCAGGAGCCATAGACTCTAGCTGTCCCCATGTCCCACTTCCTCATTTGACCTACATGACTGCTCATAGTACTCATATACAAACCTGAATCCAGGCATCTAATGCTCACAACACCTAGCAAAAAGCTCACCAATTTAAGCAGTGAGAAGTGCTGAAAAGCAGAACAGTGTATGAGGATATTTCAATATATTAGAGTAAGAGGATACTTCAGTTTGTCATTTTTGCGATTTTGCAATTTATTTCCATGCAAGTTAATTAACAGTGAAGCTCCAACACAAGCTGACACAGGAATTCATTATCAAAGGCACTGTAGCTTTTGCAATACAGACACAGATTGAGGAAATTAGATTAGTTGTCCAAAAATATCAATTGTACTGCATGTATTTATAGTTTCAACTATTTAGGTGCAATATGCAGTAACATCAATGAATGGATCCTACTCCTGCTCTGAGGCCAGTTCTCAGTCAAGAGCTATGGCAGAGTATCTCGATATAACATGTATATGTTTTTTAGTGAGGAATGCTTGTCACAGTGAAGTCACACTGACCCTGTCATATTGTGGTAGAGCCTCAGGTCAGCTGGAGTAGTAGGCGATGTGAGGAGTGGAGGAAAGATGTGCCTGTGTGTATTATAGCTGCAGCCGCCTGAGTTGATACAATTAAATAGACAACTGGCTACTGGTCAAATACCTGAGTGTGCAGAGAAATGCAGGGCAGACGGTCAGCATGCATGTGGAGCAAGGAGTGTTTGAGTACATATGGCAGCACTTGGCTGTCAGACTGTAGGGCAGTGGGACACCATGTGAAATTTGGAGTGAAAACTAGATTGCCTCTTATCATCCATGAGCCAGGAGGAATGTCCCAGGCCCCATGCAGAGGAGCATATATCTAAATTCTATTTCAAGCAGTAGTTGGCCAGTGCCAGCGAGTTATTCCCTCATCTAGACTGCACCCGGCCCCTCCCACTGCACCAGAACAACTAAAAGAAGTTCTAAGTATGCTGGCAATACCTCCTGGCCTTGCAATAGTCTTGATTTCGTCACAATAGTCTTAGGCTCTTCTGCAATAGTATGCATTTCTTCACAATAGCTGTACATTTTCTCACAACAGACATAGCAGTTCATATTATACCTATCAGCTTGAGATATGAGAGAGATAATTACCAGAAGACACATTATAGGAACCAATTCAGGTAAATTCATTCACAGTTGTTGGGCACGATTTTAAAGCACCATAAAAACTAACATTACATAGGCTTAGTGCAAGGCAACTCAAAAACATTTTTTTTTCCTGTCCATGTCTGACTTTGGTTCTCTGCCATTTGAGGCCGTCTGTATATCCCAGGTCTTAAGAAACTGCCATCACATACTACTATATAGTTACGCTGAAATAGTTCCCAGCACCCAGCTAACACCGCACTATAAGCTCATCTCTTGACTCAATTGGCAAACAGACTGGGGTTGTATGGCCTCCTCCTCATTCTTTGTCTCTGTTTTGTCTTCTTTTCTCTAAGGTTTTCAATCACTTTACAGAATTTTTCTTTCTTGCTATACCCATACATGCATGTGTATGTGTGAGACTAAGAGAGAGTGGTGGCTGTGAATGCTCACATATTGAAGGAGCCAAATAGACTGGATATCTGGACCAAAATCAATACATTATATGCCTCGCCTAATCCAGAAGGGCCACAGCTGCTCAACAGACATTTACGTATCCATTGCAGAAGGAAGAGTGAAGGAGAGGGTACAGGTGATGCACTTGATCAGTAAGGATATATGACACAAAAGGGAATATTTATAACTTCAAATCACTAAGACCCACCTGTTGTGTGGAAAAAGGAACAGCCTTACTTTCTATCTCTGCCTTCTATCAGCTTTTACTGGCACACGCTTTCCTCTGGATCTGTCTCTGTTCCTTTGGTCAAGCACTTTTCCTGCCATATGCACAATTCCCAGGCCTTGCAGCGTTAATCACTCTAGAGCTGGAGGCCACTCCCTGGATTAAAGAGATGACATAACGGGAGGAAGAACAGAACCATGCCAGACACATTACTAAAGAGGAAATAT